>JACVVK020000074.1:577500-697500 GCA_018292915.2 Batillaria attramentaria
TACAAAAAGGAATTAGAAACTGGCGGCATATTATATGACGGGAACTTAATCCTTACCAGCGGGAAATGAAATTCGTGTCTGCACGCTTGCGTCGCAATAACGAACAGTGATTCCTCCTGGGAAAATCTGCAGCAAGCAAGTGCAAACATAATGTAACAGTTCAATGGCTGCGCGTTTCCCTTTCAAGCCGCTGTACAGGAATGGTCATAAAAATGTAATAACTTCATAATGGCGCGAAATTTGTCGCCTTTGGTCTGCCCAAAGCCAGACGCATAAATTTAACACTCGATCCGGGACCATAAAGAACCTTACAGAAAACTGGGACCAGACCGCAAATTGTCACAGTAAAGTTAGGCGGGTATTTTTTTCCCCCTCTTAATTCTTTTGGGAATCGGGTGCAGCAACCGGCTAGGCGTCGGACTCGAGGTTGAAAGGTCGATGGTTCAAACTCCGACAGAGGAAAACAAAACTGTAAAAGTCACACCCAACCACCCGCCATTCCCCCAACGCTCCCGTCTTTGAAATCACCATCACTGTGGACAACAGATGCTGAACCTTAATACACTCACGCGATTCTTTCTCAGTTAAGTCTTTTTCACATCAGTGAGGACTAGTTCGCACAAAAATGGCATTTGTAATGTAGCTAACGTATTTTTTGCAGCTAGAAAATACTGTGAATTCACCATGGCATGCTTTGATGTGATTGTAAACATTCTCCAAAGTGATTAAATGCAGGCACAAGTACGGCTTACGAAAAAACATTAAAGCATCTGCGCTGTTTTCCACACCCATCTGAAACTGGGACAATGAGGCGGTAGAGCAATGGACATACTGATGCCGGCTCAGTATAGTTGGCACCCTTGGGCCGTATTGGGGAACTATACCAATGCTGCCACGCTCATTTAGTAGAGTTCGCCTGCTTAGATCGGTTTAGGGTTAAATTTAGGTTTAGGGTTGGGGTTACCTTGTGGTACAGGTGCAATCACTATGTTGTTTAGGCGGTCGTAGTGCATTTACAGCAGGTGAAAACAGCACAAGGGGGCGAAGTATACATAATCATACTACTTCGTAGGGAAATCTCTCTCTCTCTCTCTCTCTCTCTCTCTCTCTCTCTCTCTCTCTCGTCGGCCCACCCAGTCACGACTAGTGGATCGCCACCTTCGTTTAAGAAAGAACTCCGTCTTTAACTGTTTTTGCGCCCTAGAGCAAAAACCGCTAATTGTCATCTCATTGTTTTTCATCTACACATGCATCGCTAACTTCTACTCACGGCAGTGCTTAGTACCTGTAGATGTGTGTGAACAGTACGTGTGTGTGTGTGTGTGTGTGTGTGTGTGTGTGTGTGTGTGTGTGTGTGTGTGTGTGTGTGTGTGTGCGTCTGTGTGTGTGTGTGTGTGTGTGTGTGTGTGTGTGTGTGTGTGTGTGTGTGTGTGTGTGTGTGTGTGTGTGTGTGTGTGTGTGTGTGTGTGTGTGCTCTTTGCCCTTCCTTTTTTTTACAGTAGACTTAGTCCACGGTAGTATGGCAACGGCAAGGTTTAAAATTGGTATGAACATGCCTGTAACTTCTACCGTTGTAAAACTCTCTCTCTCTCTCTCTCTCTCTCTCTCTCTCTCTCCCCCCCCTCACCCCCCCCCCCCCCCCCCTATAAGAGCTCTTACTGTTACATGACTGATGGGGTCAGGGGTTCACCCAAACACACGGTACATTGTAGTTTGCTTTACCTTAGAGGTGCATGTACAAACGCAGGCCTGAAGTATTTGCACGCTTACTTCTTCAGTTGTCACCCCCAGCCCACTTTGCTCAATGGTTTGCTTCTTACCGACACGTGTTGTAATCTCTCGTCCAACCACTTCCACACACGCAGCGCCTCTCAGTCACTTTTGAAAACACTTCACACCCGCTAAAATGTTTGCACGTGACAAATGGAACCCCTAAAAGCGGAATGGTTTCAGTGGCAAAGTCTTATGAGGACACGGCCTCGGTGGCCTTTTAAATGAGTCTGATGTTGACCTTACATGGTCACTCTTTTTCTCTCGGCTTTGCGTGCGTTTCCAGGTCAAACCTTGATGTAATATCCTTTCACGTTTGTCCGTGCTGTATCGGTGATCTGAATGTCACTGTTGGTTCCATACAATGTAGCGCAACAGGTCTGCTTTGGAAATGTCAGTTCAGCCCACAAAATATGAAAATAGATGCAACTCTACATTCCGAAACTGCTGAACTGACCCTTCGCACCACGTGATTGTAATCAGTGTGTTCATGTCCAGTGTGTGAAAGAATGCGTTTGGTTTCACGTGAGCGTGCATGCTGGGTTCAGCTCGCGGCGCTTTGACTGAGTTAAAGAAACTGGATAAAGCGCCTACAGAATACTCAGTTATTGTCATTACATTAGATGCGAACTGGCCGTTTTCGAAGGCCGCGAATGACTTTTACCTCCCAAAGATAGCACTAACGATATTATTTCTCTATACGTGACGTGTGTGTGTGTGTGTGTGTGTGTGTGTTGTGGATGTGTGGGTGTATTTGTGTATGCTGGCATGTCTTTTCTTATCTGATTCAGAAGGACCGGGTTTGGAGTCTGTTATTGTTGTACTGAATGTGATAAATGATGTATATATTTTTTTTTTTTTTTTAGTTTAATAGCTATTTTAATAGCTATTTTTAGTTTAATTTTTAGTTTAATAGCTATTTTAAATGGAGCATGTCAGTAACAATAAGATTATTTTCGGTGATATTCAATCAATATAAATCTTTATGTTAATTGTGGTGTGTACTGTACATTATTTTGTGTGTTTTTTTTTCCGCGTGTAATGTTTTGTGTTTTCGCGGCTTGTTTCCTATGTCCACAACACCTGAAGTTCCCGCTTGGAATACTAAAGATGATAATAAAGATGTATTTGATTTGATTTGATTTGGTGATTGATTAATCAAAATCTTCTGGAATGTGGTCCAGACTCAAATTGAAATTAACATTTTCAAGTTATTTTCAAAGGAAATGTTTCTGCAGATAACACTGACACTGACTGTAGAACCTTACCCGGTATAGTTTGCCTCCTCCAACAATAACTTTGCTTCCACTGCCAGAATTAATTATAATCATGTTATATACAATACTGCTGCGTGTTTGCTGATAAATAGCATTTAAGAGGTTAGACATTTAACTCTTAAAAACCCATGCAAAAATGGCAATTTTACTTGAAATCGTCAGACCACTAAGATCCACTACAAGACACTATTATGTAATCTTCAGCGGTCTGGGGCCTAGCGGGGAATGTCCACGCCTTGTGTCTTAGTGGCTTGAAGTGGCTCCTATTGGTGTGCAGTGGTCTGTTCTTTTCAACAAGTCTTGTCATTTATGGGGTGGTCTGGCTTGGGCTCATAAGAGATATATAATTATTGCCTGCTCGAAACACGTCACTACATTCTTCCAGGAAGGCAACATGCACTTGCTACGCGTTAACAACAATGGCGGTAAATTTAGACACTGACTGATTTCGCACACAGTATCTCTCTTATACATATCTGAACACTCCAAGAACGTGAGCGGGCACGTCTAGAATTGTGAACATACAAACAGCTCCAGATTCAAAGAGTAAAGCACAAAAAAGGCCAAATGTACTCTTCGCCCTTTTATTGTATGTAAACGCTGTCTATATGTTTCCGTTCCATTTGTAGTGGTAGGATTTGTGGCAGTAATCTTAGTTTGAACAACTCGGTGGCATGAACCCGGCTCATACGACCAAAATATTGGACCCGAGTGGTATTCCAAGGGCTGTAAAATTACGCAAATTTGGTGCAGCCGAGTGCTGGTAAATCCCTGGATTTGTTTTTCGTCTTTTTCTTATCGGTGACTTTGCTCTTCAAAGCTCTCAGCCCTGCCCTGGCACCGTATCAAACCCTATATTGGCCAAACTCGCCAGTTAAACCCTTGGGAGGCCTGCGGCTCAGTCTATCGCGCGCTAAATACACTTGTAAGGAGAGCGGTTCTATCCTCGTATCTACACCCCTTCTTGTCCGCCCCCCCCCCCAACCCCTTCTAGACTCCCCCCGCCCTCCTCCCCCCGTCTCCTCCCTACCCCCTTACCCCAACGTGTCGTGTCCTTCATTACTGGTTGCAAGCACCAGTACGGTGTTATTGACCGTGCAAATACTACCCGTTTCTGTTACTACCACTGAGAGAACAGGTGGGCTGTTTTCCGCGTGTGATATTGCTCCGACACGACAAATAGTGCAAAAAAAGCGGAGGAGAAAAAGAAACGGCGTATGTTAAACAGATTGCGAATGTCCCCACAGGCACTGGCCAAACTCTCTGCTTACATGCTCATGCAAATGTGTGTCGCTAAATTTATCATATGTGATATATTTTCTTTTATTCCAGTGTACGTTGGCAGTTCTAGACCTTTCAGTGAATATTTGGTTCATGTCGTCTGCTAGCAAGCTTGTCTGTCACAGTTGAGCACAATTTACAGTTACAGACTAAACGTCAGCGTTCAAAATTGATTATCAATTGAAATTGATATGTACAGACTGTCTTAGAAACTATCGTAGCTAATGGTTGCTCTTCCACTCAACAATACACTGTCATTTTAGTTTATTTGTTGTCGGTGTACTGATATTGTTCCTCCATGCCCCCAGTGAGTTCGAAGGAAATACGGTCTTTGAATCTTGGATTATTGCCGTGTAAGGTCACCCCAAAACACGTCACAGGCACAACAAAAACACATGTCACACAGCGCAGTCAGTCATTCTAATGTCGGACAAAGATCAAACAATTTTTTCTTACCTGATTTTACGAAATCTTGGCGAGGTCAGTCACGCTTGACAGTACACTCGACGGTAATCCGCTTCGGCGGAGATTATTACAGGCCTCAGGACTGCGCCTCAACTCAACCGTGAAATCTTAGTCGCGTGGCCGCGGCAGACGACGTTCAGTGCTTGGATAGGAGTGCAGCCGACTTGCGCACTACTGAGTCCCACTTAAACCCTGGCAGAACAGACGACTGTTTGCCCGCTCCACTCGAGCGGTTTGGCTGCTGCTGGTCATGTGACCTGCTAATGACGTCATGGGTTTTTGCTGGCCAAAGACACAAAAAGCTCGGTCTGACCTGGGTGGAACCGAGACTGACGGGTTTCGAAAAGGCTTTTGGGTAGGGAGGTCGAGAGTTGGGGGAGGGGGATAAGAGGCCGGGTGGTGGAGGGGGGGGGGGATATCAGTCGGTATTAAACGCTTTTTCATAAGGTTTGATTCAGACGAGTTTAGGCGTTGGCTGGACGATTGCCGCATGCACAATGCTGGAAACAGGGGTTGAGAGGAGATACAGGGTGGGTGGTGATGCGGGGGGTGGGGGGGGGGAGATGGTGTGTTGTCGAAGACTTTGAGTGGGGGTGGAGGGAGGAGGGGGGAGGCGGAGGAAAGATGGTAAAGGCGGGCGTCAGCCGTCAAGGAGCGTGCTTGGATTTCAAATATTTGATTCAGGGGGAACCGATTAATATGCAGCATTATGCAGGAAAGCTACGAACTGTTGTGTTAAGGGTGGAGACCTTTTTTTTCCATTCTAAGTTCAGCGGTTTGACTAGAGGGCATGCTTGCCTCGCTTCAGACTGGAGCTCGGGAGAAGGGGGGGGGGGGGGGGGGTGCGGGGGGGGGGGGGGGGGGAGGGGGGGAGGGGGCGCCTTTCAAACTAACTCGGCAGGTGAAGATATTGAGGTCGACCTCGTAATCTTGCACGTCCCAAAGCGCGACGGACATACTGATCAATTAGATTTTGATTGGGTGTCTGAGTGAAATGTGACCCGCTTTAGACTCGTGTGTCGACGGTGAGATAATGCAAAAATCAACAAGTCAGTCACTGACTCCATTCGCTCCAACAAAAACAGCCTAATAGATTATCGCAGCCCTGACTGACAAATGTTTTCTTGCACTCCGAGCATACAAAGTCTGAGGTTGTGTTTTCATTATTATTATTTTCAGTTCGTGAAGTAATTTTTTTGTCGCCATGGCATTCTTCTGTTTGAAACGCTTTAATTAAAGGGGTCTAATGCTACTTTTTACGTTCACAGATCGTTCTGAGCTGTTTTCGTGCTATCTGTTTTTTCTTTCTTCTTCTTCTTCTTCTTTTAGCCTTAGTTGCAGGCCCGCTACAAGCCACAAACACTGAAATGTTTCTTGATTTTGTGTTTTTATTATTTATTTTCTTCCTCTTTTTTTCTTTTTTTTTATAACTTGGCTGAGCGTACCGTCTTCATTGGTTCTGAATACAACACCAGAACTGATTTGTCCACTGCTGATGGACATATGGCGAAAGGACCCCCCCCCCCCCAAAAAAAAAAAATAAATAAATAAATAAATAAATAAATAAATAAATAAATAAATAAAATAAAAAATAATAATAATAAAATAAAATACATTAAGATAAATAAAAAAAAAAACAAGGGAAAACAAAACAGATTCAGTTTTCGTGGTACCTAACATCACACCGCTTAGACACCTTGACAGTGACAGCGTCTGTAATGCTGGCACTGAGCCAACAGATTTTACTGTATTATGACTATGTGTTGGACTACAGCTCAATGATGACGAAATAGAAGCAATGCTTGTTCTCTCAAACAGATCCACATAATTATTCTGACCTACCAACACCCAAGTGTCAACGGTATATAAATTAATTTCTCCCCTTCTGTCAGAAATGTTGGGGTCACCTTTCACAGTTTTAATAATAATAATAATAATAATGATAATGAGTATTGTATAGGCGCTTTACCCAATTTCGGCTCAAAGCGCCGCGAGCTGAACCCAACACGCACGCTCACGTGAATCACACGCATTCTCTTACACACTGGACATAAACACATTACAATCACGTGGTGCGAAGGGTCAGCTCAGCTATTTAAATTTCGGAATTTAGAGTTGCATTTATTTTTCAATTTGGTGGGCTGAACATTTCCAAAGCAGAGGGGGAGGAAGCCGGAGTACCCGGAGAGAACCCCCGACGATCGGCCCGAATGAACGGTGCCACATACGAGAAGGAAAAATTCTTTGCCCCGAGTGGGACTCGAACCCCTGACCTCTCGCATTGGTGACAAGTCTCTTAATCACTAGACCACCGACCCTAGTTTTCTGGCTGTGCAGCAGCATGTCAACAACGTCTGTAGAAATGCCTACTTTGAATGCATTTGCTCTGTCCACCACTATCTGTCTTCAGAAGCCACTGACAGAAAACACGTGTTTGCTGAGCCCGAAGGACACAAATACACCGTGATGGCCTCAATATGCCTATATATTCCCTATTAGCTTCAGGCATCATAGTCACCCCTAAACATGCTTCAATCTAGAAACAATTACTACCATGAACAGACCATTCAGAGGCACGCACCTGACAGGGGTTAAAAAAAAAAAATTGAATGTCTCCTTTCCGCTCAGGCCTCATGCCTGGAGTAATCCACGTCTACTTTCTGTTTAGGCCAGAGAGGCAGTTCGCACAAATCCGCTTGCCTCACTTGTGTACCACCTCTGTGCAAAAAGTCCCAGCTTCACTGGCAGCCTGCTTCTTTTTGTGACCGCCTGGCGTGCACCTTGACCTACATAACACAAAAATCACGAAAATCACGCTTCTTCATGACAACAAAAATCACAGCAGACCGTGACTGGCACACTCGCCAAACGGGGTGTCCGAAATAAACACCAAACATGACCCCACGGTCAATTTGCGTCCTTACGCCTGTCTGGTTCTATCTGGACTTGATTATTGCAACTCCTTGTTGTCTAGTTCACCAAAGGCTCTGCTGGATCGCCCTCAGAAAGTGCAGAACAGTGCTGACCGTCTGATTTGTAGAGCGTCGAGATCTGACCTTCTACTGCAAAGTTTGCACTGGCTTCTCATTTCACAGAGATTCAGCTACAAAGCCTTTTCGATCTGCTGTGAGTTCAGTCAGTGGCATTGGCCTTCAATACCTTTCTGACCTCATTTACATACATATACATCTGGAGGTTGGTTATATGAGTTATATCAAATTTATCTGTTTTACCCGTTTTGTGTTTGTTTTATCTGACTCATCTGGTTTCATATGTGCTCATATAAATAAACATATTTTATGTAAAGCGCCTAGAGCTTAGATAAGGTTAGGCGGGTATATAAATATTCTATTGCAATTAAGATTATTATTGATCGCTTGCCCTAAGGTATAACTACTGGTATATCTTTTGGGCCTATTCTGGTTAGTCTATTACTTCTTCGGGAAGCTCACTGAGGGAGTAGTTACAGTGTTTCTTCGAAAATCCCTGTTGGTGCTTTTCGGGGCGTTCTTCGTACTTAAGGTAGGCCGATTTAACACTCCCAGGTGAAACGGGCGGGATGCAACCCCCCCCCCCCTCCCCCAGGTTCCGTATACTCCGGGGCACTTCCCGCGTTAACGCTGGATGCACTCCCTCTAATCTGAACCGTACATGCTCCATCCTTAATATGCCAGACTTCAGACTTACTCCCAAGCTGGAAACACTCCACTACTGAAACAAATAGCCTGAATGTGGTTTAGATCAGGGGGAGTGCGCACAGTGTTAACGCGGAAAGTGCCCCTGAGTATACGGAGCTTGGGGGGGGGGGGGAGTTGTACCTCCCGCATTGTGTGTGTGTGTGTGTGTGTGTGTGTGTGTGTGTGTGTGTGTGTGTGTGTGTGTGTGTGTGTGTGTGTGTGTGTGTGTGTGAAAACGTCTGTGTAGCACGTGTTTGTCCGTCTGTTTCCCATACTGAATCTCAGTGCACTTAGTTTGATGGGTTTGTCAGTACAAAACAACCCGTCCGCTTCAGACCACTCAGTGTTTCATCCTTTGATAAGATCCACACACATGCCGCGGTTTGGCCAACAGTACGTTTCAATGGGTGATTAAGAGATACACAAATCTGATACACATCAATGTTAAACGGATTAATTCCATCTTTGCTAAACCAACTTAACTTTTGGAACAGTTTCGCTCGAGAGTGAGTGCGCCTGTATGTTTGGAATACTCTTGATTATTTGTAAAGCTCTTCATGCGGTGCAGTGTTCTTTACACTTTAGGGCGCAAGAGGCCGAACATTCAAATTCTACGACTGTTGTTACACTACCGCAGCGCTCAGTGTGGTCAGTCGCCGAGTACGCTTCTGTTGGCTCAGTGCCAGCATTACAGACGCTGTCACTGCGAATATGCAGGTTGTCTAAGTGGTATGATTATAGATGTCACGAAAACAGCCCAGGGCGACCTGTAAGCATAAGAGGTATAAGCCGGTTGGAGAGTGTTATTGTTTAGATTTGTTTAGTTGGTTCGTTGGTTGGTTGGTGTGCGTTTGTTGTTGTTGTTGTTGTTGTTGTGTGTGCAAGTGTGTGTGCAAGTGTGTGTGCTTGCGTGCGTACGTGCGTGCGTGTGTGTGTGTGTGTGCGTGCGTGCGTGCGTGCGTGCAAAATAATTAAATGCGTGCGTGAAAATATTTATTTATTTGCTTTTGGTGTGGTTTCAGTCTGGCCGTTGCTCTCTGGCTGCTGTTGTTGTTGAAGTTCACAAGAATTAAAACGATCAGTGCCGACATTCAGACGTTAAAGAGTGCCTCCCGTTCCCTTACACCCCTTTCTTCTTCGCAGTCACGGAAGGTCTTCGCCCCAATGCGCATTTCACTGAACGAAACTGAAAAGCGGTTGAAAATCAAAACTGTGTGAGTGAGATGTGGGCAACCGATAGTCCTACTCAGGCGCCGGACTTAACGGAGATATAAATCTGTTGCACAGCCTGTCCCACCCCTGAATTTCAGTGGGAATAAAAAAAAGACTTGTGTTCGGTTTTGCGTCAGTGTATGGTTTCCGCGCACAGTCACTGACGGTTACGTTATGTCAAGGGTTGGCTTCACTGACGGGCTGCAAAAACCACCGTGGCGAATTTTAGTCAGCGAGTGCGGCTCAATGGACGACTCCATTCCTGTCAATCAAAAGGGTCGAGCCCCCCAAATTTTGCCATTCGCGTCCAGTGGCATACTGAACACAACACATGGCATGGTCTGGCAAACGACGGTTTTGCCAGACACTACAACGAGGACTGCACATGTAGTTTGATATGGCTGAAACATGGACAGAAAGCGGTAAGTGCCTTGACGTCATTTGAAGACAAAGGCCATTAGGCAAATCTCTTTCATCTTGAAAATCAGCCCTTTTTTTCCCTCATACAATGACGTCATGGGCGTACTGTGTTTTGCCAAGTGCACGGCGGCGTAAAGGGGCGGGTCTTCAGTTGTCCTCGGAGCCTCTTGCCGAGTGGAGTCGTCTATTGCAGCATGCGAGAGTAAGCTGTTCAACTGCCTCTACAGGCTTGTCAGCTGGTTCAACAAACTCACAGCGTTCCTTCACACACGCACACACACGCACGCGCACACACACACACACACAGTGACACACACACACACACACACACACACACACACACACACACACACACACACACACACACACACACACACACACAAAATCAGTGTCGGGGAAAGGGGACGACTGTTACTGAGGGCAGAAGTTTTACTAGTAATTACATTTCTACAGACACGCTGCACATAATAGTGATGTGATGATTAGTATGCCGTGCTTGTAGACTTGTTGAAATATGATAACAATCACTGATAGTGACAGGACATCGCCGCTCAGTCTGACCCCACAGCTTTAAAGGTTCCCGGCCCTCCACTCCGCCGAATCTAGTATTGGGGGTAATTAATTTTATGTGTAGTTTACTGAATAGCCGGTAGCGCCGTTGAAGGCGGTACGAACTTTGAAATCGAATCAGTTCCCTCACGTCAGTTGTACCAGTCGTCAGTAAGGCATCAAAGACAGAAATTTTATTTTTCAATGTTAGGTGAACAGTCATCCCAGTCATATCTGCCGTAGCTAATACAATATACATGTATTCTCTCTCTCTCTCTCTGGGAGCCGGGGTGGCCGAATGGTAGAGCGTTGGACTTCTAATGCTCGGGTCGTGAGGTCGTATCCCGTCGGATGGAGCCAAATATTTGTGCTGGCTTTTTCATCGTTGCCCCGTCTTTAATATCACGCGTATGTGGTGGAAAAGGACGTTAATCCCCCAAACACCCACCCGACCACCCCCCCCCCTCTCTCTCTCTCTCTTGATGTTCTTTATTAGTGTGTAGTTACTTTTAACTATGGATTCATGGATGCTATTTCTGTTTTGTTCCTGTTGCTGTACATGGCCGGACTCTGTGTGTGTGTGTGTGTGTGTGTGTGTGTGTGTGTGTGTGTGTGTGTGTGTGTGTGTGTGTGTGTGTGTGTGTGTGTGTGTGTGTGTGTCTGTGTGTGTGTGTGTGTGTGTGTGTGTGTGTGTGTGTGTGTGTGTGTGTGTGTGTCTGTGTGTGTGTGTGTGTGTGTGTGTGTGTGTGTCTGTGTGTGTGTGTGTGTGTGTGTGTGTGTGTGTGTGTGTGTGTCTGTGTGTATGTGTGTGTGTGTGTGTGTGTGTGTGTGTGTGTGTGTGTGTGTCTGTGTGTGTGTGTGTGTGTGTGTGTGTGTGTGTGTGTGTCTGTGTCTGTGTGTATGTGTGTGTGTGTGTGTGTGTGTGTGTGTCTGTGTGTGTGTGTGTGTGTGTGTGTGTGTGTGTGTGTGTGTTTGTGTGTGTGTGTGTGTGTGTGTCTGTGTGTGTGTGTGTGTGTGAGTGTGTGTGTGTGTGTGTGTGTGTGTGAGTGTGTGTGTGTGTGTGTGTGTGTGTGTGTGTCTGTGTGTGTGTGTGTGTCTGTGTGTGTGTGTGTGTGTGAGTGTGTGTGTGTGTGTGTGTGTGTGTGTGTCTGTGTGTGTGTGTGTCTGTGTGTGTGTGTGTGTGTGAGTGTGTGTGTGTGTGTGTGTGTGTGTGTGTGTGTGTGTGTGTGTGTGTGTGTGTGTGTGTGTGAGTGTGTGTGTGTGTGTGTGTGTGTGTGTGTGTGTGTGTGTGTGTGTGTGTGTGTGTGTGTGTGTGTGTGACATTTAGATAGACATTACTAGAATAGATATTACTAGAATCAGCAACGGCAGGTATGAAAATTGGCTGTTTTACGTTAATTAACTCTACCGCTGAAAAAAAGTTTTCTTGATTTTTGATTCATCTCTCTCTCTCTCTCTCCGACTCTCTCTCTCTCTCCGTCTCCCTCTGTCTCTCTCTCCGGCTCTGTCCGGCACCCGGCCGGCCGGCACACGGCACACACCACGGCCACACACACACACACACACACACACATCGTTGCACACACACACCGTGGCACACACACAGACACACACACACACACACACACACACCGTGGCACACACACAGACACACACACACACACACACACACACACCGTGGCACACACACAGACACAGACACACACACACACACACACACACACACACACACACACACACACACACACACACACCGTGGCACACACACAGACACACACACACACACACACTGGCACTGACACACACTGACCATGACAGACCTCTTCAGTTACAGCACGAAGTCGGTGTCATCAGTTCACAAGTCAGCCTGAGCCGTTCAGTCAGTCCGCAGTATTAGCAAAGAGCTTGGTTCCAAGATCTTTGGTATTAGGTAGCTCATGCCGCCCTCAAAGCTGCACTGACTGACTGAACCGGTGTAGGATCCGGTCCGGTCCCCCCTCTGAAGTAGTCCCCCGGGGGACCAATTCGTGGCAAAAACTGCTCTATAATGGTCCCCCCTTAGACATCCAGCCTCGTTTTCGACTGGTCCCCCTGGGCGATTTTGGTCCCCCCTCGCATCCAAAATAGGCCCCCTCTCGAAGTGGTCCCCCTCTTTTCTAACCAATGTAGTCAGTATTTATTTTTAACTTTATTGTTATAGTGTGTGTCAACTCAGTAGAAAACGTGACTCTGGATCTCTCTCACTCTCTCTCTCTCTCTCTCTCTCTCTCTCTCTCTCGCCCCCCACACTTTCTCTCCTCCCCCCATCTCTCAAACACACACACACACACACATTATGCACGCACTCACGCACGCGTGCACACTCACTCACGCACGCACGCACGCAAACACACACACACACACACACACACACACACACACACACACACACACACACACACACACACACACACACACACACACACACACACCCCTCTTTCGTTATATGTATAATTATTTTCATTTTTGTACAGAGATGTTATTCAAGATGATCTTGAACTGGGTCAAGGTTACAGTGTCAAATCTAAACTTTTAAAAGTGATTTAACTTCGTAGATTTGCCGTTCTATGTAGCCTATACTTTTGTTTTTTATTTTCTCTTTTTTTTGTGGGATGAGAAAACGGTCGCCACTAAAAAACAAAAGTATAGGCTACATAGAACGGCAAATCTACGAAGTTAAATCACTTTTAAAAGTTTAGATTTGTTTTCTCTTTTTTTTTTTTTTTTGTGGGATGAGAAAACGGTCGCCACGCTTCTTGACACGTCACGTGACTCGTGTCAAACATCGCCACGCTTCTTGACACGTCACGTGACTCGTGTCAAACATGCCTATAATTATAAGTACACGACAATTCATTCCGTCAACCAGTCTTCGTTTTTCATTGACTATCATCATGGACGACACTCTGTATGACAACGTGTTGAACTATTTGAAAAATGGCACTTACCCTCTGACCGCGAAAGGGGAAAACCGTGATGTGACTAAAGTTAAAAAGAGACAGTTGAGAAAGACTGCTGCAAAATACACAATTCGAGAGGATGTGCTCTACCACGACGGAATCCTCGTGGCAAAGAGGAACCAGGTTCCAGAGATATTGCAAGAGTTTCATGACAACTATGTGAGCGGAGGACATTTGGGGATGAACAAGACTTATAAGAAGGTGAGCACCCGTTTTTGTACTCCCAGTTTTAACAGGCTTTAGAATGGGAACGAGGTTTTGTGTGTTTCTGGTATGTCTGGTATAACCAACACATCGGATATAGCGGCCACTTTTGTCCTGGTGGACGTTATATCCGATGACTCCGTATATAACGTAAATTTTCCGGTATAGCCGATGTCTTCGGTATATAACGGACATTTTCCGGATTGAAGACATTTCCTTTGCTGGCTCTCTCTCTCTCTCTCTCTCTCTCTCACTCACACCCCCCCCCCCCCACACACACACACACTGTTATCTACCAGTTATCTTTAAGACATAGTATTTATAAATATTTCATTACTCTTTTTTCTCTCTAGGTCTTGGAGCGTTACTTCTGGCATGGAATGAAACAGGAGGTTGAAGACTACTGCAGATCATGCTGTGTGTGCCAGAACATGAACGCTTGCAGAAAGAAGCCAGCAGCACCGCTTCACCCCATCCCAGTGCCCAAAAAGAAGTGGAGCCTCGTTGGAATGGACATCATAGGACCTTTGCAGGTCACTGACAGAGGTAACCAGTACATTGTTGCCCTCACAGACCACTTTACAAAGTTTCCCGTTGCCAAGGCCATCCCGTGCAAGAGTTCAGAGGAAGTTGCCAGATTCATGTACGAAACCATCTGCATCTTTGGCGCGTTTGATTCCCTCATAACTGACCAAGGCCGTGAGTTCATTAACTTTGCGCTTGATATTCTCACCGACCGTTTCAATATCAACCATCGCATTTCTTCGGCCTACCACCCTGAGACGAACGGCCAACGGGAGAGGGACAATAGGACACTCAAAGACACTTTGGTAAAGATCACAGACAATGATGATTGGGATGAACTCTTGCCAGCAGCCCTGTTCGCCTACCGAACATCCGTTCACAAGTCTACACAGTTTTCACCCTTTTTGGCATTGTATGGTGAGCAGGCAAAACTACCATTTGACGTCACTGGTGATGCCAACGAGCAAGATCTGAACGAAGAAATCATGGACACTATGAAGGGGATTCACGAGGAAGTCAAGAACAAAATTGGTGAAAACATTTCAAGGGCGCAGAAGAAGCAGAAAGAGTACTATGACAGCAGGCGTGCATATGACCACGGGTTCCGCATCGGAGACAAAGTCTTAATCATCAATGCTGCACGAGTACACAGAATGGGAGGCAAGATGGCACCAAGATTCGTCGGGCCATATGAGGTCATAAGTGTGTTGCCGAAGGGTCGACTTCAACTGAAGAACACTAAAAGTGGGAAAATACTGAAGAATCTCTACAATATCAGCAACGTCAAATTGTTCCATGATCGTACACAGGACAACGCTGACCCCTCCCATGCTCCACAGGCTGACCCCTCCTATCATCCACAGGCTGACCCCTCCCATGCTCCACAGGCTGACCCCTCCTATCATCCACAGGCTGACCCCTCCCATGCTCCACAGGCTGACCCCTCCTATCATCCACAGGCTGACCCCTCCCATACTCCACAGGCTGACCCCTCCCATGCTCCACAGGCTGACCCCTCCTATCATCCACAGGCTGACCCCTCCTATCATCCACAGGCTGACCCCTCCCATGCTCCACAGGCTGACCCCTCCTATCATCCACAGGCTGACCCCTCTTGCCAGCCGCCATTGAGAATGAAGTTCCACCCCGTTGATGGTGCCTGGCAAAAGGATCGGGCCTCCAGTTTGAATTTCCCCAGACTTTTCAGGCGGCACCCCTCAAGGGAAAGTGTTGAAGTTGACATTACGGCTACACCTCTCGATAGCGTTAGCGTAAAAGGAGATGGGAATTGTTTTTTCCGGTCTGTGAGCTTTGTTGTTTTGGGGACTGAGTCGAAATATAAGGAATTCCGAAATATCATTTGCGATTGGATTGAAAAGAATGACAAACGCTTCTACGGAACGAGCGCACGTGAAAATTACGTCGCGACATCAAACATGAGAAACGACCGTACTTGGGCCACCGAGGTTGAGATATTTGCTGCAGCCACCCTCTTGGACACGCCCGTGTATGTGTTCACAAGAGAGGCTCCAGGCCGACAACCTAGGTGGCTGAAATACGGGCCAGTTTGGCAATCGGCCCCATTGAAAACAGACAGAGCAATTTATATAATGAATCTTGGACATCACTTTGCTCCTGTTTTTTGTGTCACTCCTTAGACCAGAACTGTTAGTCTTCTGCTGTTTTTGTTGTTTCAAGCGTCATGATTTGAGACACTGGTACTCAGTCTTGACTGTCTACTTGAAGTACGCTGAAAGCCAAAGGTGGCAACTAGTTTTCATGTCATGGACACTTACTTAATTTTGAAGAAATATTTTTCTATGGCGTTGTATAGAAAATATTAGATACTTGGTCTTTGATGTTATTCTCTAAATGCTATTTCCAGTTTAAAAAAATTGACAGGAAATGTGGACTTTCATGCATTCGATGACGTTTCATGCAAAGACAGTACGGTAGAAGTTTGTTTTGTACTTTGCTATTGTTATTATTTTGCTCATTTCAGGACAAGATGTGCGATTAACAATTTATTAATTTACATTTATGTTGCGTTATAAAGTGCACAGCGCTCTGGTTAACAATTTCTGTTGCCAACTCTTTGCTATTCATTAACGTTTCTTGTTTCATTTCTTGTTTCTTTGACACAGTTTGACTGGACATACCTTTTGAAATAAAGTTTTTCTTGTCAAAGAACGTAATGTCTATTTCAGGTTTTGCTAGAGAGAGAGAGATAGAGAGTGGGGGGGGAGAGAGAGAGAGAGAGAGAGAGAATATTGATTGACTTATTTATTTATTGTTTGAAATTCTAGTAATAATGTTTAGTATTCGGTACAACCATCTCATAAACAAAAACAAAAAAAAAAGAACCAATGCAAAAAAACAACTGAAAGAAACAAGAACCAACAACCAAACAAATATATCTCACACACACAAAAATAACAATAAGCACATAAATCGGGAAAAAAAAAAGAAAAAAAAAAAATGTTCCTATGGCCCTGTGCTTTGGGGACAATAAAGTTTTGTAACAATAAAGTTAAAAATAAATACTGACATAGCTCTACATTGGTTAGAAAGAGGGGGACCAGTTCGAGAGGGGGCCTATTTTGGATGCGAGGGGGGGACCAAAATCGCCCAGGGGGACCAGTCGAAAACGAGGCTGGATGTCTAAGGGGGGGACCATTATAGAGCAGTTTTTGCCACGAATTGGTCCCCCGGGGGACTACTTCAGAGGGGGGACCGGACCGGATGCTACACCGGTACAGACTCCGCTGAGACTGAGCGGGTTCACTGAGACGCTCTCACGGGCCGGCCGCTCAGTCTTCAGTGCCAGAGGTGGTCAGAGTTTATGATCTGGTCTCCCCGGCGGGGCCGGCCTGACATAAAAAAAAAAATGAGAATAAAAATCAACATACTCAGTAGTCAGTGGTACTGAACTCATACCACCACCACCGCCGGCGGAGCCAGCTTTAGTTTGATGTTTTTTCCCGGCCGGCCGCTGCCGCCGTGCGTGTTCAGCTGTCAGCACTGACGGTGACTGAATCAGTCAGTGATCATTGTATGATCCGCCAGATTATTAATATGGATTGATCCGGCGACAAACTTTCGTCAAGTTATTGTATTTTCAGGGTTTTTTTTTAATATCAGTATAACAATTAATCCCCTCACTGAGTTGACACTGAAGACTGATCAGTCACGCGTATGCCGGTCTACTAGTACTGAGGCAGTTCAGTCCGCCAGTTACTGATCATTTATGCGTATGTTTCTGACCGGCAGCCTGGACCAAAGACATTTCCCGGCAATGCGATCATAAAGGGTATCTTTATCGAGTGGGGGAAAAATTTGGCCAGCAATACGGCAATAATGGTCAAAATGATGACCGTGGCCGTCGCAATGGGAAGACTAAAGAAGAAGAAAAGACACTGAGAGAGACGGGATAGGGGAAGTAACTGCGGATCCTAAGTCGTACGAGACTGCTTGGGCTACGCGATACAGATGCAAATCTGGAGGAAAACGCTATATATTCCTCTTACACATAACGCTGCAGATGACACCCTAGAAATGCTTTAAAATTCACCAAAAAATTCACAAAAATCAGGCAGCCATAGACTCATGCGTAGAGGAAATTTAAACAAATTCCAACATTCCGTTTTTTGGCAATGTTGGCAGCGACCACATACCCCCTCATTCCACGGTCGTCTGCTGGCTCCTGTGCCAGCCGCGCATGAATACAAATAGTCCACAAGCCAGCCTCATTTTCCCCTAATTTTACTATTACCTGGCATGAAACTTGTTTACAAAGCCAACAAAAAGCACCAGATTGCCATATTTTACTATGCACACAAATTTTGAAAGGGGCAAAGATTTTATACTATATTTAGCCGAGTTCTTACTACATGCCCCGGAAGCTAATACTATCACGTAGCCTTGGGGCGAACCGAGTCTATTGATCCAAGATGGCAGACAAATAAACTTTCATCCCGGGTCGACTGATATTACGCGTCAGTTATGCAGTTGTGATGCAGCAGAAGTGACGGTCTTCATTGGCTGTACTCTAATTGGGTCATGTTACTTTCAGATAGCGATAGCGAAGAGGACGAAGACTCTTTCGTCATGTCAGATATCTCCGAAACCACCCGCCTAGTGCCCAAGGAACGGGCTGGGTCTCCCAATAAAAGACCGAACTCAGCGCCAGCATCCACCGTGAGAAGAAAACGCGAAGGAGACGACTTCGACGACATTTCAGCAAACGCAGGCGACGACGACATGGATGAGTACGACATGAAGAATACTCGTCCTGACACATCAGCCAGTGTGAACAGCGACCGACCACATTCTCCGCACGAACACCACCAAAAAGTAACTGGTTATGTGTGGATGCTGTCAGCTTTTGCAGCGATCGGAGGCTTCCTCTTCGGGTATGACACTGGTGTGGTGTCTGGTGCTATGCTACTTTTGAGGGATGAGTTTTCTCTGTCATCATTGCAGCAGGAATTAGTAGTGAGTGTCACGATCGGGACGGCGTTTCTCTCGGCGTTATGCGGTGGATCTCTGAGTGACAGGTTCGGAAGAAAGGCTTGTACCATTGTTGCCAGTTTGGTGTTCACGGCAGGTGCTGTTGTGCTTGGTGTGGCGCAGAATGTGGAGATGCTTATCATTGGACGTGCCACACTCGGGATTGGCATAGGTGAGTGTGTAACACAGGTGGTCAGAATTGTGTCAAGGTGTTCAGCTGAAGCAGAGCAAAATGTTAACCATTATCCTGGTGATTAACCACAGTGTTGTCTGTATCGATTGTGCTCTGCCGATACAATGTAAGGGAAATAACCCGATCCAACAAATTCTACTCCCCTGTTGGTCAAGAAATTGACCCAGCCTCTCAGCCACAAGCTGACACGCAACAGTCAGTCCTTTCAGTTTGTGTAATGTTTGCATTGCGTACAGCCACAAGTAACTGATTTGGTCACCCTTATAGCAGCAATGTTATGTTAATCACTCACCAAATTACTGACCATCAGTGAACATTTTGCAGGCTTGGCATCCATGACAGTGCCAGTGTATATTGCGGAAGTGGCACCTACACAAATGCGCGGGCGTCTGTTGACCATCAATGTGCTGTTCATCACTGGTGGACAGTTTCTGGCCAGTTTGCTGGACGGAGGCTTCAGCTACCTTGAGAAGGACGGCTGGAGGTGATTTTAGTTTCACGCATTCCTCTCTCCCCCACTTCAACGCTTTTACCTCCCACCCCAAAGCAAGTTTGAGTTAAAATTGCATCTCACACAACCACACAAGCTACAACAATGAAAAGAGAGGTAGACAGAATGGGGGACAAGGAATCACCACACACACACACACACACACACACACACACACAGCATTGTGCTTATGTGTTAATCCACTTTGTCCATTAAGAAAATCACAAAATCACTGTCAGTGAAAAAAAAAAAAAAAAAAGAACGCTGAAAAAGAAAGAATGGTGTGCTCCACACACACACACACACACACACACACACACACACACACACACACACACACACACACACACACACACACACACACACCACACACACACAACACACACACACACACACACACCACACACACACACACGCGCGCGCGCGATGCACAATACCCAGACCAAGAGAGGAGAGCCTTTGAAGTTCCGCTTGACACTCTGGGTGTTGTCAATCGCTACTTTATTTCTCATAGCAGCTTGGTGAAATGGTGTGTGCAGGTACATGCTTGGGTTGGCAGGTGTTCCGTCGCTGATTCAGTTGATTGGGTTCATCTTTCTACCGGAGAGTCCGCGCTGGGCGATGAAGAAGGGGGACGAGGCGCGGGCACGCGAGATACTGCAGGCACTGAGAGGCACCAAGGACGTGGAGCAGGAGCTGCAGGAAATCCGGGTCAACTGTGAGGAGGACGAGAAGACAGCAGGTCCAGGTCAGTGGGGGGGGGGGGGGGGGGGGGGGGGGGGAGCTGACACGACGTGATTTTGTGGCTTCGTCCCAATACTCTGTACTTAATACAATCAATTCAAGCTACTTTTTTTCTTCTTCTTCCTCTTATTTTTTTTTTTTTTTTGCTGCTGCCCCAGCTCTTCGCCAGCTTCAGTGGTGTCCCTCCCAGTCCCAGGTCATGGGTGGAATCCACAGAGGGCTCAAAAGCTGGGGCAGTATTTATTATGCATGATAATGGAGATGAGGATGATGGTGAGATGATGCTATGGAGGTCTGTGTGGTTTGGGACTGCAGGACAGGGCCGCATTCCTTGCTTCCTGTCATAAATATCCTGGCATTACCCAGGCCCGGGAACTATGGCACCTGCTTTGCCGGCCGTGTAATCATCCACCTTATAAGGATCTCGGCTGTGTGGCAGCAGCCTCCCCATTGGGCCTATAGCACACCCGCTCTGGGTAGGAGCTGATCTAGGTAGGAAAAATCGAGCTCGCCTCGCCTGGGGCTCGAACCCGGGTCTCCCGGTCCATGGTCCGAAGTGCTAACCACTACACTATGGGGGCCAGTCAAGCTAGTTTTCTTGCTTTGCTCCAGGAAACCGTCAATGTAGCTTGACAATGAACCAAATGCTACATGTCAGATCATTATGTGGACATTTTGCCATACAATTATAAGGCATGACTTGCGATATGATTTGATCAGACTTACACTTCATTTTTGTATAACAGGTAATGGTCCAACTATACTGCTGATGCTGAAGTCTCCCAACATGCGGCGAGCACTGGTGGTGGGCTGCGGACTTCAGCTCTTCCAGCAGATCAGCGGTATCAACACCGTCATGTAAGTACCAGAACCGTGGGCAGAGAAGTCTGGGATGACGAGTCCATTAGTGTGGCAGGGTAGATCTGTGATTTAGTTTAGACACTGTGCATTCTGAGATGTTGCACTAAGCACAGGTAACTCCTAGGAATTGTCTACTTGAAGACACTCAGATCTGTGCCACTAACCACACCGCTGTGACAAGAAGGAAGGAGTGTGTGAGAGAGAGAGAGAGAATTATTGCCACGGTCAGTGTCACACAACATATATATATATACATATGGGTTGCATTTCAAGCAGAAAATATGTGTGTGCTGTAGTTATGCACTGTGACTGTGCTGCTTTAGCGCTTATTTTATTTATTTTGAATCATCTATTTCAAAGTAATAACTCAGGTGCTTTGTATCTACAGGTACTACAGCGCCTCCATAATTAAGATGGCGGGCGTGAACAACCAGCACACTGCGATCTGGTTAGCAGCAATGACGGCTGGAATTAATTTTGTGTTCACTCTGGTCGGGGTGTGGCTGGTGGAGAGGATCGGGCGCAAACCACTCATTCTCGCAAGTCTTTTGGGTAGGTGTTCGCAGGTTGATTGACCGCACTGTTTCTCATTGCAGCAAGCCAGTGAAAGAAATATGTGTTTTTCAGGACCCTGCTTCAGTGACAAGCTGTGTGAAACAACAGGACTGGTATTTATGAAAAAGTGTGTAATTATAAATGTGCATACTAGGTATGTACGGTTGTCGTAAATGTACGCTGTACCTAATAGAAGTGCAGACCATGTGTTTACAGCTGGTGATGTATAATGACCAGCCATGAGTATATATATATTTAATATATATATCTATGTGCCCATATTGAAAACAAATTTGAAAACCCACCTCTTCACAGCCTTCAACCAATAACTGCAGGGATTATGAAAAGACTCGTCCGACAGCCCACAGACTAGTGAAAATAGCGTTGGACTAGTTAAAGTGTTTTACCACTGGCCCGCCGGACTAGTTGAGATTACGAGGCAAAGCTTGCTCTATTTTCACAGAGCTGAATGCACAAGGTACTGTCAGCGAGTCCCCCCCCCCCCCCCCCCCCCCCTCTCTCTCTCTCTCTCAGTTTCTGTTGTGATGCTGGGGTGAGAGTAACTATTTTTAGCGTGAGTTACTCGCTGCAACTCTCCGTAAAAACCTCAGTGAGTGCGGAGTGGTTTCTCCGTGAAGCGCGCCGCGCGTGCGCATCCCAGAAATCGGGAAACCCTTCATGGCGACGGCGTGTTCATAACAGTTATCAAAGTATTGTGAATCTTTTTTTTTATTTACAAATAGGTCCATATTTGACAAAATGTATTTTGGGCTAGTGGAAATGGTTTCGGGCTAGTTGGTTTTAAATCTTTTTCACCTTTCATAACCCCTGAACTGTTGCCACATCATCATCTTGCTGGTCATGTGTGTGTGTGTGTGTGTGTGTGTGTGTGTGTGTGTGTGTGTGTGTGTGTGTGTGTGTGTGAGCCGGGGCCAGCCCGTGTATGATGCTGTACATTATGTGTTTTTAGTTAAATGTATGTGTGGAGGCATGTTGCGTGTGTTTCTGGGTGAGTGAGTGTGTGTTGATTGTAAGGCGCCCTGAGCTCCCGCGAGAGGGAGGGCGTCTTTTAAGTACCCATTTTATTATTATTATTATTATAAGAGAGGAGAAAGAAAAAAAAAGTAAAACAAAACAGATATGCACAGTTAGCTGTGTGGCGTACAGGTTGTCTGCACATTCTGTATTCACGTCACCCTATACACGCCTGCATAGCTACATGCGCGTGTCGTTAGGGATTTTTTGACATCCCACATCGACTGGGCGGCAGCGGCGTGACAGGCAAATAAACCTAACCACTCTAATGGTGAAGTGAAAACTCTGATCAAGGCATTTCTGATCCTGCAACAGGTGTCCAACTGCTCAGTCAAACAGCTGTGGCATTATCTATTGCTACATTTCTATGTATTAATAATAATAATAATAAGGAGGAATTCTATAGCGCCTAATCTCTGGAGCCGCGGCTCTAGGCGCTTTACAAATGTATACAAAAGGTGATAAATAAACACATGAATAATGATAAACAATCAGCTAAATAAATACAAATAAAAGCGTACATACATAGATACATACATTACATACATATAGTCAGACATACAGTCAGACATACATACAAGCACTGCACCTACATACATACCAACATCTGATACACACCTACATCCGTAGTACACACTGCAAAAACAACGGGTTGGTGATGGTAACGGGCTGAATCATTTATCTGAGGGCTGATTTGAACAGATGCGTTTGAATGGTGTGTTTTGAAGGACTGGGTAGTAGATTGACTGTGCCGTATTTCCTGGGGGAGGCTGTTCCAGAGGACCGGGCTTGGAAGGAGAAACGGCGCTGGCCGAAGGACTTTGTTCTCACGGTTGGAGTAGTGAGAATTTGTGAGTCGGATGAGGAATGCGGCTGTCTGGAAGGGGTGTAGGTGTGTAAGAGTTCAGAGAGATAGAGAGGTCCACAGTCAAAGAGAAAGGTAAAGGTCAGAGACAGGATTTTGTAATGGATGCGAGCAGTGACTGGAAGCCAGTGGAGTGTGCGGAGAAGAGGAGTGGCGTGGTCGGGTCTTACAGGCTTTCAGCACCAGACGAGCTGCGTTATTCTGGACTTTCTGAAGTCGGTCTATGAGGGTACTGAGGGCAGCCTGAGAGTAATGAGTTGCAGTAATCTAAACGGGAGAGGACAAAGGAACAAGCTATGAGGTACTGAGGGCAGCCTGAGAGTAATGAGTTGCAGTAGTCTAAACGGGAGAGGACAAAGGAACAAGCTAGCGTTTTGGTAGCATCAGTAGACAGAAGATGCCGCATGGAACTGATACGCCTAAGTTCACAATATGCAGCTTTACAGACATTGAGCACATGGAGCTTCATTGATAGATGTGAGTCAATGATGACGCCGAGATTTTTCGCAGATAGGCAAAAGTCAATGGACGTGCTGTCAACATACATGGAGTGAGGAAGAGCCTCGGATGTGGAGTTGAGTTGGGAGGTTATGAGCAGTGCTTTAGTTTAAGTTTGTTGGTAGACATCCATGATTTAACATCTGAGATGCACTCTTCAAGACCCTGAACAACTGTGCAAGCTTGACTCACAGGACCATGGGCATGGAGCTGGGTGTCATCAGCATATGAAATATGTGAAACTGAGTGACTGCTTATAGTTTGAGAGAGAGGCTGGGTGTACATTATAAAGAGCACCGGGCCAAGGACTGATCCCTGTGGTACACCGAAAACCAGGGGTAAAGGATCAGGATAAAGACCGTCGACGACAATGGACTGTGTCCTTCCATGGTTTTTCCCAGGGGTGGAGGGGGAGGGGGGGGCTTTGTTATTTTGTTTGTTGCCTTTTGGAAGGAGGAGGTTGCTCTTTTTTATTTTTTATTTTTTTATTATTATTATTTATTTATTTTTTTTTTTTTTTGTGGGTGGGGACTTTTGTTGGTGTTGTTTTTGTTTTTGACAGCATTAGCTGTATCTGAGTGTGTTTTTTGCAGGCGTTATCATCAGCCTGGTGGTTCTGGCTGTGGGATTTCAGCTTGCCGCCTTCAACTCGCCTCCGATCACATACAGGCAACCTCTCGACAACTCCTCCTGCTCAGGATACAGGTACTAGTAGGGGAGGTTTTTTGTTTTGGTTGCCCCGCGTCTGTGGTGTTTGGGCTTGGGGGTTGTTTGTTGTTGTTGTTGTTTTCTGTTTGTTTGTTGTTGTTGTTTTTCAGGACTGTAGTAGGCCATTAGACATTAATAATGATAATAAATTAATAATTAGTAATTATAGAGTGCAGGCTGCCCAGACAGGACTCATTGCGCTAGTCCGCGTGCGCGCGCGCACACACACACGTACACACACACACACACACACACACACACCACACACACACTCTCTCTCTCTCACACACACACACACACACCACACACACACACACACACACACACACACACACACACACACACAGACACACACACACACACACTCTCTCTCTCTCTCTCACACACACACACACACACACACACACACACACACACACACACACACACACACACACACTCTCTCTCACACCACACACACACACACACACACACACACACACACACACACACACACACACACACACTCTCTCTCTCTCTCACACACACACACACACACACACACACACCACACACACACACACTCTCTCTCTCTCACACCACACACACACACACACACACACACACACACACTCTCTCTCTCTCTCTCACACACACACACACACACACACACATATGCGCGTGTGCTATGCTCCCGCTTCCACAACCTCTCACTGATACAAATATACACACTAAAAAAAACAAAAACGGATTTTGTTTCTTTTGTTTCAGTGCTTGTGAAGGGTGCATAGATGACAAAGGGTGTGGATTTTGTTACAAAGACATTGATGGCAGTGCAGCAAATGGTTCCTGTCTACCATCCAACAACGATAACTCTTTCTCCAAGTTTGGTGACTGCGCAGATAGTGCGAATTTGACAGGGGCCTCGATGACGTGGGCGTATGACTACTGTCCAACCTCGTATTCCTGGATTGCTGTGTTCGGTCTTGCACTCTACCTCATGTTTTTTGCCCCAGGTGAGTTACTGCAGAAACTGAATATGCCTGTGTAATACTGTGACTTCCAAAGCTGACAAATTGTGCTGTAAAAAATAAAACAAAAAAAAACCAATATTATTAAGCAACGTGTATCACAAAAGTAACAACTATTCTATCAGTGGTTATGGCTGCTTGAAATCTTACATTGGCTCTCTGTTCAAACTCAGTTCAGAAATATTTTATTGTCCTTTAAATAATGAGCATAAAATGGAAATTCATCTTTGGACTCACAGCTCAAAAGAAAATAAGAATGAAAAATTAAGATTCTACGTCAGCTAAAACATGTACGTGTAATTTGTTGGCATGTGCAGTTACTTAACAAAGTCACTAGCTGGTCTTCAGTCCGCAAACAAATAACGTCATTTGTGCAGTGCACAGTATGCTTCTACGTACGGAGAACATTGTATACGCCAACTTGAGCAGGGTTCCTACAGGATTTTGAGAACAAAATTCAAAGACTTTTTAAAGACTTTTCAAAGACCAAGGGTTGCGGACGACAATGCACTCGCGCCACTGTGATCTTAAAATAGCCAGTCACGTGTCACCGCGTGCGCTTTGCGACCAACCAGAGTCGACTCGCGAGCGGAGCGAAAGAAAAGGCACAGTGACAGGGCCAGAGACGCGCACACAGTGAGCTGGCCCCGAAAATACGGTCATGAGAAAAAAAAAAAAAATCATTCCGCGATTTTTGAAAGACTTTCAAAGACATTTTTTCAAAACATCAACATTTAAAGACTTTCAAAGACTTGAAAAAGCGTCTCCAAAATACCAAGACTTTCAAAGACATTCAATGCCTGTACGAACCCTGCTGAGCCACAAGAATCATTTCAGATGCTGTATTGTACCTGTCTCGGGTGACTGATTCTGAAGCGCAGAGTAAGCACATACAGTGAAAAGTTTTCCCCAGTAGTGTTGTCTCCCTTACAAAGGTTTTTAGACTTTAACAGTGACAAAGAGTGTGAGACAACCTGTCATGTCCCCCAGAAACAAGCTCCAAAGCTCCACCGTACATGAACAGCACGTGGGTTTTACAACTTCTTTAACTTGCCTGTCGCTTCCTACTTTCTCCTAATTAGGCATGGGGCCGATGCCATGGACCATCAACGCGGAGATTTACCCGTTGTGGGCAAGGTCCACGGGCAACTCCATGTCCGCAGCCACCAACTGGATCGCCAACCTGGTCGTGTCCATGACCTTCCTCACTCTCACTGAGACCATCACCAAGTACGGTGAGTGCGTTTTTTATTCACAGAATCTGCTGGTGAGTGTGCAAGTGCTTCGTACTTGTTACATCATCAGAGAGTTTTTGCAGGCAGCGTGTAATGCGGTTTACCGGTACACTTGAAAACGTTGTCAAAATTGCAGTACACTGTCACGTACGTCAGAAGTTTTGATCATGCTATGTAATGTGTGGTAGTGTTGAGTGGATGTTGCAAGTGCACAATGGTAGTAGTTAGGGGAGTCAAGACAACATGTAACTTGAACACACGTTTTATTGCCACCAAAGAAGGGCAGTGTGCTACGTATTTACAACAGGCTAGTGTTCACTTCAATTTACATGGTGTGGTAAAGGCCAGAAGACAAAGAACCGCAGCAAACAATGAAATTGCAAAGCCTGGCTGTCAGCAGAGACTAGAGATCATGTGGTTTGAAAGCGAAGTCATGCGTGCCCACTCATCACAGCTAATTATACACTAGGTCATAGCACCCTCTCAGGAAGGGGACATAATTACAATTAACTATGGACCTCTCTGAGGCTAGCTGTGGTCTGCTTGTAGCTGGGGGGGGTAAAAACCGCTCAGCTACAAATGTTTTTTTGGCTTCTTGTTGTGTGTTTGTGTTTAATACATGTGCAGAATCCTTTGCCTGTTTCCCCAGAATCATTGCTCGTTTTTTTTTTCATGTGATGTCGTGGGGATAGGTAAGCGTTAAAGTGTTGGACTTTCAGTGCCCGGGTCAGGAGTTCAAGTCCCACCTGGAGCTAAATACTTGTGCTGACGTTGTTGTCATTGCCCCAGCTTTGACATGAGCCAGATGTAGTGGGAAAGGATCTTAATCCCTCAAACACCCACCCACCCTCACGTGATGTCATAACTAAAATAGTTTTTATGTTATTAATACTTATTCATTACCTCAAGACATGAAGTTGTAAGTTTCCGAATCTGTGTTCCAGGAACGTACTGGTTGTTTTTTGGCGTGTCCACCATTGGATTCCTGTTCTTCATTCTGCTTCTACCAGAGACAAAGGGACGTAAGCTTGAAGACGTGGAAGAACTGTTTTCCAAACCTTGGTGCTCATGTTGCGGTAGCGGCTCTCGTAGATCAGCCAGTATTTCGCCAGCAACTTAACAACACAAGCATGAGGGAGATCACACCATGCAAAGACTTGTCGCAATTTTGTGAAAGTATGTAGCTGTGAAAGAAAGTGGTGCTCACAGTAGCTGTATTTCATTTATCGTGATACACGCAACTCTGACCCTCAGGAGAACAGCAGCTGGCCCGTTTTGATATTATATGTACACATATCAGATTGTCATTTAGTGCTGCTTTACCTGTCGTACGTAAGCGGGCAGTGGGAAAATTCTAGCTGGAATATTTTTTACAAAACCAGTAGTGTTGGCATTTCATACGGCAACTATGATGGTTTTACCGACCGGTATTTGCAGAGATTTTGTTTTCCTTTTTCTCTCTTTTTGAACAGAAATTTACATTTGCAAAAAGTTCAAACAGCACAAAATATACTCCTCCAACCCCCCTCCCCCCCAAAAAAAACAACAACAAACAAACAAAAACAAAAAAACCCAACAACAACAAAACAAAATGAAACAACAACAACAAAACAACCCACAACAAAAGACAACAAACAAAACAAAAGACCCCCCCCCCCCCAAAAAAAAAAAAAAAACAACAACAAAAAACAAACAAACAGAAAGCAAGCAAACAAAACATTCGCACATAAACAACAACAACAAAGAAAAGGACCCTAGCCAAATAAAAAGAAAGGATAAAGAGAGAGAGAGAGAGAAAAAAAGAGACGTGTGTAGATGTGCACACTCTCACATAATCACATTATTCAATTTTGAGATTATTTTTGTAATAACGGTCTACGATCATAGCATTAGCATGTTTTGGGCTGCATATTTGTCAGACTGTTGCCTGACTGTCTTCACAGGCAGCTGTTCTCTAGTATATATACATAAATTATATATCCAGATCAACATAGGCAGTATGTTGTGGGGCATCATGAATTGTGGGCCTATTTATCTCTGCGATCTTTGTTATATGTATGCAATATTGCCACCATGGTAAACTGCACTGGACCATACTTTCATCACCTTGTAAAAGGGCCTAACCTCACTTAAACCCTTTTTTCCAGGTGACAGCAGAAAGCAGGTCACATGGTGAACAGCCTTTTGCATGTTGTTTTAAAGGTTGACAGTTTGTATGTATGTGTGCCTTATTTAAATCATGAGTTAATAAATCGCTTTTAACAAAAGAAAAGAGCAAGCCATTCCAGGATCATGAAATCCAAATGCATAGTTGTATGTTTTCATCTATTCAAGTGTGTTGATCATGCAGAATAGTTCATAAAAAATGTCATGGGTAATTTTGACTCTGTGTGTGTGTGTGTGTGTGTGTGTGTGCGTGTGTGTGTTTGACTTCTCGTGACAGTATCCAGTGAAATAAGCCAGTTTGTAAATATATCAGGGGCGCCGGAAGATGTTGGGGGGGGGGGGGGGGGGCAGAATCTCGGAGGGTGGGAAACGTTGCCCGAAGAGAGTTCAAGCGGGGGGGGGGGGGGGGGGGGGCAATCAAAGGAGCGGACCAGCCTTCTTTTTTGGTCCGCAAAAACAGAAGTTCTCTGTTGGGTGGGATGAGGGAGAGGAGCCACTTAAGGAGGTGGTGGGGTTGCGGTGGGGGGGGGGGCAAAGACCCATGGCTTTGCCCCCCCTCTTGTCATAGTCACCTGATTTTCCAGGGGGGGGGTGCGGGCGTGGGGGGGGGGTGGGCAAAAAGACCACTCTTGCCCCCCCCTGCTTGGGTACAGGGGGGGGGCAGCTGCCCCCCCCCCCCCCCCCCCCCGCGGCCCCCCCGCCCCCCCCGGGCCCCCCCCCCCCCCGGTTCCGGCGCCCCCTGTATATATATATATATATGGCAAGGACTTTCCAACAATAGTACCATCTTTACTTTTACTGAAGATTGTGATACAGACAAGCACTGGATGGGCCGGTCCTTCAAGAGTGCTAGTGGTATCATCTTTATGCTCACAGATCATTGTGAGCTGTTTTCCTGGTATCTATCATCACATCACTTAGACACCAGGACAGTGACAGCGCCTGCAATGCTGGCACTGAGCCAACAGAAATGTACTTCATGGCATGGCGACCACACTAAGGGCTCCAGGAGTGTAACAACAGTTCTAGAATGTGAATGTTCAACCGTTCATGCAAAGTGCAAAGAGCAGTGTAAGAGCTTTACTAATCATCAAGATCTAGAGTATATTGAGCACACAGGCGCAAACTCTTCCAAAACATAAGCTGGCTTGACAAAGATGGAATTAACCCGCTGACTAACAGCAATGTCCGGACGCCCCCTAATGTTTTGGTTCTGACAGTGTTGGCCTGGATGTGGTCACACCAGTGGGGGTAACAACGGTTGCTTAATAACAGCATGTCCGGACGCCCCCTAATGTTTTGGTTCTGACAGTGTTGGCCTGGATGTGGTCACACCAGTGGGGGTAACAACGGTTGGTTGGTTAGCTGGGGTTTGTCGTCCACGCCACAACGAGGTGATTGCAGACGGCCCTAGGGGGCAGGTTGTTCGGGTGCTGGTGATGGGGATAGCTACCCTAACTGTACAGTCCAGCTGAACACTTATTCAATCCAGTCAGACTGCCAGGTCGGCCACATTTTATGTATCCTTGACTGTAATGTACAAGTTACACAAACAGATCCAGTTCACAGTCAGTGGAAGCGGGGCAACGTGAAAAAGGCCTGTACAAATTTGGGCGCTGTCGGGATTCAAACCCGGGACCTTTCGGTCTCGAGTCCAACGCTCAAACCGTTTTGAGCCACTGACACCCACCCTGTGGGTGACAACATCAAAAAAATTCATTGTCTGTAAATGTTTCACAGATATAGGATATGGTGGTGGGTATTTTTTTGTTGTTGTTTGTTTGTTTGTTTTTCCAAGTTTTTTTAAAACTGATTTGATGGGACGATAAAATTCACAGAAGAATACAGGAGACTAAGCCTTATAGTTATACACCAAGGTATTAGGTGCCTAGGACACGTTCAAGGGCCTGGTTGTTCCAAAAGACGCAACATAAAATCTACCCTTGCCAGCATTCATCAGGCAAAAACATGGGAGGCAACTCCTCTTGACCTCAGTTGCTACAAATATTTCGAGTTATCTACCATGTACACTGTAAACACACGTGTGCATGCAAGTACGTTTTGTATAGTCGGTGTCAGGTCAGCATTAATTTGATCATCTAGTTTGATATAATGTAGAACGTTTGCATCGGGTCATCTTTGCATGCTAAAGTTTTTTCCATATATGTTGTACGCAGAGCACTGATCAATTTGGGAATGACAATGACATACTGTACAATGTTGGACAAGACCCCTTGACCTAGTTCGATTCAGTATCAGACGGTGTGAACCACTGTCGAAAGAAGGGTCACCCTACCGCATGTGGAAGCGAACTTTCTTGCCCAAACGGTTGGCACGTTTTGTAACAGGTCGACTAGCTTCTTTATCCCTCCCAGACATATCTTGTCAGTCAGCTTTGGAACATTTTAGGCACAATAATAAACTACAAAATGTAGGAACTACCTGTGTGTCAATGTGATGTCTGTGTAAGTTAGGCCTATAACATTGTGTGAGCGTACAACACGTATAAGTGGTGATAGAATAGCCGGGGTACTTTCGCAAGGTTCTGTATTCACGTTGAACACTGGTTATATTTGAAATATCTCACTACTTTTCTTGCAAAGGTGAATAATTATGTCCTATCATTTATAAATCTGCCACAGCAGACAATATGCAGGAGCAGGACAAATGTCCTCTGCTTTTTCTGACAGCCAGGACATTTGTCCTGTTGAATGTAGTTTCCACTGATATAAAGCCCTTTTTTTTCATAATAATAAGAATGTATAACCACATGCCTCACGACCTGTTTACCCTCTGTTTAATCTGCATTGCGTGCCTGACTAACTTTATTTCACTATGATTCCTCAGACTGCATAAAAATATCTATGACTTCAATCAAGATCAACACTTCTATTTTCGTAGACATGGGCACAACAGCGTGCGAGGAAGATGTGCGAGCTATATGGAGGAGAGCAGACGGTGTCTGTTTCGATGTCGACTCCACAGTCTGCAAAGATGAGGGGCTAGATGAGCTTGCCAATTTCTGTGGTGTGGGTCCGCAGGTAAAAGAATGGTGAGATTAACCACAGGTGTCTCAGCTAAATTATTTCTTGACAGTACAGCATGCATGCACAAAGTACACCCATACAGCTTCTTTTTTTTTATGAAGATAAAACATAGATAAGTGTACTGTTATTAATGTTAATTGGTTGTTTTGGGGGTTTTCAGGGGAAGGGGGGGGGGGTGTTGTCATTTGGTTTTGTTGCATTTTGTGGTTTTTTGTTATTTGGGTTGTTTTTTTTCCTTTGGGGGGGTATGGGGTATTGTTGTAGGACTGGTTTTACTGGTTTTGTTTTTTGTTGTAGTTGTTGTTTCTTTGCTTTTTTGTTCGCTTGCTTTTCGTGTGTGTGTGTGGGGGGGGGGGGGCGAGGTGATGCAAGACGCTTTTCTTTTTTTTTTCTTTTTTATAGACGCCAGCCTCCTCCCTACCCTTTTTTTACGGTAGTGTAGCAACGGCAAGTTTGAAAATGGTCTTTGTATGCCTATAACTTCTTCCGTTGTAAAATAAAGGATCGTTCTCGTTCTCGTTATCGTTATCCCACCGCCTCCACCCCTCTCTCCACCCCTCTCTCCACCTAAACCATTTATCCACAACATTATTTGAATTAACGGTATATTGCAGGACGGCAAAGGCAATGGGAGGTGATGTTACATTCCGACAGGCACTTACGGAAAGACTGAAGATTGTCAACCCTAGCCTGAAGCAAGTTCAGGATTTCATCCAGTCACATCCACCTCTCCTGAGTGATGGCATTGAGTATGTATTGATCTGCGCATGTGTACAAATGTAGTAGCAGCTTCTTTTTTTCTTTCTACCCCCAACTCTTCGCCAGCTCCAATGGTATTGGTCAGAGGTCGTGGATGGGATCCATGGAGGGCTAGGAAGCTGGGGCAACTTTTTCTTATGCATGAGGATCAATGTATGATGATGCTATGGAGGTCCATGTGGTTTGAGACTGTGTGACAGGGCTGCATTCCATGCTTCCTGTTATAAATATTCAGGCATTTACCAGGCCGGGGACCTATTGCACCTGCAGTGCCAGCCGTGTAATCATCCACATTATGAAATGTGTCATAACAAAGGAAGCACCCTCAGAGTCGCACCAATGAAATGGGTGAGCCTCGGCTGTGTGGCAACAGCTTCCTGACCGGGCCCATAAAACGCCGCGCCTGCTCTGAGTAGGATCCAACCTAGGTGCGCAAAATCCAGCATGTGTGTTTTCCTTTGGCAAGGTCAATCAGTATAATTATGTGATTTCCTTTTCTTTACTGTGTCTCTTTCTGCTACAGAGAATTGGTGTCTTTGCTACAGTCACGGAAGACATCTGTGTTTCTGGTCTCTGGAGGGTTTCGCCGCATCATAGAGCCTGCAGCACAATGTTTGAATATACCACCTGAACATCTATTCGCAAACAGACTACTGTTTGAAAATGGTAGGATTGATCAGAGGTTTGCTCATGGTTAACATTTTTTCTGCCAAGTTTTTGTTTAAACTCTCTCAGTGCTGAGAGTTTTCCCAGTAACGTACTAACAGATAGTTGCTCCTCTTTAACTGGTAGAAAATCTGCTTCCCTAGCGCTGTACATGTACATGTATTTAGTTCTGCGCCTTATGACTGAGAGAAAAAATAAAAAGGTAGCAGTCCCATAAATTTGACCTCCACAGCCAAGCGCTGTGAATGTGAGCCCCTCCATAGTATAGAGAGAGTGAATGGAGTTAAGATGCTGTGACCTTTAAATCATTTCAATTCAGTACTCAGTTTAGTTCGATTTGTGAATGCCATTGACTCATTACAAAATGCAGGGATTTGACAACTCCCTTCTACACCCCCCACCCCCTCAAAAAAAAAAAAAGCCATCATGGTGAAAATAACACTGAGGCAATGGACACATTTAATATGCCAGAAATACAATTTTATTATACACATACTCTACAGTACTATTTTCAACTAAACTGTATACAATTACTTTCTGGTACATCATGAAAATATACATTCCCAAGCCCTCTCCCTACCACCTTCTCTGCTCATGTAAGAGATACATGTATACATGTACTAGCCTAGGTCTTCTGCTTTCACAGGTGAGTACAAAGGTTTTGATCCTGAAGAGCCAACATCTGAATCAGGCGGGAAGAAGCGTGTAGCCGCCACGCTGAAAGAAAAGTTCGGCCTCAAGTGTCTAGTGATGGTTGGCGATGGAGCAACTGATATGGAGGCCGCACCTCCTGCTGTGAGTTTGATGGGATTCCTTTGAAATGTCAATAAAAGACATGGTTATTATGTATTCGTAAGAAATAAAATTACATGCTCTCTGAAATTATTTCACAATTCATTATGTAAACCACCTGCATATGGTAGATCGATCCAGTTTGAAAAGGCAACTTTTTTCCCCATTTTGTTATACTTGTTTTTGGTTTTTGTTTCATTTGTTTGTTGTTGGTTGGTTGTTTTTCTTTCTATTTTAATCCTGTTTTAATTTTTTCTTTCATTTTTTCAGTTGGTTTTTTTCTTGCATTTTCCTCCATTTTTTTCTTGCTCTTTTTTTTTGGAAGGGGGGGAGGGGGGGATTTTTCCTGTGTTATATGTTGTAGTTTTTTCTTTAACTCCTAAGCGCCCACACATGAATCGCATCCTGAATCAAAATCGTCACAGCACTAGACAGCACTATTATGCAACCTCGCGGCCAGCAGTCCGCCCGAGAGATGGCGCAACGTGCCGTCATATTGCATCATACTCCGGCGAGCGGTCGAGGCTAGCCGGTGCAACATGACGGCACGTTGCATCACACTCAGTTGAGCGGTCAACTCTAGCCAGACAGCTCGTCGAGTTCGCACCCTCTTGTGAATTTGGCGGTCACTGGCTTGTTTGGGTATTGGCCACGTAATGGCTTAAACACCGATGTACTCAGTGGAGTATATAGAACTGTGAATGATAATTACAGCTTAAAACTTGATTCTTGAACTACAGACGTAGGTAAAATATGTTGTTCTGTTTTGTATTTGCAGGATGCATTTATCGGCTATGGCGGAAATGTTGTGAGAGAGAAGGTTAAAGAAGGAGCCAAGTGGTTTGTCACAGACTTCAGACAACTAATTGATGAACTAAACTAGCAGCCTGTGCGTCTGTTGCAGCGATGCCGCAGTCCTTCACCAGTACAGCAATTGTACAATTTTACATTCTATCATGATGCAGAATCACACCATGTAAGTCTCTAGTGTAAATATGTGCATTCTATTTCCAGTGTATGCTGAATGCCAGTCCCCTATTATTTTATGGGCATCCTATTTCCAATGTATTTACTGCTAAATGGGAGCCCCCTATTATTCTATGGAAGATCATATACGTTTACAAAAATAAAGGGATTTTATTCCTGATTGTGAATTGCATGCATCTGTGTGTGTGTGTGTGTGTCTGTGTGTGTGTGTCTGTGATTATGATCTCATTAACCTTCACCGTACGTCACCTAAAAACGTGTGCACTGCACATCGTGGAACTAAACTGAAATAAATCATCAGTGAAAATTACTTACACGCACACTAATGTAATGGTCTGCGTAGGCTGGTTGTACACAGAAATACAAGGCATAAACTTTTGCCAGATAAAGCGTTTTTCACTTATTTTATTTATCATCGTAGCAGCCCGCCATTTCATTGATACTTGCAGACGCAAACAAATCCAAAGGGCCAGTTCACCTTTACCAACTTTTTTTTTCATGTTTGGTTGACCAGGATTCTGGACAGGTGCCCAATAGAATTGCGCAAAAAGTGGGTTTTGTATTGAAAGTGGGTAAAGTATTGAAATTTCGCTTTTGAAATTTTTTTTTGGAGAGTGGAATTGAGTGAAGGGTTTTTCATTGTTATGGGTGGAAAGGTGCATGTTTGGTGTATTTTTAGGTGAGAGAATGAGAATGGTGGCAGCCTCGTTGTCGACTTGTTGACATGTAAACAACATGTGCAGTTATGTCCCTTGGACTGCTGTGAGGGGGTGGGCAGTGGAGAGTGATGCTATCTCGGGAATGAATTGGAAAAGGTGCCCTTTTTATGTTGTTTCCATAGTAATGGAAACAACATCATAGGACGGGCTAAATTTTCCACGTTCATGGGCAAGCATCTGTGGTACAAACGCACGTCACTGCCGATCTCCCGCAGAGACGATTTTGCAAGTGTAACTCTGACAATGACGTAAGAAAACTTGCGTCATCGATGCTGACATGTACGGTGCCCCGAACGCACTTCTCCTCCTCAGTGAGTGCCGTCTGTGCGGATGTGTGTGCGTGTGTGCGGCTGTGCGGCTGTGTGTGTGTGAATTGTGTCCAGGCCCGTTTCTTGGAAAATACTCGACCGAATGGCTTCAAATTTGGGGTATCCAAATATATCAAAATGTTACATTAGACGATTCAAGCGTGTGATGATTGCTTAAGTAATTTGGGAGTTATCGCCCTTTTGAGACAAGTTGGTTGTCTTTCGTTTACAGGCGTAATATTTATTTAAATCACTCAATTTTTTGGCAGTAGATAGCTTGAATACGGACTCTGAACAGAGTCACTACTAGAAAGTGGTCGCTCTTATAGTTTTCATGTAAACCGAGCCTGAGTTGACATTGCATGTGAACCCAGTTCAGATGCCTATTTCTCCGAAAATACTGAACCGATCGATTTCAAATTTCAGTGGGGTTTCTAAATGAATCAAGATTGTTGAATAGAAGGCCCGATCCAGGTACGATTGCACACATGATTTGCGAGTTATCGCCCTTTTCAGAAAAGTGGCTTTCTGGCGTTTAAAGGCGTAATATTTAACTAAACCACTCCATTTTTTGGACATAGATAGCATGAATACGGACTCTCAACTAAGTGAATTTTGGAGGTTGTCGCTTTTATACTTTTGGCGTAAGCCGTACCTGATGAAAGTGTTGGTGAACACACTTTAGATCTCAAAATCGCTCCTACTATACATAGATAATGAGCCTGGGGTGCCATAAAAAATATACAAAAAAATTAGAAAAATTCACTGCAGCCGTTATCGTCAGTTGACTCGAAAATTTGTACTCACAGCACATTTCCTCTACAAGCCACACGCCTCACAAACATCGAAGAAGAGACGCACGCGCACTGACGTAAAGTAAGTGCGTCATGTTAGATTGACGTGATGCTGTTTTTTTCTTGGGGGTGTCTCGCCACTTTCTTTCCGAATTCCTCTGTTTGGAGACGTGGTGTATTTCACTTCTACTATGTCGCCATCTTCGTGCAATCGCAGAGAAGACACGGGATATAACAGAATACAACTCCAATACTTTATGAACAGAATATGCACGGAGAACAAATTCATGAAAGAAGAAGAACCCAGAACGCTGTGCAGGGCTGCTTACGTACTGAACAGGTCAGATCCATCGCAGAAAAGGCACGCGCGCACTGACGCAAAAGGCAGTATCAGCGTCATTTTTCCGACGTCATGTTTGATTGACGTGATACTGGCATTTCTTGGGGATGTGTCGCCACTTTTTGGACGTTCTCTATTAGTGTAGACGGGGAAAGCGGGAGTTTCATTGATGTAGTGTGCTTTGTTTTTCCCACTGACTCTCACTCAATAGCATAGTAGAGTGAGAGAACACCACATAGGTCTCAATGGAGCACAAACGCGGCTCGCGCGAGTCTGTGTGTGTGTGTGCGTGTGCGCGTGCGTGCGTGCGTGTGAGTGTGTGCGCGCGCGCGTGTGTATGTCTGACATAACACATAGTTAGAAAACGTTCGCCGCGCAGACTTGTCTGTTAAACATATTGGGTCGGTATTAATTCGATCTTTACACTGCGCACGCAGCAGCAACACTTCAATTTTCATGGGCCTGCTTTCATTGCAAGAACTGTATCAAAGTTATTACGCCAAATGTATTATGCGTCATCCCAGTGAGCAAAAACGTCATAGATTTCAAAGAATACAACTTGACGTCTCTCTTCCAAAAACAAGATTGGTGTGACAGCCCGGTCAGTTGTTTCCATTCAGAGAGAGAGAGAGAGAGAGAGAGAGTGTGTGTGTGTGTGTGTGTGTGTGTGTGTGTGTGTGTGTGTGTGTGTGTGTGTGTGTGTGTGTGTGTGTGTGTGTGAGAGAGCCAGAAGAAAATTTTCTGCCATCGACAGACAATAAAGTTATATTGAATTGAATTGAATTGAATTGAATTGAATTGATACATGGCATTACAAAAGAACGACCGTGGATCTTTCATTCCCTCAGCAGTATCTATTTTAAACTCATGACTGTGTTTACTGCCCGTCCCCAGAATGTATAGATTTTATTTGTTGAGATTTTCAAAACTCATGGGCTTACTACTCAGCTGTGTCATGTCCGCTATGCCCTTGCCATCTTTTAGTTTAGATTTCTTAGTTTAGTTGCATAGTATTAGACTTGGACATCACACATTACTTTAGGATCTGTGTTTAATATGTATGGATTTATATGTCTAGATAAATTAATGTGTGTGTGTGTCAGTGTGTGTGTGTGTGTGTGTGTGTCTGTGTGTGTGTGTGTGTGTGTGTGTGTGTGTGAGAGAGAGAGAGCCAGAAGAAAATTTTCTGCCATCGACAGACAATAAAGTTATATTGAATTGAATTGAATTGAATTGAATTGAATTGATACATGGCATTACAAAAGAACGACCGTGACGATAGCAGGTGATCAAATGGAAACAACATATTGGGCTGGTGGCCATCTTGTTTTTGCTTTTTTGGGGTTCATCTGGTGTCAGTGTAAGGGCTGGGGTGGGAATTTGGCCTGTCTTTTGTGAAATCTGTGATGCAGACCGCTACGTGTTTGTAGATCAAACAGTGCGTAAATCAATAGGCGTCTGTGTCCTGATTCTGGCGTAGAAGTGACCTCCCTTTGCGCTGAGTGTTGTTTCGGTTTCTAAAAATAGCATGTAAGCAGAAGGGGTTTTCCGCGAACGTCGCCATCTTATGTGCGCCTGCAATCTTGATTGTCAACGAATTGAGGGTTATCATGGACGACTAAGGACTGACGGACAGGCACATATTGGCCAGATTATCACACACTGAAACACTACCGGAGAAAGTGACACGTCAGTGTGAAATGATAGGCTTCTGAGTGCTGATTCATTGCGATTTGTTACCGTTTTGTTGTAGGAAGGCATGTGATGAGACATTTTAGGGGTGTCTTGTGATATATTTATCGAAATATTCCGGCAATCTTCATCACCAGAAAGGCCCGTGCTGCTTGGTGGTACCTTCATCAAACCAACAGGTACGCGGAACATATCATGTGCGTCAGCTGCGCCGTTTCTGTTGTTTGTCACATGTATGGCGTGCGTATGCAATCGTTTGTTTCTCACACAAACTTCGCTTTTATAACTGAATAGTGCCATCCTAACAATCCTAAAATGAAAGGCTCACTTTTAGGCAGATAAACCATGACAGATAATAAATGATTATGTGTTAAGTGAAGTATACTGTGAAAACGGCTATAAATCAGCCATGTCATCCGTGTTTTCGTTTCCTTTTTAGCTACACAGTCACTACTGGCATGTGTATCACAGTTATAACACTCAAGGGCTATGTAATGTTACCTGCGCACGTTCGGTATTAGTATCTCTTTTTCCTTTGCAGGAAACTATGACATTATCGCTGTCACCAGAACGTTCAGTTCCATCCAACCATTACTGACACATCATAATCCCAAGGCTCTAAAACAGTAGAAGACATTTTTTGCCCATGGCTGATTTGAGCGGGATGGCACAACCAGGGAGTCAGCCTGCCTCTGGCGGTCATGGAAGTGGTAGTGTGACAGGGGGATTTGAACTCGTGTCCTCTGGAATGGCAGGTGGGGCAGGCTTGTCCCCACCCTGCAGTACTGTTGGGGGTCTGAGTATCACGGATGTTACGCTGGAGCAAGCATTGTCTCGCATGCAGGAGCTGTCTCGGGAAAACAGTGAACTGCGGGGTGAGCGTTTGGTATTTTTTTAATTTGTACTTTAGTTGCTTTAGCATTGCAGTTTATTTTAGTTGTGTTGTATGATAGTGATAATAAATACTGAGGTGTATACCAGCATATATATATTCTAAATGAAAAAAAAAAAAGATCAGGAAGGATGAGAACCTGAAGAATGGGAAGTCCCACCGGCCCCCGTAGTGTAGTGGTTAGCACTTCGGACTATGGACCGGGAGACCCGGGTTCGAGTCCCAGCCGAGGCAAGCGGGATTTTTCCTACCTAGGTCGGCTCCTACCCAGAGCGGGTGTGCTATGGGCCCAATGGGGAGGCTGTTGCCACACAGCCGAGCTTCACCCACTTCACGGGTGCGACTTTGGGGGTGCTTCCCTTGGTATGACACGTCTTATGATGTGGATGATTACACGGCCGGCACCGCAGGTGCCGTAGTTCCCGGGCCTGGTTAATGCCGGGATATTTATGACAGGAAGCGTGGAATGCGGCCCTGTCCCGCAGTCCCAAACCACACGGACCTCCATAGCATCATCTTACAATCATCCTCATCTCCATAATCATGCATAATAAAAAAAAAAAATTGCCCCAACTTCCGAGCCCTCCTTGGATTCCACCCATGACCTGGGAGGAACACCACTGGAGCCGGCAAAGAGTTGTGGCAGCAAAAAAAAAAAGAAAAAAAAGAATGGGAAGTCCCCGCGCAGTATGTTATGTATTAAATATATTATGTAGATCTATAGATAGTTAACACCTAACACATTATGCTCGGGGACTTTGCTTTAGCATTGCAGTTTATTTTAGCTGTGTCGTATGATAGTGATAATAAATGCTGAGGTGTATACCAGCATATATGAAAAGAAAGATCAGGAAGGACGAGAACGAGAAAAATGGGAAGTCCCCGAGCATAATGTGTTAGGTGTTTACTATTTATCTACATAATATATTTAATACATAACCAACTGCGCGGGGATTTCCCAATCTTCAGGTTCCCGTCTCTCCACATCATTCTCTTCAGTATATTTTAGCTTGTATGGTGGTGTACGTGAGATGTCAAGATTGCTTCTTTCTTTTAAATTTTGACAGTCTACAGATGATGCTGATTACAGAGCTTCCAGTCATCTATATTTGGGCTTGGTACTTGGTACAAATTAACATTCAAATCAGGTAGAGACAGGAAACTAAACATGCTTGAGTATATATATACTGCTACAAATTTAATTCCTGCTCACATAGAGCATTCTTTAAAACATTTTTCACTCAGCCTCAGCTGTGCGCAGTGCCCTATGGAGCAATGCCATACAGCATTTGTTGATCGAGTTTATGGTATGGAATAATGTGTTGCTTACGGAACTGACAGCCTGCAAGTTGAGACATCTTGATTACCATTGAATACTCCACATGATATCAGTCCTCTAACCATTCATAGGTTGGACAATAGAAAAGAGTGTTTGTTTTGATGTGGACAGATTACCTGAAAGAGAACAATGAGATGATGAAGAAGCAGTTTGAGACCTTGTCTCAATGGAAGCAGAAAGTTCACGATGCCAACGTCATGAACCGTGAGAAGTTTGAGCAGACGCGTGCTGTCATTACTGCTCTACGCTCGGAGAATGAGGAACTACAGAGGAAAGTCACAGATGCCCAAGATAAAGAGGTAGGGGAAAAAAAGCATTACTTTATTAATTGTGTGTGCCACTTGTGGATGTGATTGGTTGCTATGTGGAGGATTTGTGTTTAGTGTCTAATAATTAATATTTTTGCTCTTCTTCCTGAGACATGAAAATTTAACTTAAAGCTTTGCATTTTGACAGGTCACTTTGTCGGGCAAGATCAAGTCATTGGAGGCAGAGCTGAGTTCCTTGCAGGCAGCAAAAGCATTCAGCGACCAACTGGCGTATAATGTGGTCAAACAGGCAGAGAAACAAGGGGTCGAGGTCGCTGAGGAGGAGACACAGATGAGGGAAACAGTGAGTTTGATTCAGTTAGTATAGACAGCTACAGCCCCCCCCCCCCCTCCCCTCCCCTTCCCAATATTTTGCATCAGCAAGCACATGGAATCACGTACTGAATCCGACATGTCTCTGATTCACTCTAGGTGTATGTGGCGAGTGCGGAGAAGGAAGAGCGCATCATGCAGTTGGAGGTGGAGGTGGCCCAGAAGACGGAGGAGCTGGAGCAGATGAAGGAACGTCAGGCCAGGCTGGAGCAGGACATCACTCAGTTCCGCCAACACACGGAGCAGCTGTTAAAGGACGCGGAAACAGTGAGTGTGCTTGTTTGCTTCACGTGACTGTGCAGTACACCTGTATCTTGCCTTCCATGTGTGTATACAAAGTGTGTATACAAAGTGTGTATACAAAGTGTGTATACAAAGTGTGTATACAAAGTGTGTATACAAAGTGTGTATACAAAGTGTGTATACAAAGTGTGTTACAAAGTGTGTTACAAAGTGTATTATACAAAGTGTGTTACAAAGTGTGTTACAAAGTGTGTTTGGTTCTCTGTACTAGAAGTTTGTTGGTTTTCTGTATTGAGGTTTTTGTAAATAAAAAAAAAGGGATTATTTTAAGATGTTGGCACGCGCACAAACAAACAACAAAATCTCATGATGCTGTAATCTTACACAAAATGGGGGGAAAAAGTTTAACTCCCAAAATTCCTCCACACATTTGCTACATTAATTGTGCATTGTATTTTACAACAGACACAGGCCCTAACGAAGCAGATCCAAATTCCTTGACAACGAACCAATGTTTTCCAGCTTTCTGACCATTCACTCTCTCTTACGCCAGACCCAAGCCTTAAAACAGCAGATCCAGTCGGAGAACCAGGAGCTGCGGCAGGAGAATGTAAAGCTGCGGCAGGAGGTGCAGTCGATGCTAGCGGAGAGTAAGAACAGTCTCCAGCGAAACCCCAAGAACATGTTCTCCTTTGGTCTCCATTTTCCTGGCCCGCAGCAAGCCAAGGAAGGAGGTAACAGAGCTAGAAAGTGTTTGTGTGTGTGCGTTAGAATTCTTTTATTTTATTTTTTTTTGGTCGTTTTTGTCATTTTGTTTTGCTGTTGTTTGTTCATTTGTTTTCTTGTAGATCCATTTTCATCCCTGTACACAATACAAACTCTTCAATTAGGCCCCCCTCCAAAAAAAAAATCCCCAAAAACAAACAAACAAACAAAACACAAAACCCAACAACCGTAACTGTAAAACAATACAAAACAAACAAACACAACAACAAAAACAGCCTCAAACTAGGTAAGCTGTACTCGCATACCTTTTCCATTTCATTGTCACAGTGACAGATGGATTTTTTTAATGCAAAAATAACCAAACCAGTCCAAACAGTGGAACTTCTGGCTTCACAATGGTGATGTGGGTTGAAATAGGCATAGAAATGAATGTTTACAAAGTTCTGCATCCCATATACCTGGCACGCCACAGGGGTTATGAAAACTAAAAAATCTTGCTAGTCCTTCAGGCTAGCAAGATTTAAAACCAACTAGCCCGAAACCATTTCCACTAGCCCAAAAATACATTTTGTCAAATACAGACCTATTCATTTCTGGGATGCGCACGCACGGCGCGCTTCGCGGAGAAACCACTCTGCACTCACTGAGGTTTTTACGGAGAGTTGTAGCAAGTGGCTCGCACTAAAATAGTTACTCTCACCCCAGCGTCACAACAGAAACTCGGGGGGGGGGGGGGGGGGGGGGGGGCTCGCTGACAGTACCTTGTGCATTCAGCACTGTAAAAATAGAGCAAGCTTTGCCTCGTAATCTCAACTAGTCTGGCGGGCCAGTGGTAAAACCATTATTTTAACTAGTCCGACGGTATTTTCACTAGTCTGTGGGCTGCCGGACGAGTCTTTTCATAATCCCTGACGCTAGTATTTTGGTGTCCCACCAAATGGTATGAAAAGAAAATGTTGCCTTGAATTCATGAATTCATGCATTTTATAAGTTTAAGCCCCTGGATATCTAGTTTGTCCTTGAGCGAACAAAAGACGCAAGCAGGCCCCCATCATAACCATATTCTAATGGTAATTGTCATCCCTGTGGCCATCTCCAGGAGGGGACGCTGGCCTTGGCCTTCAAGAGGAGCTTGACCAGTCTCCGGAGCGCACGGCCGATGACTGGCAGGCAGAGTCAGCAGCAGTCACAGAGGAAGTTTCTCAACTTCGATGTCTTCTGGAAGCTGAGAGACAGATGGTGGCACAACAAAAGGATGCTTTCGAGGCCAGTCAACAGGAGGTATGTGTGCATGATGGTTCACCGAGTCTGTGTGGTGCATAACATGGAAGGGATCGATTGATGTTTCGGTTGAAATGAACATGAAGATGGAGGTTGTAACAGAGTTGTGTCTAGGCAGAAATCTGGATGTTTGAAATCCCAAAATACTGGAAACCCTTATTCTGATTTAAAAAAAGAAAAAGAAAAAAAGGTGTATGGGGGTGGGGAGAGGCTGTGTTTTTGTAAGAAAATTTAAGATGAAATAATGGGAGTAACCATTTTTGTGTTGTACAGTAGTGGTAGTGTTGGTTGCATGTGCAGTCAAAAATTGAGGGGATGTTTGAAACAATTCCGTAGACGGCTTGATGTGACTCTGATACATTGATGTGCTATGTCCAGAATAGTGTGTGTTATGGTGTGTCACAATAACACTAGTTGCCCTCTTGCAAAGCTGGTGATGCCGTGACAAGATGCATAGCTTGATACATTTCATTGTACCACGCAGTCCTGTTTGTTGAGCAGATCCAGCAGCTGAAGGACCAGGTGATGCTGATGAACGCCGAGCTAGAGAACTGTCAGACACGTCACGAGGAGCGCGTCAAGCAGCTACAGCGACAACATGAAGTCCATGTAGAGGAGATTGAGAGGCAACGGACAGGCGATTCGTCCCAGCAACAGCAGCAGGTGAGTAAAGGTGTGGGATGGGTGGATGGGTAGAATTTGCTGGTTGGTTAATTGGTTGGTTGGCTGGTTGAGGGTGTCACATCCTTATTCAAAATGGTGGCATGATCTGAATTCATCATGAAAGGGTGGCGTAGAAAAACCTGGCCGTGAAGAAATAATGGATGTTTTTGCAGCAGTTGAACTTGTTGCTTTAGTATTTACAGTCTTAGTTTTACCGGCTTAGCTACCTGGTTGCCATGATTACCTTTCAGTTTAAAGAATTAGCTATGCAAGACTACTGTGTGAAAGACCATTTTAAGTGGTGTTTGTGTCTGCAATCAATCTTTTATAGTCAAAAAAAGTCCAAAAAAAAGTTGTTACTAACATATCTATATAGCTGTCCTTGCAGATTACAGGAGTGTTCATTATCACTAGTCACCAACTCTGAGAAGTAACATTTTTATACAGTGGTATGGTATGGTAGACTTCTCCTCGGCGCACATATCCATCTCTGCTGAAATGCTCACGGCGCCGCAGGGCTGGAGGACGAAGCAGTGAAAGCCTGCTGCCGTTAAGCGCTACTTTGTGTGCAAACCTCCACCCTGCTATTCACTCTGGTGCGTGCGACAGTATTTCTGTTTACCACACCACCGGCCACAGCCTACTCTTTTTCGAGAGATGAACGTGGGATTTTTAGCGTGCACACTTGATGTGCCATTATATAGGACAGTACAGACACCTGCAATGTGTAAAACTACAAGTTGTTCTGTGTGCAGTTTTCATCAGAATTTTGTAATGATCCTGTCCACAGGTGTTGGAAGCGACCTACACAGAAGACATCCAGACGCTGCGCTCACAAGTGCTGACCTTGATCAACGAAGTCCATGAAATCCAGAGCAAGTTGTCCGCAGCACAGCGCACCATTGAAGTGAAAAATGGAAGGTATCATCCGTTTGTCATGAAAAAGGGTCATCATTATTGGGACAAGACTACATCAATTCAGCATGCAGCCCACTGAAAATTCATGTGCTGGCTGGTGCACAGCATGCAGTCCACCTCAATTTTGTCACGGTCATCCAGAATACAGAATACTTTATTGATCCCAAAATTGGGAAATTGCAGTTCTGGCCCGCATACTAGTAAAACGCACAACTGATAAACATTTTAATAAATGTGACTACAAAAGTAAGTAAACCAGACAGTCTTGACCAGTTAAAAAAAAAACAGACAAGAACATAAAAAAGCACACAGATGCGGGGGACAGACGTGTCGCCACAAGCGCAGCGCCACCACCCTCAACCCATATATAGAAATCGAAGTTATATGTGGGGAGACTTGACTGAGATTAGATAACGCACCGAGCTGGGTGAGGTCAGAGAAGAGACAGGATGGATATATAAATAATATGTCAACTTATTTATTACTATTTTACCATTTGAGAGTGTGGACCACAAGAATTTCTAAGCAACAGAATAAATAAACTTACCATTATCTTAACCTTTACGCCACACGCTTTAATTTCTGTTCCCAAGAATTAAGGAGTTGGAAGGTTACAGCACGCAGATGGTGGAAGAGTCGCGGCGACAAGTCCAGCAGCTACAACACACACTGGCCAACAGCGAGCGCAACTTGCTTCTCGAGCAGCAGAATCACGCGGCCACCAAGTAAGGTCCATGTGTGTCAGTGGGTGGATCAGACACGCGGTGTGTGTGTGTGTGTATGTGTGTGTTACATAGCGTATATTATTATAGATTTCTTCCAGTGGTTTTAATCCTTTTGTATACTTTGTATTGCGGTCCATGTGTGTCAGTGGGTGGATCAGACACGCGGTGTGTGTGTGTGTGTGTATGTGTGTGCTACACAGCGTATTATTATAGATTTCTTCCAGTGGTTGTAATCCTTTTGTATACTTTGTATTGCGTTTTCAACTAATAATGACATTTAGTAACTTCACGGTAAATGTATGTAAAATTATCTGCTTTGTGACGGGCCGGTGGTCTAAACAATAAAGAATTGAAAAAAATTGCAGACACACTCATGGCTGTGACACTTTGTCACTCAATCAGTAAATGCCGGGCAATTTTCCTCCAATTGTATTACGGACCATTTTCAGCCCTAGAGCCTTTGTGCAACGTGTAGCTGGTGTCCATGGTCCTCCTGAGAACGGAATATTCCAGACTATCTCTGGTTTTTTGGGGGGTTTTTCTAGCATAAGACAAATCATTTCAGTAAGACCAGAGAGAACTACCCTTGTGGAACATTCCAGCTTAACACCATTCAATTCAGACAAGCAGGTTGAGCCACGTTGGATTCTTCCTCGACTGTGATTGACAGATTGCACAAAATCCTCAGCTCACACAGTAATGAGGGAGTGGGCAACAGAAGGGGAATAGATTTTATGCAGGGAGTTTGAGACAGTGTGTTTTGTTTTCCAGACAACAAATGAACGAACTGCGTAAATCCTTCAACCAGCTTGTGTCTGACTACAAGGAAGTCCTTGACACGTTCGACCAGTATAAAGTGGAACAGGTGAGCTGGCCGTATTAGGTGGTCAACTTGATAAACTCAAGTTTGGTGAAGTAATTGCTTCAAAGTTAGGAGGAAAAGGAAAAAAAATAGGAATAACAGCACTGAGAGAACAGTAGGACAACACACTCACACACACACACACACACGCACGCACGCACGCACACCCTGATAGTGTGCTCTTTCAAATGACGGAAAGATATTATTAATGCCCCAGTGTTGTTAGATCAAGCAGATCTCACTTGTATGGAAGCTAACATAGCTGAGTCTGTAGAGTGTTGAGCTGTGAATGCTTTTTTTTTCTTTTCTTTTTTTGCGTTTGAACCTTAGCTGGGAGCCCAGACCTGTCACTGATTTTTTTTTTTTTTTTTTTTTTTTGGGGGGGGGGTTCCTTGGCTCATCTTGGTTTCATACATGGTGGAGAAGGGGGTTAAGCTTCAAGCCCAAACAGCTAGCCAGGTTGGCTGAAGTTTCTGTTCTCTGTGTAACCAGGAGCAGCGAAATGCAGCCGGTTCAAACCAGAAACAGCAGATGGAGACGATAAATCACCTGACAGCCCAGGTAGTGGCGGCAGAGGAAGCCATCAACGTACGTGAGGAACGTATTCGCAAGCTGCAGACTGAGCTGAAAGACAAAGACGAAACAATCACCGTTTTCCAGGCACAGGTTAGTGTCTTCCCTGCTTTCTTCGTGCCACTCGCCATAAACTGTGGGGTTTTTTGTTTGTTTTTTTCGTTCGGGTTGGTGGTGGTGTTTTGTTTTTTTGTTTTGTTTTTTTTTTTTGGGGGGGGGGGGGGGATGAAGGGTATTTACGTACTCTGTTACTTAGTATCCTTAGCTTCCACCCAAGTTTTCTGAAATAGATGTCTTGTAATTTTAACTTTGAGAGTGGGTTGTATTTTAAATTGGATTTTCTTTATAGTTGTTGTAGTGTGAATGTTATGTGTTACTATACTAGGAAGTTTTTTTGTTGTTTTTTTTAAATTGGGCAAACATTGTCAAAAATGAGAGCACGTACAAAAGTATTGAAGACCCCCCACCCCTTTCCCCTTCACACACACACACACACACACACACACACACACACACACACACACACACACACACACACACCCCCTACAAAAAAGAGAGAGAGAGAAGACATTTTATCCAGTGGAATAGTACTACATGAAAATTACAATTTGCCTCTCATTCGTCTACTTTGTGTTGTCTTTGTCCCAGGCCGAAGTGTACAAGTCAGACTTCACAGCAGAGCGAGATGCGCGAGCTCGCCTGGCAACAGAACGTGACCGGTTAGCCGGCGAAATTGAGGCTCAGCAGGTGCGGAACCAGGAGCTGACCGACCAGCTGACCCAGTACGCACAGCGACAACTGGCTGACATGCAGCTGCGTGCCAGCGTGGGTACGCCAGGTGGACAGTACCTACGTCATAACTACCCCCACGCTGAGCCTCATTACGCAGGGGGTGGGTATGCTGTGGGTGGAGGTGGTGGTGGTGGTGGTGTGAATGGAGGAGGAGGGCTGAATAATCTTAGTAACGAGGACAGTAGAAATGCGGCACAGCATAATCAGGACTACGCTGGTGGTCACGGCTACCCCCACTACTACCCTCAGGGGCAGCATGGGCCAGCTCAAGCCACTTACTCAGGACACTACGTGGACGTACGAGATAACCGCCAGGCACACCAACCCATGTCTCAGGTACAGTTTTGTATTTCCATCATTCATACTATGTGTGAATGCAGAAACCTGTTACCCTGCCTAGTAGCTGTTAATAAAGGGGATTTGGTGTATTGGTTAAGGTATCCGACTCCGGATTCTGAGCTGCCCGGTTCGATTCCCTGGTGGGCAGGAGTTTTGATGGATTTTTCCTTTCCAAATCGAGTCAGAATCACGGGTAGATGTGTTAACAGCGCCTGTCCTGCCCTCATGTACACATGCACGCACAATATCCATCAATATTTCCAAGAAGAGTAGGCTGTGGCCGGTGGCGTGGAAAACAGAAATACTGTCGCACGCACCAGAGTGAATAGCAGGTGGAGATTTGCTCATAAAATAGCGCTTAGCAGAGCAGGCTTTCACTGCTTCGTCCTCCAGCCCTGTGGTGCCATGAGCATTTCAAAAGAGATGGATATATGCACCGAGGAGAAGTCTCCCATACCATGCCATGCCATGCCATACCATACCATACCATACCATACCATACCATACCATACCATACCAACAACAGTCTGCTCCTCAACACTGAAAATAATGTGACATTCCCAGATCTATCGCACAGTGCATTTAAGCAGCATGTTCCTTGCAAAACAAGCGTGAAAGAACTGTAACTCTTGCCTGATAGAATCTTTTTGCCATGACCTAAATCGTGGACAGACAGTGGGAAGAGAATAGCGCTTGGTACAAAATCAGTATTAAGTAAATTAGTGTTGACAGAGGTAGAGTGAAGAGACGCGAGCTGTGGCCTCAGTCAAACAGGTCTCTGTACTGAGGGGTTTCTTCAACGTTGCAATTGTAGGTTTTGAAACAGAATTTGGAGGACTTTTGTTAAAAAAAAAGGTATGATCTTGCTTACATCAGTTTTCAAAAAAAAGAAAAAAAAAAAAAAAAAAAGCTAAAGAAAAAGGATGTTCTGAGTATATTCAACAAACGCTGGCTCTAGAACTGCACTCTGTGTTTGTATTGAGCATAAAGTTATCGTCATCTCATTTCGGCAAATGTTAACATTCTTGTAACTTTGTTGGATGTGCAGACAGGACCAGGCAGCATACAGCCGAGTCAACACGATGAGGAGGAACAGCAGATCTTCACATGCCCGTCCTGCGAGCGTCGTCTGCCTGACTTTGATACCCTCAACATCCACGTCCAGGACTGTCTAGAACAGCGGGCTGCAGAGATGGCACAAAACTAGATTACACACCGTCTGTGTGTGTGTGTCCAGGGTGACGTGTTGTCGTCTTGTGTGCAAGTTACCAGCTCTCTGTGTGTACCAAGGATGACACGTCTGTGCACGCAAGTTGCCAATTCTGATTGTGTGGATTGTCTGCTGCTTCACATTGAGACCAGCGAGCAGTATTAACGCAAGCTAAACTTTCTCATTAGCTGATTGCCACGTTCTTGAAGGAGGGTTTTTTGTTTGTTTGTTTGTTTTGAAAATGAAGTGAAGATGCAAGATGCGTGCTACTTCTGTCACAATGCTGTTTCATTGCCAGGGACAGATTAGGAGGCTGTAAGCTTTAAAACCTGCCCAACATATCACTGGCATCAGACTGGAGATGTGCGTATTGGAATCCAAAGAGAGGATCCCTCTCACTCTTGTTTATATTCATGAGCACTTTGCTTGACTTGCAAGTTAACTCTCCCCTAACCAGGATCTTTTTTTCCCATGGTATCGTCCCCTTCAACAGCCTGAAGGAGGGGACATAACCCTGGAAATTGGGGCATCCAGCTGTACAAATAATAAGACAGGTGGAAGCAAGTGTTCTGTAAACTGTGTGAGCCAGCATCATCATCTTCAGTCAGATGTGTCGGATCACATAGTGGAACTGCTTCAGATGTGTGTGTGTTATTCTCATGTACACTTTCTGTGACCACTGAGGGCTCACGTATACATATCTGTCTTTAGAGGTACAACAGTGACCACACTGTGACTGATCGCGTTGTGTAATATAATGAGCATGCTGCACAGAAACTGAAAGTGATCTGTATTAAGTGTTGGGATCTTAAGTGTTCTTATCTTCTGTTTTATTATGTTTAGGAGTAGTGACTTGAGTGAATTGAATGGATGGTTAAACAATACAGACCCATACGCTTAAGTCAAACACGCTTAAGTCGAACTTCGGATACGTCGAAGCAAAAACATTTTCCCGGCCAAACTTGCTCTTTGTGTGACTAAATTTTCCACGGATAAGTCGAACGAGTACTCAAAAACGGATAAGTCAAAACTCGGTTATGTCAAACGAAATCTGCAATTTTAGCCTCGGATAAGTCGTACCAGTCGCTGGCACGGGAATTTCTTTTTGTCCTTCTGATGCATCAGCGCCAAAACACGGCTTGCACGGAGATTTTACATTTTCCGTGCAAGTACAGGTTGACAGGTTATGTGTCCTGCGGGCCTTAGGGCGGGTTATCTTGGGTGATAGAACACGAAATTGGCGAGAAACACGTGCAAGAATAGAGCTAGGCGTGAGATCTGACCCTGTGCCCCTGATCTCTGAGGTTTTCTGTCGCCAGTTTAACACTGGTGGTGATTTGCCGTCGGATTCGGAGGGTAAGCAGTGAGTTATTCCTGGTGTGTGAAATGTGTGTGTGTGTGTGTGTGTGTGTGAGAGAGAGAGAGAGAAAGAGAAAGAGAGTTTGCCGGTTGGTGCCGTTACAGTTGGATCTTTCTGCTATTTGACTGCGTGTGTTGCTATATGACGTTGTACTAGAATTTTTGAGCGCATGCGATCATATGACTACGAACGCGCGCACGCACGCACACACACACACACACACAGATGACGCTGCTGATCTCACAAGCAGAATAAGAGTCAGTGAAACTAGAAAAGAAGAAGAAAACATAAGCTGGAAACTTATCACCGTTGGGTGTCAAGCAGCTTTCGTGTCAGAATGAAACCATCAGAAAAACTTGGCTTTCTCCTTCCTCTGCATTGCATGTGTGACTATGGTAAGACCAAGCCAATACTCTGAACTGATTGAAAGTGAACTCAAAGTGAACAGTCAGAATAGCTACGGAGATTCGATGACATGGCAGCGTACACGATATAACAGGCTCAGTACAGTTTGCACCCCTGGGCCGTACTGGGCAAACTATTCAAACGCATCCACACTCATTTAGTAGAGTTCGCCTGCCTATATCGGTTTAGGTTTAGGGTTGGGGTTACCGTGTGGTAATGGTGCAATTGCGATGTTGTTTAGACGGTCGCCGTGCATTTACAGCAGGTGCAAATGACACAAGGGGGCGAACTATACCAACGCAGCAGCAGTAAGCTCATGTTGACCAGGGAAAAATTAATTTCAGTTTCCAAACCGAATCAGGGGGTCAAAAGGTGCAACTTGCTTAACTCGAAGCTAGATTCGAAATTCGACCTTATCCGTCGTCACGGATAAGTCAAACTTCGGATACGTCAAACAAAAATCCATTTCCCCTGCGAATTCGACTTAAGCGTGTTCGACTGTATATGCTTCTAGCAAGGCCAGTGGTGGCTCGTGGGGTTTCAGTTCAGCTATGAACTGCACCATGTGGTTAAACAAGACCAAATATAGAATATGTCAAGTTGGTGGAAACGTGTGGTTTTCGGCATGTAACATTTAAAAAAAATAAGAAAAATAAGAAGTTGATAATGACCATTTGTGACGACATGTAGAAACATGGCCAAAGGGTCAAAATGCCATTTTCTAGTTATTAATTTTGTGGAAACATTTACACCATTCTTCCAGTTGCAAAAAAAACAAAAAAAAACCCAGACAAACCCAGAATAGTTTTAAGTGTGATGGTTGCCGATCTGTAATTGTTTGAAGCTGGGAGTAACTGGTCAGTCTATGTACCCGGTGAGCTTTTGACTGATCTAGCTGAAACAGTACCCAGCGACTTTCGCCATTTTTACAGGCCCCTATCACACTTTTCACCAATCCTCACCTATCTCTAAAATCAGATTTATATATTTACATGTCACCAAGTGCGTGTGTGTGTGTGTGTGTGTGTGTGTGTGTGTGTGTGTGTGTGTGCGCGCACTGCTATTTAATTGTAAACATTGTTAGGCATCTGACTCCCAGTGATTGAGGCAGAATTTGCATGTCATTGTCTGCATGAGTGACAGAGTATCAGGTTTGAAAAACTTTCCATGTACACGTACCCATACACATTTCTGATGATGCTGACATTCAAAACAGTTCAGCAAAATACAGCAGTCTCACATTCCTGCATAATTTAGTTCTCAATTCCCAGACTCGCACCATCAGCACACAAGTTACTTGCAAGATAACCATTTCTTTCCTCTTTTTTTTTTCATGTAAAGTTCCGAGAGTTGTTGAAATATGACTGTGATACACTGTTTGAAACCATTCCATGGGACCCAGAATAGTACATTGTCTAATGATAATCTGCCGCTTGGGGTGGATGGATTCCAGATGGGGTGGGGCAGACCAGGACACCAATGGGACCAAATCTGTCGATACGTAGTTGGTGTTTCTTACACTGTGTACAGAGGCCTGATGTTGTTCTGTCTAGAATTGTACTAAGGACTGGACAAATTGGCTCGTCCACTTCATGACAAAGATGGGTAAAATTGTGTTTTGTGAGTTTACAAAACATTAATACTAATCGTGCTGAAGAGTTTGACTTGATAGGCCAAAGCTGTTTTGTGCGACAGTGTGGAGCGTCGATGCCTTGACAAGTTCACAGATTTTCTAACTAGTAGTAGCTGTCATATTGCCAGACTAGACATGTGCGCGTATACCCAACAGTCACACACGTACGCTTGTCACTGTTGGTGTACTTTGTTTGATACTGGTAACTTTGTCCTGGACTGTGGAATCCTTGCTGCTAATTCAGTCTTTTATTTCTTAAAATCACATGTTCTTGTGCTAAAGTGTTCTTGTGCAATTTTATGTGTAACATGGCCGTGAGTTGCAGAAAAACACTGTTTTTGTCTGTCCATCACTTCCCGTTTCAAGCGTTTTGTTATTTCCAAATTTCACATGCTGCATAGAATTAAGTGGAATCAAGCTTACCTGAAAGATATTTATGGATTCTCAAGAAATTTAGTTTGTACTTTTCCGTTTTAATGCATGATTGGAGAGGTACATTAGCTTCCATTATTCTACCGTTAATTTTGAGAACTTGTAACAACATGAGTAAAGAAAGCTCTCTGTGTGTGTGTGTGTGTGTGTGTGTGTGTGTGTGTGTGTGTGTGTGTGTGTGAGGTATACAGAGAGAGAGAGAGAAAGAGAGAGAGTGTATGTGTGCGTGTGTATGTTCCTGTTTCTGTGAGAGAGGGAGAGATATTTGTGTTGGAACATTTATTTTGAGGAACCATGCAATTCTCTGTAGGAGAGGATTTTTTTTTTTTTTTTAATGAGTGAGTTTAGAGGGGAATGGATGAGATGTTGAGAGGGAAGGATTTCAGTTGGTGTAAACCTAAAAATGCACAAATGAAATGCACAAAATAAATGAATAAAATTTGAACGCTCGCATGTGTAATGCTTTTTAGTTTTGTCAGTTAATGTCTTCATGGGTAAGTGTGTGTGTGTGTGTGTGTGTGGATAGTGATATTTTTATGCCTCCCGCTCCAAACTTTACACACACACACACACACGCATACACCACACCTCGCTCTACGTCTGTCTCTTGCACACGCTCATCAACCTCTATTTCTCTCTCTCTCTCTCTCTCTCACACACACACACACACACACACACACACATTCATATTTTGTGACACACATACGCTTATCAACATCCGGTGACCTAGAGACAAAAGCTCCGGTTAACAGAAACCAAACGTCACACAGATGTTATCAAGCTCTACAACTTCCTAGTTACTTTTCTTCCCCAAAAGAAAAAAAAAAATCTTCACAAGCATGGAGTGTCGTCTGCTTCTTCTCGGCCTGACCTGCCTACTTGTGTCCCCTGGCCCGGGCGTGGAGCCAGCAAACCCAGGCTGTTCTCCCAACATCTGTATGCTGGTTGACTGTATGTATGTCAGCCCCGACAGCTGTGCTGCACCGTCTGTCTACGTGGCCAATGGCGGATTTTGTGGCTGTTGTCCAGCCTGTCTTCTTGCTCTCGGTATCTACGTCTTTATTTGCTTGGCTGCATGTCCGCTTGTCCAGGACCGATAACAATCTGTAACAATGTCCACGTCAGATTTCGCACACAGACCGATTCGCATTTGAAACGTCCGATAACTTTTTTTTACCAAGGCGGGCATGTGTCATCATTTCTTTGCCACAGTGGACAATAGAACAAATGTCTTAATACATTTACGCCAGCCAGGGCCCGCATGTAAAAGTCGGGGTTAGGGAGTTTAGCCCCGGGTTAGAGTCTAACCTCAAACTAAACTAGCTCTTGGGTTAAATTTTCTGTTGTTTTTGGTTTTAAATCAGGAAGAGGGTCCATTCCTATGCCGTTATAGAAGGATTTTTGTCTTTTTTTCTTCGCTTCCTTTTTATTTATTTAATTTTGTTCTGGGGTTTCTTTTGTCCTATGCTGGGTTAGGCCCGTAGCCGTGGGTTAAATTATCCTCGAGTTTTACATACGGGCCCTGGACATTTGTCCTAGTTATACCGAGTTTCCATGGAGAGGAAGCCCTTCGGATTAAATTTGGTTTGCATTGTGTGTCTGCAGGGCGGATCGGAATGGAATTTTTTTTAATCCAAGTTTCATGTTATCTTTTAATTAGCTAGTGTTTTCCCATGCCCGAGGCTCCTCCATCAGTTCTAAATGTGTCCTGTCGCCCCCTCCCCCAACCCCCCACTCCTTCGTCATGTTTCCTGCGCAACAGTTAAAATGTTTACGTGTTTGTTCTTATTTGCTTTCTGTTTTGGTTTACTTTGTTGTTGTTTGTTTTGATTTTTTTTGGTGGCCTTTTCCCCCCTGGGAAAACGAGTCGTGGACGCTATGTACGTGGTCTGTTATTGCATGTGTATGCATCCACACAGAAGCACAGTAAACTGAAGTTGTCAGGTGTTTTTTGCTCCTCCTGTTGTAGGTGAGGGCGCTTCCTGTGGAAGTTCACTGATGCATGGCCGCTGTCAAAGTGGGCTTGTGTGTGATTCCGTCACGGAGACCTGCAGGCGTGTGTAACAATACAATACCTGTGAACACTGCTCGTGCACAATGAAAACTGTGAACACTCCATCTCAGTAAAGAAGATGAATGATGGCTGGTGTGTTTTGTCAATAAAAAGCCGGGTTACATTTAAATAAATTTAGTTCTCTTTGGAGTCGGCAGATATTCAACATGAAAATTTTACGGACTAGAGTATGGCAATGACGAATTATCAATTGTAATCCCTGGGGATTATCGTGTGGACAACGGGGGCGCAGTATTTTTACAATTTCGTTTTATCTTTTGCACGGAAGTTTTACCTGAGTAAGATTATTATCACTGACTTACTGACGTAATGCCCTCCCTCTCCCGTGAAGCATGGGCTCATCCCTGTACCGGGTCCGCGCTTCTCTCGGTACAGGGATGGCACGGGCTAAACTCTGTACACACTTGTTACCCATGCCTGGACCTGACGAGTCAGACACTACGTACGGGGTCTAATCAAAATGGACGCGAGTGTTTCCGGTGCGATTCCGCTTCAAAAGTTTACACGCTGATTGTTCTCAAATAAAGCCTTACATTTGAAATATGAGCATGCGTACACGTCTTAGCGTGTTAGTTGAAGTTGTTGTCTGGTTGTTAAACGTCACCTTTCCGCTAAGTTTCACGCCGACACTGAACCGAAATCCGTTGTAAACACTGACTCGGTACGTTCTACATTTACTCAAATGTGAAACTGGAAACACGCTGTGCTACTGTCTGGGTCTTGGCGGTGCTACGACAGCATCAGTAGCACCATAAACACTCGGGCCAGTTTGACTGCAACCCGTACTCTAGTTTAAGAAACAGTATCGTATCCCGGTGTAGGATCCGGTCCGGTCCCCCCTCTGAAGCAGTCCCCCGGGGGACCAATTCGTGGCAAAAACTGCTCTATAATGGTCCCCCCTTAGACATCCAGCCTCGTTTTCGACTGGTCCCCCTGGGCGATTTTGGTCCCCCCTCGCATCCAAAATAGGCCCCCTCTCGAACTGGTCCCCCTCTTTTCTAACCAATGTAGAGCTATGTCAGTATTTATTTTTAACTTTATTGTTATAGTGTGTGTCAACTCAGTAGAAAACGTGACTCTGGATCTCTCACTCACTCTCTCTCTCTCTCTCTCTCGTCCCCCACACTTTCTCTCCTCCCCCCATCTCTCAAACACACACACACACACACACATTATGCACGCACGCACGCACGCGTGCACACTCACTCACGCACGCACGCACGCAAACACACACGCGCGCACACACACACACACACACACACACACACACACACACACACACACACACACACACACACACACACACCTCTTTCATTATATGTATAATTATTTTCATTTTTGTACAGAGATGTTATTCAAGATGATCTTGAACTGGGTCAAGGTTACAGTGTCAAATCTAAACTTTTAAAAGTGATTGAACTTCGTAGATTTGCCGTTCTATGTAGCCTATACTTTTGTTTTTTTTATTTTCTCTTTTCTTTTTTTTTGTGGGATGAGAAAACGGTCGCCACTAAAAAACAAAAGTATAGGCTACATAGAACGGCAAATCTACGAAGTTAAATCACTTTTAAAAGTTTAGATTTGTTTTCTCTTTTTTTTTTTTTTTTTTTTGTGGGATGAGAAAACGGTCGCCACGCTTCTTGACACGTCACGTGACTCGTGTCAAACATGCCTATAATTATAAACGGTCGCCACGCTTCTTGACACGTCACGTGACTCGTGTCAAACATGCCTATAATTATAAGTACACGACAATTCATTCCGTACTTGGGCCACCGAGGTTGAGATATTTGCTGCAGCCACCCTCTTGGACACGCCCGTGTATGTGTTCACAAGAGAGGCTCCAGGCCGACAACCTAGGTGGCTGAAATACGGGCCAGTTTGGCAATCGGCCCCATTGAAAACAGACAGAGTAATTTATATAATGAATCTTGGACATCACTTTGCTCCTGTTTTTTGTGTCACTCCTTAGACCAGAACTGTTAGTCTTCTGCTGTTTTTGTTGTTTCAAGGGTCATGATTTGAGACACTGGTACTCAGTCTTGACTGTCTACTTGAAGTACGCTGAAAGCCAAAGGTGGCAACTAGTTTTCATGTCATGGACACTTACTTAATTTTGAAGAAATATTTTTTCTATGGCGTTGTATAGAAAATATTAGATACTTGGTCTTTGATGTTATTCTCTAAATGCTATTTCCAGTTTAAAAAAATGACAGGAAATGTGGACAGCAAAAAAGAACCAATGCAAAAAAACAACTGAAAGAAACAAGAACCAACAACCAAACAAATATATCTCACACACACAAAAATAACAACAAGCACATAAATCGGGAAAAAAAAAGAAAAAAAAATGTTCCTATGGCCCTGTGCTTTTGGGGACAATAAAGTTTTGTAACAATAAAGTTAAAAATAAATACTGACATAGCTCTACATTGGTTAGAAAAGAGGGGGACCAGTTCGAGAGGGGGCCTATTTTGGATGCGAGGGGGGACCAAAATCGCCCAGGGGGACCAGTCGAAAACGAGGCTGGATGTCTAAGGGGGGGACCATTACAGAGCAGTTTTTGCCACGAATTGGTCCCCCGGGGGACTACTTCAGAGGGGGGACCGGACCGGATGCTACACCGGCCAAGTACTGTAGAAGCCCAGGAGTTTTCAAGTTGGCATTGCTATTTGCCGATGAACTTAAAGAGACACAGTGGTATTTTTACTTGCCAAATATTTATTCGAGACATTTAGTCTCCGCGTCTCAAAGCTTTATTAGCGCCCCACGTTATGTTTCATTTCCCCCCCCCACACCCCTTTTCTCGCCAGCCTTTTAGGAGGGGTGTGTGTGTGTGTGTGTGTGTGTGTGTGTTGAAAATGAAATGATATTATTCTACATTTTTGTCATGTAATGGGCTGTGCCTTCAGAAAGAACATTGTATTTCGACTACACACCGTGATAATAGATAATAGAACCAGAACTTTTGCTGGCGCTTTGGTGACACCCGAGACGTTGAAGGGATCTTCTCAGTGTGTCCCTGTTGACGCTGACAGCTGTAGTGTGTGTTCTCGCACCGCACGTTGTGCACGAAACTTACGAGGTAACAACCCTGTCCACACAGGAAATTGTCCAAAGCTCGCCCACCGTCCTCTCGGTACATCACGGCTGTTAGCCAGTATCCCATGCAATACTACAGTAACAGTCGCATTCATCGACCGTCGTGACGTAAGAAACGTAGACACTCGTAAAGAGAGCAACAAGCCTCTCTACACGTTTGTTCATCTTCTTCTTTCCGAACTTTTATTTGCATCGCACGCATACCGGTGGCTTGAGAAGCAAGCAAAACACGCCTACACGGTCACTGTACTTGGGAACAGCTCGGTCACATCATAGTCTTTAGGACGAGATGACCCCGCGACATACACCGGTAAATGTGGCTGTACGTATGCAGTACCTCAATCATTTTCAAGTACAGTTAGTAGCACACCCCTAACACATATATTTTCATACTCAGTCACATGGCATTAAACATAATTATGATCTGTATTTGTCTCTGAATCTGAAATGGCCACTGGGGAGAGAAGGGGATCTGCATGTTTTATTTATTGGGGGGGGGGGGGGTATGGGGGAAGGGGGGGGGTGCTTTTGTTATCATCCTGACTACGGTTCGAATTCTTAGAGAGTAAGGTTACCCCTAAAGCATTGTCTGCCACGTACAAGTTATAGGAACTCAAACAGCTATGACTATAATTATGTAATCCACAGTATTTCACGTAAACAGACTTTCATATGCGTCTCTGACGCAAACGAGGAGTCAATACTTGTAGGTGGTGTTCATTAATTACAGCCTCTGATTATTAATTTAGAATGAGATCCCGTGAGTTGGGTCGATTGCTTCCGCAAGGAGTCCATTTATTGGGCCACAGCAGCGTGGCAAACATTTGCAAATTAATTTGCACCCGCACCCGGCGATTACCCCTGTCAGTCAGTGCTACCCTCCTGCCCTCATTGTTGTGTGAGAGTTGACGGCTTTACAACAACCCCGCAGCACCACCCGCCCCGTCCGTCGTACCCGGCTCGGCAAAGCCACTGACCTACTAAAGTCTGAACGAGTCAAGCCACCAAAGCCAAACGACGAACAGAGTAGACCAGCTTTCTGCCGCTCAGTCTTGCTCGCGGTTGTGGTCGGTCAATGTTATTGTGTAGTGACCCACGCTGACAGGCTCGCCTCGGACTACAGCACTGAGGACACAACGAGCAGGCAGAAATTGTCGTTGACTGCAGATGGGTAGTCAAAGTCAGTGCGTTTCTTTTCAACGATATTTCATCGGCTCGTGACTGAAGTCGGTGTCTCAACAACAGGAACCTGCCATTCTTATTCCGCAGGTAAGACTGTAACACTAGGGCAAGTAGCCAAAGTGTACAATGATGTGTATAATAAAGCCCGCGCATTCCAAGGGCTCTATATCCACTATAGCGCAGCGGAGTACTTGCTTCTTCTTACACACTGTTACGGCACTCCCGCATTGTCAGACTGACACCGGCTTTTTTTTCGGGGCGACAGTGGCGCAAACGCATCTGCCCGATGTATGGTCGAGCTATTTTTCAGAATGTCACTGTTATACCTTGCCGCACTGACTGATGACGGACAACAAACGCCGGTGCACCGGCTTCAGCCTCGAGTCAGTCATGACACAGTGGGTTCCGTTTCTGATACAGGCTACATTCCTTACATTCTGGTTACCCGCGTAAAGCGAAGGCAGGATTTTTTCCGGCCAGTCATCACACACACACACACACACACACACACACACACACACACACACACACACACACACACATACACACACACACACACACACACACACACACACACACACACACACACACACGGCCTCCCCTCTCACATCCATCATGCTCAGTCGCTAGCAGTCTTTAAGTCTCACCTTAAAACACATCTTTTCTCCATGCAGTAGAACCAACCCCCCATGCCCCTCCCCTCCCCGCTCTCCATCTCTGCATGCCACCTGCAAAAAATCAGTGTGTGTGTGTGTGTGTGTGTGTGTGTGTGTGTGTGTGTGTTGTACGTTATATACGTTTTTATGTTATGTGTAGTTTATGTACGCGCCCTGAGCTCTTGTGAGATGGGGCGCCACAAATACCCTTTATTATTATTATTATTACACACACACACCACACACACACACACACACACACACACACACACACACACACACCTGCGAGAGAGCATGCACAATGAGCCAGTTGGCGAATGGAGCGACCGCGTTTTATACTAAGGTATTGTGTACACTTAGTTTGACTGATAATTATCAGTTCGTGTCGAATATAGTTTGCCCGACAGGGTATGGAGCTGTGTAACGCGCGAGATGTTCTCTTGGTTTAGACAGATCAGTTTCGTTGTGTCTAGTACAAGGAAACAGTTTTGAGCATTAACATATAAACTTACAAACTGATGCTCAGTAAACCGGTTCGTTTATAGCTAGCAACCTTGCAATGGCACATCACAAATTACGAGCGAGCGAGAGAGAGAGAGAGAGAGAGCTCGGAGAGAGAGAGGGTGGGTGGGTGGGTGTTTGGGAGTTTAACGTCCTTTCCACCACATAGGGTGATATCAAAGACGGGGCATAGATGCAAAAAGCCAGCACAAATATTTGGCCCCAGCCGGGATCGAACTCACGACCCGAGCATTAGAAGTCCAACGCTCTACCATTCGACCACCCCGGCTCCCCCGGAGAGAGAGAGAGAGAGAGAGGTTTGAGCTATACGTCCTATGGCTTGTCAAGTGTTTCCTGTCGTGTGTCATCGACTGCCTGGCTTTGCGGGTGACTTGTTGGGTGGATATGGGCTGTTTTTGGTTTGCTTTGGGCATCGTCAGAGGTTCTCTGCTAGGGGCAGAGAGAGAGAGAGAGAGAGAGAGAGACTCTCCGATAAGGTACTCGACGTGCCCTCGGTGTCGCCATGACCACACGGAAGTGACATCAGTTTTCAGCTGTAGTGTGTAGCTTCGTCTCCACAATGATGAGAACAAGGTCTCCACATCAGTGAATCCTGATGGGGCCAACTGAGTGGGTGAGTGTTTGGGGGTTTAACGTCCTTTTCCACCACATACGGGTGATATCAAAGACGGGGCATAGACGAAAAAGCCAGCACAAATATTTGGCCCCAGCCGGGATGGGCCAACTGAGCTCAGGTGTAAAATACTAGCACAGGTTGGGTCGGGTTACGACTGAACTATCGTGTGCCCTATATCCTAGTGGCCTCAATCTCAGGTGTGTGTGTGTGTACTGACTTTGTTTGGCTGAGAGCCGGAAAGAAACAGTAAAGTATTATCAATGTACTGTGTGTGCTCCGTGCGTGTTTTGCACTCAGGCTGACTGATTTACGATCTAGACACTGTTCTACACACACACACACACACACACACACAGAGAGAGAGAGTGCAGGCAGAACCGTCCTAAGAGAACACACTGACATACCTGCATACATGTATTTTTCCCCTCACAGCGCTGAGCCTTCATGACCGCGCAGCTTCAATTTTCGTCCCGGTGACGTCACGAGGTTGTCCCGACCGTTTTGGCCAGGATGTCCGAGAACGTGGCGCTGAGAGCGCTGTCCATGATAGAGAAGAAGATTGTCGCCGACACAGCTGACAGCCCGGACTCCGACAAACACCTCAAGGACCCAGACAGTACGTCTTACAGGTCTGGAATATACCTTTCTTCATCTGGCATGTTTTCTCATAAGTAGCTGCATAAGCACATCGAGTGGAGACACAAGCATCACGGGCCCGGGGGGGGGGGGGGACAAAAAGAACGGGCGTTTTTCCCGGTGCTGTTCCGCTCCAAATAATTACACTTTCAATCAGCCGGTTCCCACGCCATCACACCGCGTTGTTTTCCAAATTCAAAACGCCATCGCACCGCGTTGTTTTCCAAATTCAAAACGCCATCACACCGCGTTGTTTTCCAAATTCAAAACGCCATCACACCGCGTTGTTTTCCTAATTCAAAACGCCATCACACCGCGTTGTTTTCCTAATTCAAAACGCCATCACACCGCGTTGTTTTCCTAATTCAAAACGCCATCACACCGCGTTGTTTTCCTAATTCAAAACGCCAACACACCGCGTTGTTTTCCAAATTCAAAACGCCATCACACCGCGTTGTTTTCCAAATTCAAAACGCCAACACACCGCGTTGTTTTCCTAATTCAAAACGCCATCACACCGCGTTGTTTTCCAAATTCAAAACGCCATCACACCGCGTTGTTTTCCAAATTCAAAACGCCATCACACCGCGTTGTTTTCCAAATTCAAAACGCCATAGCACCGCGTTGTTTTCCAAATTCAAAACGCCTTAGCACCGAAAAAAACGGCTTGGGAGTTTCAGTTGTCGGTTAGAACGATTGAAAGGGGCCTTGTACCAACCAGAAACCGACTTGTACTGATAAGACAAGAAAAAAATGCTTTCAAGTTATTGTTTTACATTCGACACTGGACATATCTGACCTGATCTGGATGTCTGGTTTGAAGATCAGTTCTAATCATGTCTGTACTCTCTCACTTGTGTTGTGGCTTTTTGTTATTTTTAGTTTTACACGACAGTAAGTATGGGGCCATTATATTCCAGAACGTACGCCAGAGAGAAATATGACGACCTGTTCGAAGAACTGGAATTCCGCTCACAGCGGGCCGCCATGATGCACTACCACGAGGCCAACCGCTACAGCCGGAAGTGCTATTACATGGAGGTCACCGCGGCTCTCCTCGGCACCGCTTCCGTTTCCGGTGTGGGGGCCTGCCTGCTGCAGTGGAACTCTGGGGGAGAGGCTGGCTTGATCTCGTCAAGACTCGGACTGTGTGGCCTGTTTGGTGCCGTAGTGTCGCTGCTGATCGAGTTGGCGGGTAAGGGCAGCACCAAGCTGATCCCGTCCCTCAACAAAAGACTCGTGGCTCACAAGAAGGCGGCGGTGGGTTGGCAGAGGCTGACTCGTCTCACCAGGTCCTACCGCATCCAGCTCCGGAACCCCGACCTCGACGTCCGCGACTACGTCGCCTGGTACGCGGAGCTGGTCGCCATGCGGCAGGAAGTCAGCAAGATCGCTATGGTACCCAGTTCCACCTACCGGGAGTTCAACGACCCAGGGCGAGTGTTCGCGGCACTGAGGAGAAAGCGCAACATGTTCCTTCGTTACCAGGAGATGTACGATGGCAAGCAGGACGTGGACGACGACTATGATGATGACTGAAGCCTCAAGACGTCACTATGATGATGACTGAAGCCTCAAGACGTCACCATAACGATCGAAACCCCGAGTCCGCGACAAAAAGACGTGGTGTTAGCTAATTGTAATAGTGTCGGTATGATGACTGAAGCCTCAAGACGTCACCATAACGATCGAAACCCCGAGTCCGCGACAAAAAGACGTGGTGTTAGCTAATTGTAATAGTGTCGGTATGATGACTGAAGCCTCAAGACGTCACCATAACGATCGAAACCCCGAGTCCGCGACAAAAAGACGTGGTGTTAGCTAATTGTAATAGTGTCGGTATGATGACTGAACTCACAGGCTGAGGTCATCAGGTGACCTCAGCTTCAAGGTTGGAAGTGCAGCCCGTAATAAAAAGACGCGGTGTTAGGTGATGGTAATGGAAAAAAAGTGATGAGCAAACGTATTACGTATAAACTTTCTCGTGGTGGAATGTACAGAAATCCATGACTGTTAGCTGACTGCTGTTAGCTTATTCGTATGTCCACTACAGACTTTATTAATCTGGTTACATACGTCCACGGTCCAGCACGTGCATCGTACGAGTTTTTTTTTTTATGGGACATACATGAAATCCAGTCTATACACTAGGACATCGTATCGCTCACTGTGATTAATATCTTATCCACGGGAAGCGGAACCTCTCTGTAAGTATATTCGAAGAGAGCTTGGATCCGCTCATGTTAGAACGTCAGACCGGAGTAGTGTTTGTAGACCACGGGTCTGGTCTCAGCGTTCTAACATGGATTATGCTGGCTGTAGAGGGCTTTCTGTCGCCCTGGACAAAAATCTGGTGGCTTTGTAACCCCATTTTTCCACTCCACCCCCATTTTCCTCCACCATGCGACAGGTCTGGCGAATTTTATCAGTAGTTTCTCGTAAACTCCATCAAACGGCCTCTCCCCACATACGCCAACATGACGGCTGAGAGGGAACGGATAAATAAACTAAATTAACGGATAAGTATTGTTGAATTGAATTGAACTGAGAGAAACATACACAGGGGGATTTATGCCTTAACATTGTATTACAGTACATAAATATGTCATTGTTTTTTGTAATAAAGACGCATTTTCTACACAAATGTACGTCGTCTCTTTTTGTCTTTCTCCACAGAGAACAATTCAATGATGGATATGTTTCCCTTCATTCAGCACAGACAGTTGAAAGAGCTGTGGTAGATTTGTTACAGATTTTTATTGGGGCTTTTCTAACCCGCAAAACAGGACAGCTTACACACGCCAACTGTTTTCCAGTTAATCCAACACCATATATGTAATTCTATAGATTTTGTTGTTGTTGTTTGTTTGTTTGTAAATGAAACTTTTACATAATTGGACCTTTAACTACTGCCTCCTATTGTACATCTCTTTTGAATACTTATTCATCATTCACTGACAAGTGCACCTGACAATTGCAAAGTGATTGTATTGAAGAGTTAAACAGTCGCAAAAGTGATTGGTGTTGAAAGGGTTAAACAAAATAAACAGTGATTCCTATTGAAACGGCCATACGACATTAGCTTGATTCGCATTGGAAGAGTTACGCGACATAAGCGTGATTCGTATCGTAAAAGTTAAACAACATAAACGTGATTCGTACTGAAAGAGCTAAACAACTGAAAACATGATTCATATTGTAAGAGTTAAACAGTCTCATAAGTGAATGGTAGTGAGAAAGTTAAACAGAAATTTCACAGACGAAATACCATAACATGGCACAGGGAGCGTCGTCGAGGTAGAAGTCCTCATACGTGGTCAGACAGTCAGCCTCGTTCTGGTTGTTGGGCTCCCCCGGAAACCAGAGTGTGGAGTTAAGGGGCAGGATCTCCCCATCCCCCCAGACAAACACTCCCTCCGTGGTATCGTCATCTGCATCCAACCACAGTCTGGTGAAGGTCCGGCCTGAAACAAGTTGAGACATTGGTATTGGCTTTACTAGTGCTGGTTCATCGTGTCCCATTATTGTTGTTAGCTGACAAGCCACTGCACACCAGCAGGAGCCACTCCAAGCCACTATGGCGCAAGACGTGGGCTTTCCCCGCTAGGCACGAGACCGCTGCAAATTGCGCAATAGTGGCTTGAAGTGGCTCCTAGTGATCTAGAGATTTCAAGTAAAATTTCGATGTGTACTTGGGGTTTTAAGAGTCAGGGAAATTCTGCTTGCTTCTTCCCGAGAGAAGCGGCTCCATAGTTTCCACCGCTACCCAGTTTCCCTGCATTCCTCGGCCTCTCGCCATTAGTGAACATTAGAAACACCGACAGGCTGAGTTTTGTTTCGTTTTGTTCTGATTCGTTCAAGTTTTGTGGCTGTAATTCTGCGCAGTAGGTCTGATTTTTATATACAACAGTGGCTACGCTACTAAACTCCTCCATAAAAACCAAGGATCACCTTCAATTCCGCGTGTTTTCAAAAAGTCATATTTCTGAAACGTGTCAAGATAAATTGACCAAACTCCATATAGTTGTGTTTATACAAGAAATCAGGCGACGATGTGAAAGCAAAAACTCTTGTACTCTCTCTTCCGGTGTACCGTTTCACAGGTTTAATGATTCAGCAAAATGTCCCAAATTCCATCAGAAGAACTCGTCAAAACACGCGCCACAGCTTGCTGTGAGCAAACTAACGATATGCATGTGACAGAATGAATGGTGGGCTTGGAGGTCTGCTGCATTGGTTTTTCTGTACAAGCTGGCATGGTGGCCCAGTGTGGCGACTGAATCGTGAATATAAAAAAAAACCCATTGTTGAGCAGTCACTGGAGTGGAACTCCCCCCCTCTACATCAACTTCATAGACTATGAGAAGGCCTTCGACAGTGTAGACAGAGAGGCGCTGTGGAAGCTGCTAAGGCACTATGGAGTTCCCGGGAAGATCATCTCCCTGATCCAGTGCACCTACAAAGACATGAGCTGCAGGATTGCCCATGCCGGCCAGTTGTCAGAAAGCTTCGAGGTGAAGACCGGAGTCCGCCAGGGATGCCTGTTGTCCCCATTCCTCTTCCTCCTGGTCATCGACTGGATCATGAAGACCACCACAACAGGCAGGAAAAACGGGATACAGTGGACACTCTGGACGCAGCTGGATGACCTCGACTTCGCGGACGACCTGGCGCTCCTGTCTCACAGCCACAGCCAGATGCAGGACAAGACTACATGCCTGGAAGCCACATCAGCCGGAACAGGGCTCAAGATCAACAGGAGGAAAACCGAGCTGATGAAGATCAACACCACTGCCAACACACCAGTCACAGTCGGTGGAGAGCCCATCAGGGAGGTAGAGTCCTTTGTCTACCTGGGGAGTGTGGTTGATGGACAGGGAGGCACAGACCGAGATGTCACAGCCAGAATCGGCAAGGCAAGAGCAACAATGGTCATGCTGAAGAACATCTGGGCATCCAAAGTTGTCAGCATAAGAACCAAACTTCGCATCTTCAACTCCAACGTGAAGTCAGTTCTGCTTTACGGATGCAAAACATGGAGGATAACGAAGACGATGCAGCAGAAGATCCAGACATTTCTCAACACCTGTCTGAAGCGCATTTTCAACATCCGATGGCCAGAGAAGATCCGGAACAAAGAGCTGTGGGAGCGAGCGTGGCAGGAACCAGTGGCCAAGCAGATCCTGCGGAGAAAGTGGGGCTGGATTGGACACACCCTCAGGAAGCCAGCATCCAGCACCACACGCCAAGCCCTGACATGGAACCCGCAGGGGAAAAGGAAGAGAGGCCAGCCTCGCAACAGCTGGAGGCGGGACACTGAGGCAGAGCTATATAAGCAGGGGACCAACTGGACTGGAGTGGCAAGAATAGCCCAGAACAAGAGTGTGATGGCGAAGGGTTGTCGATGGCCTGTGCTCCACTTGGAGCCAGGGGCCTAAGTAAGTAAGTAAGTAAATTAAATTAAATGTTTGAAGATAATGAACTACGATGGAGTCCGTATGAAATCTTATCTGTATCTATAATAATTATACACTTATGCATGTATACCTTGATCGAGGAGGAAGTTCTTCAACACATCCCTCCTCTCCCATGTCTTCATCGTGTACAGGGAGGCACCGTCACGCTGGCACCTGGTCTTGGCATTAGAGTGATTCATCCCCTCCGCGAACAGTCTCAGACACGTGCCAGGGGCGACCAGATGGTAGCAAGGGTGGGGGCAGGGGTTTCCTGCACACACACACACACACACACCACACACACACACACACACACACACACACACACAGAGTTTCTAACGTTCGATTCGTCAAAAGGTCCTTAAATTAGTTCCTAGTCGTTTTTTGGGTGTGTTTTTTTTGCACATGATTAAAAAAAAACTTACGATAACTCGATCTACAGCTTAATTTCAAGGGAAATCGGTTACATTCAACCTTCATTTTGCTGCAATAAAAACAGCGACGGCTATTTTAAGAAGCTTTGTCGAGTCCCAGTCTGTTCAGGAATAGACCGTACGCTCAAAGAAAGCCGTATTTCTCTAACATTAGTCACGAAAACGGTCGAAATCAGTGGCCAAAAGAAACATCCTTCTATCCGGCAAACAGACTTAAAGCTTGGAAAGCGGCAACTTTCCATATCAGCAGCGTTACGAACATATACAGGCTTTAACCCTCCCAAAATTATTACTATTACAACAGATACTACGTCTTGTTACGTACTTTTAGACGAATACAATTCAGGTTTTTCACACACACACACACACACGTCTCACATCTCCCGCCAAATAGAACGCAGCAGCATAGTATCACGTAAGGTGTGTATGACGCAGATTTCGTTACGTCACCGTGTGCGTGAAAGTATTGTCTGGAGAAACGTCATCACAGTCGATTCAAAGAATGCACTATTAAAAGAGAGAGACTGAAACAGACATTAAAATCGGTTCCTACCAGACTGAAACGTCCACGTGTCGGATCCAGGGGCCGCGGCGTCCTTACTGGCCGACATGGGAGGAAACGAGTGGCCCCGACACACTGCCGACGGTTTGGTAAAGGTGAAGGCCGCACAACCGTCTTCATGAAGACACCTTATGGAGCACTCAATCCTAGAACGTGCAGAAGCTTCGAACAAGAGATTGCCGGTGAACGTACGGTCGTCGAGGCAAACTTGGCGACTGCCTTTTTTCTCAACGAGCCAGCTGTACTGAAAACACTGAGCGCTAGAGCTGAGCGTAAGGAAAACACCCAGAATAAGCATACTGCTTGTAGGTGTAGATTTCTGAGATTTTCTTCTTTTTTTCTTTGTTTGAGTCACTCCCCCCAAAATCGTTGTAGCAGTTGTTCAACACAGTGTTTTAAATTTTCAAGGAAGAACTAGTTGTCAGGCTAGACACATTCTGACAGTCAACATCAAAGTTACGTGTACAGTTCTGTCTGTCTGTGTTTCAAGAGCACTTTTGCTAAAGTTCTACCTGACGCGTCACAGGAACACTGACGGCGTAAAAATGAAACGGTTGAAGATAAAGAAAAAGGCAGTTACACCCATGCCAGCAGAAAAATGGAAAGCTTGCTCAAGTTGGGATATTGAAGGTTTTACCGAAATGACAGTTGATACAAAGATCTGCATTCCATGAAAGTCTGCCTCTGACTGTTTCTGTCGAGCGCTAACGTGATCTGATCTGATTAGTTCAATGCACAAAGCGGGAACCAAGATCCCACCTTCCTTTCTGCGTCTGTCCTACTGGCTTTGAGACTGTTGCAGCCAATGTTCGTTTCCGGTTTTGCAAGATCAAAGATCCGGTTACCAAGGATACTGTCTTTTGATTGGCCAAGGCCGATTTCCGTTTACAGTGAAAGCTTCAATGTCTGTATGCGTGCGGGAACTTTTTAGCTCCAGAGAGAGAGAGAGAGAGAGAGAGAGTTCTGGCTCCGCATGTAGAAGTCGAGGTTAGGGATTCTAGCCTCGGGATAGAGTCTAACCTCGAACTAAATTAGCCCTAGGGTTAAATTTTCTGTTTTTTTTTTGTTGTTGTTTTTTTTTAAATCTGGAAGCGGGTCCATTCCAGCAAGATGCCTAAGCCGTTATAGAAGGATTTATTTCTTCCTTTCTTTGTCTCCTTTTTTATATATAATTTTGTTTCTTGGTTTCTTTTGTCCTAGTCTGGGTTAGGCCCGTAGCTGTGGGTTAAATTAACCTCGACTTTTACATACGGGCCCTGGCCTAAACGGCCGCAGATTGTACTTATTCTCTAAAGGCCTCCAAGCTGGTCACATTTAAAATAATTGTTAGCCCTAGCTGCCCCCCACTCCACTCCCTCCCGCGGTCCCTGGCACCTTCCACACTCCTTCACAAATTTCAAATACTGCAATGGTGTTTAACAACAAAACGGTTCGATCGGGTGCTAGGAACCTGCTTTCTTTGTGGAACAGAATGTTTAGACTGGCCTTCATGTCGTGGCAGAACAAGACGCAATTTAGCTGTCAGAACAAAACTGACTGCCATTGTTGTTGGAATACATCAGAGGGTGGGTGGGTGTTTGGGAGCTTAACGTCCTTTTCCACCACGTTTGGGTGATAGCAAAGACGGGATAACGAGAGAGGAGCCAACACAAATATTTGGCCCAAGCCGGGATTCGAACTCATGACCCGAACATTGAAAGTCCAAAGCTCTACCATTCGGCTATCCCGGCTCCCCGAATACACGAGAATACCGTAAGACTTAAAAGAGACTTAGAGAACGAGAAATTTAAGGAATAAAATTAATATTTGTAATGTTTAGATTATTAATAAATAATTTAATCAGATCCGTTTTATCTCTTGTTAAGAAAACGTTTACATGAAACAAAATCTCGCCCGCGCGAAGGCTTTTGCCATTGTGGACTCACTGTTATATGGGAATTATCGTCATGTGTGATACGCTCCTAGCAAAACAACCACCATTCTCTGGCAACAGACAAGTCCTCCGAAGTCAGCCTGTGTCTGTCCATGTGGCGAGGCATTGAAAAATGTCGCACACGTAATCCTCGTATCCAAGGGGGATAACCCTGGGAGTTTTCAGCTACGGAACGACAACAACAACAAAATCAACACACACAAAATATTTGTGGAAGAAAGTTGTCTTTGCCAACAACAACAACAACAACAACAACAGAAAAACCCTTATATTTAATACTGTAGCAAGAACACCGTGACCATAGCACTCGGTCTCACCATATCACACGTTAGTCTCGCGTAACGAGTTTGTCTATAGTACAATTCAAACTTCATGGAACTTGCATCATATTAGACTGCAAGATGTCCGCTCCAGAGTGAACCAATTTGTTCCGGTTTGTGATATTTCTTTCTTCTTCTTCATCTCTTTTTTTTTTTAAAGGGGGGACCCGGGGGTTCTCGGGGGGGGGGAGGCACATAGCATAATCAAGTAGCCCCGACCCTCAGTGTAGGCAATTTTGCACGCACGAGAGAGAGAGAGAGAGAGAGAGTTTGTAGTGGACTCTGAGCGATATGGTCTGGCATGTTAAAGTCCCTGTTTCCGATTACAGCCATCTCAGGACGGCGTTTAGAGCCTGCACTATTTCCGACGGCTTAATGATGAAGTTAAAGCGGCCGCATTTACCGTGGCTGTTTTGAACTGTCACTATTTCAGGCAGCAGTCAAACTGACACATGTGTCCAGTTCAAATTTACACTCTGGTATCTGTCTACTGACACAAAGGTCTTTTGTTGAAGAGTAAAGAGCGATTAGAACAAATACATAACTCAACTAGTAAGATCTCCGGCGTTGGAGATACGAAAATGCCACGTTTTGGTCTGGGAAGTCCTAGTTCAAAACCGAAGGACAGCCGTTGGCAAAAGTGATGACCAAGGGACGGAACTCCTGTTTTCAGTCTCAGACTGATTACGACATTGCAGTTGTAGCTGTTCATCATGAGAGTTTGGTAAAAAAACAAACAAACAAACAAAAAAAAAAACACCTTTAAGCTGGATGAATCCTCTTTAAAACCCCAAACGGTAGCCATTTGAAACACCCATACAGAATGTTGTTTGTTGGTTGCCACTGGATACAGGAAATGTACAATTACGCCTTTCCATGGAGTCCGTGTTGAACTGGAGTGAACAGAGATACCGTGACTGAGGTCTGGAGAACGAACACGCTTGCTCTCAATCATTTTGTGGAAGCGGCCCGGTTACACAATGTAACAATGCTATGGACTTTAGTGCATCGGTCATACAGCTAGCAGCGTTATTAGCCCATGATAGTGCTCAGTTTGGGGTCGCAGCTAGTCGCCAACGATTTTCTAGAATATTCGTTGGAAATTTGTTTCTTTGGTAATATTTCGGTGAGATTGATAATATAAATCTACTGACCTAACTTTTACACAGCCTGTGACATTTAATTTGAAAGGCTTGACAAGCTCGGTGCAAGTGAAATATTAGTGAAATTGCCAGCTGAGAAAATGTGAGGTGTCGAGATAAAATAGAGAAAATATGGATTTTGGCTTGTTTGATTTATGCCGTGCAGAAACATGAAGACAGAAAACTAGGGCTCGTCACACACGGGCCGCCGGAGACGTTCTAGTTCGAACAAACATCGAACACAGCTCGAACACGACGGGAAAAATTAGAGCAAAGGCAATTTGTGACCGTATGTCGCATGAGAAACACGGAAATCGCCGTGTTTGGCCGTGTTCGCTGTTTGTCCGGACTAATAACACTCGAGTCACAGTGTGATATGACGCTGTCGGCCATGATGAACCTTACCTGTGTGTGTGTGTGTGTGTGTGTGTGTGTGTGTGTGTGTGTGTGTGTGTGTGTGTGTGTGCATATTTGTTGGTATGAATGCGGGAGTACGCGCATTGAGTCACTCTGTGAGAATTTTGCGCTATATAAGTACAATTCATTATTATTAGTATTATTATTACCAGGTCACAAGGCCACGAACAGCGTTTTCTGTCTGGTGGCTATAAGAAAATGGATCAATAAAAAGTCATCTCCATAAATCGTTGGCAGTTGCAACCCCAAACGCACTACAATGCAGGACAAATGTGACAAATGCAGCCTTTCATGCGCTCAGTACATCAGGTTTGCTGTGACTGCCTCATGTTAAGAAGGCTAGACTGATCGTAGTCACGTAGACTACTGACTGCCCGGCGGTGTCCGGTTCCGCCGCACGTGCTTTCAAAATGAAATGTGTGGTGCCGTTAAGTGAATCCATGTTCTTTATCTGTATTTGGCCTGCGTGTTAGGACGTGCCTGTTTTGTTTACTTTGTATTCACAGCCTCTATCTGACGTGATCACCGCCCATGCTTGTGATTTCCATAAAAATGCGGATAATACGGAACTGTCAAAAGTTGTACACCTGGCAATTTTAGCTCCGCTCAGCTGAGCATTCAGTGTTGCATAGAAGATGTTTTAGGAGGGATGACTAGCAACACTGAAACTGTGTGAGGGGAGACAGCTCTGATTGTATGCCTCGGACCACCTAGAGTGGCTATCGTAGTTGCTTCCCTTCCTCCCCCCCCCCTCTCTCTCTCTCTCTCTCTCCGTCCATACGTTCAGTACCTAGTCCCATACAATTTTTGATTGTTCTGAGCTATTTTGGTGGTGTAGACTACTAGTATGTACTAACTTGGACACCTGCACATCAAGTTGTTGTGGCAAAACAAAGTATCTTACACGCAAAGAATGAATGAGATGCTTTGAAATCGACATTTTTTTAATAACTCATAAATCATAATCAAATTCATAAATCAATTTATGTGTACTTGGTATCAACTCTCAGAGCCCCTTTGATGTACTGAATATCACGCAATTATAGCCAAAATGTCACATCAAATACAGTACTGATTTCCAGTGTTTCACTGACTTCTTCTAAAAAAAAGTTTGAATTTGAAAGTGCACTGAAAACATACAACCCAAACTGCTGCCTAAGTTTGCGTCATTATCACGAACAACAGATCACGTCCGCCGCGTTCACTACTGTGGAAAATGGGTATAATCTCCCCTGGTCTGAATCACCTCCCGGCACCACCTTAGCGCACTGCAGACCAGCTGTTTCAGTTTTTCCTGTTCCGTGAAAATATACACACGGCAAACTAAGTTCAGCTAAAACTGTATTGAACTGCAACGTCCGAGCGTATAAATGAGCACGTCAAAAATAAATGCAGTGTTTCTGAAAGGTTGCTGAACTTTTGGGGGGATCGAGTTTAGGTACAACGAAAACAACGAACGATCTGTGGGCAAAAGAATGGTAGGATTCGCCCCATGAAGTTTGCTTGTTTTCAAATACTAAATGTCACTTTCTTCCTTGTACCAAGTGTCCTTACGACACAAAGGGGGGCTGGGGGGTGGTGGTGTGGTGGGAGTTTAACGTCCTTTTCCATCACATCCGATCACTGACAAAGACGAAATCCAGTTACCAATAGCACTGAGTGTTTCAATGTTCAAATGTCAGTAACACCTGTCGTCAGTCCGTTTGTCGGTGTGAAAGGAAGAGGCTGTTTATCACGTCACTAAAATGTAAACACATGTGCATATTATAAACATAGGGATTTCGCCTAAGAGGAATCGGTTTAAAAACTTTTGGATCGAAGCACAATTTTCTGAGCAGCTGGGAAAAAAATCCGCTTTTGAAAAATTAACCCCCTCAGAATTGTAACGCACAATGTACAATTATCAGAAAGCGAAAACTCCAAACAGTGGGAAGAAAAAGGAGCAAAAAACGTTGAAGGTAATGGTAAGAACAATCCAAACAATGGTGAGAGAAAGGAAGGTAATGGTAAGAACAATCCAAACAATGGTGAGAGAAAGGAAGGTAACGGTAAGAACAATCCAAACAATGAATGGTGAGAGAAAGGAAGGTAATGGTAAGAACAATCCAAACAATGGTGAGAGAAAGGAAGGTAATGGTAAGAACAATCCAAACAATGGTGAGAGAAAGGAAGGTAATGGTAAGAACAATCCAAACAGTGGTGAGAGAAAGGAAGGTAATGGTAAGAACAATCCAAACAATGGTGAGAGAAAGGAAGGTAATGGTAAGAACAATCCAAACAATGGATACAGAAAGGAAGGTAATGGTAAGAACAATCCAAACAATGGTGAGAGAAAGGAAGGTAATGGTAAGGACAATCCAAACAGTGGTGACAGAAAGGAAGGTAATGGTAAGAACAATCCAAACAGTGGTGACAGAAAGGAAGGTAATGGTAAGAACAATCCCAAACAGTGGTGACAGAAAGGAAGGTAATGGTAAGAACAATCCAAACAATGGTGAGAGAAAGGAAGGTAATGGTAAGAACAATCCAAACAATGGTGACAGAAAGGAAGGTAATGGTAAGAACAATCCAAACAGTGGTGACAGAAAGGAAGGTAATGGTAAGAACAATCCAAACAATGGTGAGAGAAAGGAAGGTAATGGTAAGAACAATCCAAACAATGGTGAGAGAAAGGAAGGTAACGGTAAGAACAATCCAAACAATGAATGGTGAGAGAAAGGAAGGTAATGGTAAGAACAATCCAAACAATGGTGAGAGAAAGGAAGGTAATGGTAAGAACAATCCAAACAGTGGTGACAGAAAGGAAGGTAATGGTAAGAACAATCCAAACAATGGTGAGAGAAAGGAAGGTAATGGTAAGAACAATCCAAACAATGGATACAGAAAGGAAGGTAATGGTAAGAACAATCCAAACAATGGTGAGAGAAAGGAAGGTAATGGTAAGAACAATCCAAACAGTGGTGACAGAAAGGAAGGTAATGGTAAGAACAATCCAAACAGTGGTGACAGAAAGGAAGGTAATGGTAAGAACAATCCAAACAGTGGTGACAGAAAGGAAGGTAATGGTAAGAACAATCCAAACAATGGTGAGAGAAAGGAAGGTAATGGTAAGAACAATCCAAACAATGGTGAGAGAAAGGAAGGTAATGGTAAGAACAATCCAAACAATGGATACAGAAAGGAAGGTAATGGTAAGAACAATCCAAACAATGGTTACAAAAAGGAAGGTAATGGTAAGAACAATCCAAACAATGGTGACAGAAAGGAAGGTAATGGTAAGAACAATCCAAACAGTGGTGACAGAAAGGAAGGTAATGGTAAGAACAATCCAAACAGTGGTGACAGAAAGGAAGGTAATGGTAAGAACAATCCAAACAATGGTGAGAGAAAGGAAGGTAATGGTAAGAACAATCCAAACAATGGTGAGAGAAAGGAAGGTAATGGTAAGAACAATCCAAACAGTGGTGACAGAAAGGAAGGTAATGGTAAGAACAATCCAAACAATGGTGAGAGAAAGGAAGGTAATGGTAAGAACAATCCAAACAATGGATACAGAAAGGAAGGTAATGGTAAGAACAATCCAAACAATGGTTACAAAAAGGAAGGTAATGGTAAGAACAATCCAAACAATGGTGAGAGAAAGGAAGGTAATGGTAAGAACAATCCAAACAATGGTGACAGAAAGGAAGGTAATGGTAAGAACAATCCAAACAGTGGTGACAGAAAGGAAGGTAATGGTAAGAACAATCCAAACAATGGTGACAGAAAGGAAGGTAATGGTAAGAACAATCCAAAGAATGTTCAGAAAAGTAAAGGTAAATGTAAGATCAATCCGAACAATGGTTAGAAAAAAGGTTATCGCATCCTCTTGGCGTGTAAACAACGACGAGCACACACACACACACACCACACACACACACACACACACACACACACACACACACACACACACTCTCTCTCTCTCTCTCAAATGCGAGGGAGGACTAAAGGACGCCAGTACAAGTGATCTGTCCGGACTTCCGGTGCTGACGGCACGGTGTCTTCCGCTGACATCATCCACTAACACAAGCACTATCAGGTTACTCTCTGTCGCTCTCCTGTTTAGGACTGCTGTTGTAGAATTCTGACTCTGCATGTATGTTTTCAGCTGCGTCATCCTGTATCAGATCATCGTGGCTGTACGAAGGCCCAGACATGTATTGTAACGAAAGCAAACAGCATGGTCCGATGGCATGGTATGGGCTGACCAATAAAACGTCGAAGTCCAAGTCTCGTATTTAGGGCTGACAAGACAAAACCTGGGCCCGTATGTAAAAGTCAGGGCTAGGGAGTTTAGTTCCGGGTTAGAGTCTAGCGTCGAACTAAACTAGCTCCAGGGTTAAATTTTCTGTTTTTTTTTTTGTTTGTTTGTTTGTTTTGTTTTGTTTTAAATTAGGAAGCGGGCCCATTCCACCATGGTGCCTAAGCCGTATAGAAGGATTTTTGTCTTTCTTTCTTCGCTTCCTTTTTTTAAAATTTAATTTTGTTTTGGCGTTTCTTTTGTCCTAGTCTGGGTTAGGCCCGTAGCCGTGGTAACCTCGAGTTCTACATACGAGCCCTGGCTGAGTTCTTGTTAGTCGGTGCTTTATCCAACACGGGCTGAGAAGCCGCGCACGCAAATCGAGGCAGATGGAGTGTCATTCTGAATACAACAACCAATCCTCTCATCTTCAGTCACACAGACAGCCGTCACTGCTTGACCTCCGACTGTCGTCTTTCCTGTCCACCGCTGAGCCGCGCCTGGAGTCCGGGGTGTGGTAAGAGGGCCCCAGGGTCTCTTGGGCGGACAGCGGGGGCACTTGGATGGGGTCCGGGTTCGCTTGGGAAGCGGCTGCTATTTCTGTACCTGACTCAACAGAAGACTCCTCCGTCACCGAGATGCGAGTAGCGAAGCTGGTTCCGGTAAACTGAGCACCCCCCTGTAGAATGGCGTAGATCTTGGGCATGTAGAGGAAGGACAACGCCATGGCGTGGTTGATAGCCTGGGCGATCACCAGCAGCTTGGTCTTGGCGTCCGATCCGTCAGCCCTTGCATATGACGGCACGAAGGTGATCCAGATGACGAGCAGCGTGCTGACACACAGTGTGATGAAGCGGGATTCGTTGAAGTTGTCAGGCAGGTTTCGCGTATGGAAGGCCATGAGGGCGCAGGCAGCCACTTGCAGCATGTTGTAGCCCATGAAGGTCGCCATGGCCTCCATGGGGAATGCGCATGTGCCGGACATCACGGGATTTCCATTCAACATGCGTCTGATGCCCACAGCCCATTCTTTTTTCACAGCCATCCACATGCACGACGCCGCCAACTGTTGACAGACGATCTTGTTCACTGTCGGTAACTTCCAACTACTGTAGGTAAACGCACGTGAACGACCCGCCCAAAAAGCAACAACGGTCCGGAGACATAATGACATGACATGTGCTTCAAAAATATGCAAGGAAATAAAGAAAGGTCCTAATCTGTCACACCTTATCTATTTGGCTCGATAGATATTTTGGCGTATGTATGATAGCAAATGATCAGCAATAATATTTATAATTAAAAAATCAGGTCCTTAGGTCATGAGGTAGTGATGATGCAATACCAACCTGCACCATTAGGAGCCCGCCGACCATCACTATCTGAAAGGTGGAGCTGATCATTCGCAGTTTCCGCAGGCCTTTCTTTGAGGCCTCGAAGATTCGGAAAATACGGAGGCTGCGCACGAACACTGAACTGAACAGAAGTGTAAAACTGCTGCTGTAGAGGATGTAGTTCACGCGGCACACAATCTCGTCCGCGAGCAGCGAGAGCGTGAACATAGACACACAGCCCATGTATATGCCGATCAACATTAACACGGACAACTCGCGGGACGTTGCCTTGATGATGCGGCACTGAAAGTTGCGGAAGAAGAAGAAGGCCACTACACTGCAGTACACGGTGAGCGCGACCGCCATGGGAAGGGTCTTCGTCCTGTCCTCAGAACTCAACCCCTCGTAGTCGATGGGCAGTGGCCTGCACGAGCTGCGTGTGGCGTTGTCTGGCCACTCGTGAGACTTGCACGCCTGGCACTTGGTGCTTTTCACCACGATCTCGTCCTTCCGACATTTTACACAGGTCCAGCAGCAGAGTTTTTTTAACGTGACTTTCTTCTCACCCGTGACACATTTCGGGTCACAGTTCGTGGTTGGCATGGACAGGAAGTGTGTGCCATTTTTGTAAGCCCAGATAGGATCCTGGAGGATTTTGATAGACTCGTTTTTTGCGTCGTATTCAGCAAGTTTACGAAGTGAGAATCTCTTCTTCGCCGATTTTTCCTCGGCCATGTCGAACGGCAAGATCTGCACCACCACTAGTTTCCCAATCCGGCCGCACTCCTTATCAAACTGCCCACCAGGGAAAAAGAAGAGAGTTAGGTGTCAAGTAAAGCAGTGGCAATCAAAACTGAAAAAAAAAAATTGACAAAGAAATGTCACACATAGACGGACGACAGAATGTGATACTATAAACTCACTTTGCTACACAAAAAACAACAACATAAAAATAGACAAAAACATACTTATGGCCAACGTTCCTTCAGTTACTCTGCTCCCCAAATCTGGAACTCCCTGCCCGTCTCACTTAGGAATCTCCCTACTCTGTCACAGTTCAAGGCACACCTTAAAACCTGTCTGTTTCGGCAAGCTTTCAACCAAATTTTTTACTGTATCCTCCCCTGTATCCCACGTCCGCCGTGTGTGTGTGTGTGTGTGTGTGTGTGTGTGTGTAGCGCGCACTGAGTGCTCCGGCTCTTGGGCAGACTTTCTGCGCCATACAAGAACAATTTATTATTATTATTATTATTATTATTATTATTATTATTACTTGATCTGTCATAGTAACTCCACCACATGACATCGGTTCAAAGGTTACAACTGTAGCCACGCCTGCTTTCATACAAGGATGCCAAATTGGACAGTCAGACTGATCACTGATTGGACATGCCAGGGCGAACGAACGAACAAACAAACAACTGATACAAAATGGCGGCTCGACTGGAAGAAATTTGACATACCAGTGTTACGTCAACAGCGGCTTGTTATTGTGGATTGATTTTGGTGATTCAGTCGCCAAAGAGTGGCGCCACTTTCGTAATTTGGGACAGACAGACAGTCAGACGTCGGAAGGTAAATACAAGTGAGTCCAAAAGCAGTGAAAATGTCAATTTTGACTTGTTTCACATACGCCGAAAAGGTATGGTGAAACTGAGAACCCCGAAAGTCATGAAATATGTTAGGTCACAAGGCCAGGTCCATATCAATTTTACTGTTTGATAGGTAGACACAAATGACCCAATAAAAGGTTATCACCGACAATCGTTGGTGCCTGCATTAGCAAATGCACTTTATGAACTGCTTCCCAGGTCATGGTTGTTCACGAATTTCACTTTCTGTCGCTGTCTTGAAAGAAACGTCAAAGTTGCATCTTTGGCGTAAGCCTGCTCTTAACAGGGCACAGCGCGGGAAACGTACACGCGCCACATCACAGCCGTTGCGCTCGGTGTGTCTGCTAACTACAAAACTGACCAAAGGCAGCTGTTCACGGTGACGTACGATCACACGACCGCGATACAATACAAACCGACGTCCACAGCGTCCGCACTGGCAAGCTTAGCTCGGAGACGAGCCGCCCGGTCTCTGTAGTACTTATCCGTAACGTCGCGAAGACATTCGTGTCCTTCGATAAAGTCTACTGATAAACACTGGTCTGTGACAAAGCAGTTGAGGCTGCACTGTCCGCCATGTTTGCGCGCCGGGTGACGTAGTACAGCCAATCAGAATCTGTTATGGAACTCACAGTCACAGTTGGGGCTATTTGAAATCCCAGTAGCTGTAGTGACGGCACAGCGGCGGAAAGCCCCGAAATCACAACTGTCACATAATTATGTGCACAACACTATGGTGCTCCGCAGTGCCCAGTTGAGGCCGGTGTCGTAGAATATTTCGGAACCAGGATAAATCGGAACCGGTTCAGTGTCAAAAATCCTAGGATATTTCGGAGCCATTCGCATTTATCCCGCACCCGGCAGTCAAAATTCATGTGGGCTAATGACCTTCTAGACGGTTCCGAAATATCTTGGTGGTTTCCAAATATCCTGTCACTAGAGTCAGGATAAATTGGAATGGTTCCGAAAAATCCTGCCACCAGGGCCAGGATAAATCGGAATGGTTCCCATTCGTCCGGTTCCGAAATATCCTGTGACACCGGCTCTTAACTGGGCACTGCGGAGCGCCACAGTGCTGTCCACAGTCACGTTGTGACACAGTTGTGATTTTGGGGGGTTTCCGCCGCTGTGGCGTCATCACGGCAACCTGGATTTCAAATAGCCACAACTGTGACTGTGGTTTCCACAACAGATTCTGATTGGCAGTACTGCGTCACTCGGCGGCGCGCAAACATGACGGACAAGTGCATCTTCAATCGGTTTGTCACGGGCACAGCTGTGTTCAGTTTTGTAATTAGCAGACACACCGAGCGCAACGACTGTGATGTGCACATGTCTGTTTCGCGCGCTGTAGGTTTAAGAGCCGGCTTTACAGGGTAGTAAGTGCGGACACTGTGAAAATACAATAGATGTACCAACCTCGATCTCGCCCGTGTACTTCCCTTCGTGTACACTGTCGCACACACGGCGCTTGTGACAGTCAATGTCAGACTCTTCGCATCCATTGACAGCGAGACGTTTCGACACCGTGATCAGCATGGAGATAGTGTCCATCAGCTGGCCAGCAGAACTGAAGCCAAGGAAACGTGTTACCAAAAGCTCTGTTATTCTTAATATTAAAACTATTGCAGCGCAGTAGTTCCTGTCATGTGTAGTTGTCACACGTGACAAAAGTGCTAGGATGATGAGTAATTTGATGGAGTCATTTCGTAGATATTCGGCATTATATGCAAAGCACCCCTACCTCAGACCTTTTTTTTCCACAAAATCTGTCAGAGCTACAGAGCTGTTCTGTATAATTGGATGAATTTCCAAATTCTAGAAAATGAAGCCATTTGAACAGATTTTTCGTCCTAAAACGTATCACGACCAATTTCTTTAAATGGGCGATAACTCTTCCAAACATGAGTCAAGAAAAAATCGTGAAAAGGTACCTCTGAAGCATATGACTGCCCATTCAATCTCAAAGTAAAAAGTCCTTCAACGAGGTGGTTTAGGACATAGCTAACTCGGGAACCAAGCCAATGATACGTCTTCCTCTTAGCCACGTGGACTGGGGTTAGGACATAGCCCCCCCCCCCCCCCCCCCCCCCCCCCCCCCCCCCCCCCCCCCCCCCCCCCCCCCCCCCCCCCCCCCCCCCCCCCCCCCCCCCCCCCCCCCCCCCCCCCCCCCCCCCCCCCCCCCCCCCCCCCCCCCCCCCCCCCCCCCCCCCCCCCCCCCCCCCCACACACACACACACACGTCGCACAACTCCCGCCGAAAAGAACGCAGCATCGTGTGCACGTAAGGTGTCTATGACGCAGATTTCGTTACGTCACTCTGCGTGAAAGTATGTATTGTCATAGGCGCGTATTGTCTAATCGAGGTGACTTCCCCGATCACTCATGGGTTACCCGAACTAGTATTGTCACAGCCTTGATTTTTATCACTATATATAGCGCGTATGTATTGTCTAATCGAGGTGACTTCCCCGATCACTCATGGGTTACCCGAACTAGTATTGTCACAGCCTTGATTTTTATCACTGAAACTTGTTGTTGAAATCTGCCCTGTCCCATAAAGATAAGATAAGATAAGATGGATTTATTTGCTTCTTAGTTACAATTGAGAAGAATTTGCTTTGCTCCTCTTCATAAAAAATATAGAGAGAAACAGCTTGAAAACGTCACCTGATATATAGAGCTGGCGAGTGAAACGGAAGATAATTATGACGTAGTGATTAAGACATAAATCGACACAGGAGAGAGAGAGAGAGACTTGCCGATGGTACAAGAGGTTCGGATTGTCACTCCCGGTTGCCCTGTGAACTGGCTCATTTGCGTTGTACTTTTTATTCTTGTCAGCATAAAACTTCTTTAGGAAGCTCCCAAACCAGGGGTCGGTCGTTTCACTCTGACACAAAAATATCACACGATACCCATCCTACTTTACTTTTCTGACAAAACGCCAACGTTTTTTAAAAAAAAAAAAAAAACACCCGCCCCCCCAAAAACAAAACAAAAACAAAAAACCCCCCAAAAAACCCAAAGCAACAACACCAACAACAAAGCAACCCAGCTTGCATTGTCTTATCAATCGCCTTGACCTTAAGTCAAGGTCATTCAAAAGAGAAGTAAGTAAGTAAAGGTTTAATCAATGTCTACCAGCAAGCAAAGTTTGATGCCTCTGGGATTAGTAGTTTCTGAGAAAATGCCAATGACAGAGGTCACAACAGACAGCTTTAATGACCTTGACCTTGACTCAAGGTCAAGCTTGGCGCCTCTTGTGTTTATAATTTCTCGGAAGATGACAATGTTATTTTTTCTGCACACACACACACACACACACACACACACACACACACACACACACACACACACACACACACACACACACACACACACACACACACACACACACACACACACACACACACGACGACGACGAAAGATTATTAAACAGACTCACTTTGTCACACAAGTGAGCCAAAAAAAAATTGAGAATGAATTTGAGGGTAAAATTCCCAATTTTTAGAACGATTGTACATGCTCAGATGACGGTATAAAAAGTGAACTGTGTTACACCCATGTCAAATGGTCAAACGTGAGACACAGTTGACCTCTTCTTTTCTGTCCAGTCCGCAGACATCTTGAAGGGGCGGTCAGTGGTGGCTCCTGTCACCTATGCGAGTGGCCGGAGTTCGAGCCTCACTTGGGGCAAAGAATTCTTAAGCAGCAGCATGTGTCACCGTTCATTTTAACTCGGGAACCAAGTCAATGATAAATCTTACGACCTCGACCTTTAGCCACGTGACTGCGGTTACGTTCATTCGGGCCGACCGTCGGGGGGTTCTGTCAGGGTTCTTCGGCACGGTGCTAGACAATGCACACAGCGCGCAAGCAGCGAAATCTTGTCTCGCGCGACGAGGAAAAAATAACCGTGTGCTATCTACGAGCGTCGCGACGGCGTCTCCGAGGAGTGCCCGCTACAAGCGGATTTAATAGGACCTGAGGGCATTTAACCGCTGGTAGACCTGCCGAATCGCAACGTGTGTCAAGCGCATTAGCGAGAGAAGGGTAGTACTGTTTAGTTTCGCACCACTGAACTTACCCCAGTGCGATTCATGAAGAAACTCTCGTAGTCGGACACGTCGGTCTTTGGACAGGTTACGGCGATGGAGCCAAATATCAGTTCTACGAACGAATCGCTACCATACACCTCCAGGTCGTCTGGGTAAATTCCACTTTCCAACCAGAGGAAGCGCCCTCCCATCGCCACAGTCTCGCGGATCAGCTTCTCCACTGTGCGCAGTTCTTTAGAGATGACCACCACCATGTGAGCTTCAGAGTTCTGCATGAGTGATCTGGCGGCCGCTTTTGTCTGACGTAAATGCAACACAGCAATAAAATGCTAGCTGGGAGCACGATGGGCGATGCACTGAGCGGAAGAAAGTTGTAAAAGAGACCGAAAACAGCGGTTTTTACAAGGCTCCTGGTTTCCTAATAAGCACCTCCCAAAGATACAGTTTATCACCTGCACTCAACAATTATCGAGCAATCCAGCGAAATTCCGTGTGACGTCATAGAAGTGGAGGTCGTGCGTGTAGCTGCCACACCTGTCAATCATGCCTCGTGCTGGAAGGAGTTTTGTTAAATACTCCGTTCCGCACCATTATTTTCGGATTTTCTTATCAAGGACTCAAATCAGACCACAAACTGTGATTGTTGAGCTCCAAAATGGAGCGCCTCAGCTGCTGGACTTTAAATAACGGACTCGTACTGACGATTAGAGTGTCTTAATACAGCAGCTCAAACAAGAAAAATATAATCTCCAGCCTCATTATGAAAGAGGAAAAAAATCAAAGATGGTATGCATATCTTCATATGCATATGATATGCATGTCTTCATGAATTCACTGAAGCAGGTTGTTTAAATTTTTTTTTTTTTAAAGCATAATTTTTGCATTCTTGAGCATTCGATATGTTTGTCCTTTTTCATTTTACTCAGTTAGTTAGTTTGTTAGTTATTTAGGGCTTAACGCCGCGCAAGCTCATTTTACTCAGAACATAGCATTTACCAGTAGATAACACATAGTACATAGTGTTGTCAGATGCAAATACTTCTTTCAATCCTGCTCTTGTCAAAGTCTCTTCAATGGCTGTCAAAGGGACGAGCAGCCGTAAAAGGAATTAATCAATCAATCAATGAAACGTTATTTTACAACGGTAGAGGCAGTTGGCGTCAGATAGTCAGCTACTAAAAACTACTGTTAACTAAGTAATAAAAAGGAATAAAACAAAGAAAAACAAATACACGCACAAACATAACAACAAACAAACAAACAAACAAACAACGAGCAGATGTTGCAAACACACGCACACACATACACAATGCCTATTGATTTCAAGTGCACGCAAAATTATAAAAAGTCAATAATAACAATTAAACGCAGAAAGAGAACAGAGAGAGAGAGAGAGAGAGAGGAGGGGGGGGGAGCACAACTGAGCACAAAGGTACAAATTAAACACAAAACCAAAGTGTAGGCGGAATCATAAGACAAAGATGAAGAAGGAAGCAAACACAAAGGATGGAAACTTAAAAGCACAACTTTGAATGGAGACCACTTTCATCTCAATTTGGTTGGAATTTTTCAGAGAGATGGTAGGTGTGGGCACTCTCACAGAGTGTCTATAACCACCTAAGATTTCAGGAGAGGGGAGACCATGACTACCTAAACCCTTGCTTCCGAAACGTGTTGCCAACAGCTGCTAGATTTCCACAGTTGTAAGCATGAACTGGTTGAAATTTCAGACAGTTGCCTCCAGTACCCGACAGTTTATGTTCGGGAGTTGTACTTTTAACAACTGAATTACTTGTTCGTCGTTCTGGTTAGGTGACATCGGGACCACCGAACCCATACAAAATTTCCTCTTCAATTTTTCCGGGTTGAGGATAGCGGAAAATATTTCGTTTTCAGCAGGGCTGTGGGTGTAAGCGATCGACACGTAGTTCCAGTTATTCGCGTCAATGTATTGGCGAATAGCATCTGTCAGATACCTGTCGACAGTAAACTACATGTGAATAGCATCTGTCAGATACCTGTAGACAGTAAACTACATGTGAATAGCATCTGTCAGATACCTGTAGACAGTAAACTACATGTGAATAGCATCTGTCAGATACCTGTAGACAGTAAACTACATGTGAATAGCATCTGTCAGATACCTGTAGACAGTAAACTACATGTGAATAGCATCTGTCAGATACCTGTAGACAGTAAACTACATGTGAATAGCATCTGTCAGATACCTGTCGACAGTAAACTACATGTGAATAGCATCTGTCAGATACCTGTAGACAGTAAACTACATGTGAATAGCATCTGTCAGATACCTGTCGACAGTAAACTACATGTGAATAGCATCTGTCAGATACCTGTCGACAGTAAACTACATGCGTCATTCTGTAATAACACTGTAGTGCGGTTGGTCAAAGTCGCCAAAAGTTTTCTGGAATCATTTTGTTAAAACTGTGATTTTGTGAATATTATTTTACTGGAAATAGATGTTTGAAAACTTGTGACCTAACTTTTTATCAACCATGGATATGATTGTGAAATAGCTGACGGCATTGACCTTAAAACAAAGTGTGATGTGAAAAGCTTCTGCCAGAGACTTGTTGTTTTAACCGTATCGTGAAGTGAGAAATGTTTCAAAGAATGCCACAAACTCCAGATAGGACGTTTTAAGACCGAGGTTGTGTGGCTGTTGTGTGTTTCAGTTGTTGATGAAGAAGATGTTAGACGTGCACGGGCCTGTGCTTACTTGTCTGCCATCGTCATGCGCACGTAATAGGGGAAGCGGTTTTGATCGCTAAGTGCATCTCCTGTCGCATCCATTCCCATGTGCAGAACGCCGGAATGCGCCATAACTGGCGACATAGCTTTGTTGCTTTGCACCCCTCCTGACAGAATGGCAAAGCGTGGTTGATACGCCTTCACGATCTTTTCTGAACTGTCGTTGGGGTCCCCTATACAGAAAACACACGCCTTAGACAGGAGCCCAACCTGCCGACAGTCAGCTTCCTTTGACATTGTTTATTCCCTCCTACTACGTACTACTAATCCTACTACTGTGGCCATAACAAAACAACAACAACAACACTAAAAACAAAGAAATCGGTTTGCTTTCATTTGTTTCAATGTCACGCTTAGCTGAGTGTGAACGGCATCACGCAATTTTTAATGACAAATGTTGTTTTCGGCACTTTACGCAAGCAGATAGCCAAAAAGGTACATTGTCTTGCAGAGTGTGTGATGCACCACTCCAACACGGCAGATTTTCTATAATTATGGTCATCAAGGTAACTGGACTGTCAGTCAAAAACAACATCAGGACTTTTGAACTGTTTTCATTTCTGCCAATGGCACTCTTTTCCACATACAACCAGAATCTGGCAATTTACGATTCCCGTGGGAAAGTGGGGCAAACATTAATTTTGAGTTTATGGACTTAGTCGCGAGAAGAGCTCATGGTTGGAGTGTATAAAGGAAATTCGCTACTATGTGCTGTAACTGCATCACTGCCTCCTGTCCTCTATATCTTTCCTCTCTGCTACAGCTGCACACACCCTCCAGGCAACTCAGATCCTCTGCTGACACCAGCATTCTTTACACTGCACAGGTCAAGACTCAGACACAAGGTCAACGTTCACTGCTCTATCGTGGTCCACTTTTTATGTTGTTTCCATAGTAATGGAAACAACATAATAGGACGGGCTAAAATTTCCACGTTCATAGGCAAGCATCTGTGGTACAAACGCACGTCACTGCCGATCTCCCGCAGAGACGATTATGCAAGTGTAACTCTGACAATGACGTAAGAAAACCTGCGTCATCGATGCTGGCATGTATGCTGTTCCGAACGCGCTTCTCCTCCTCACTGAGTGCCGTCTGTGTGGATGTGTGTGTGTGTGTGTGTGTGTGTGTGTGTGAATTGTGTCCGGGCCCGTTTCTTCGAAGATACTTAACCGAATGGCTTCAAATTTGGGGTATCCAAATTTATCAAAATGTTACATTAGACGATTCAAGCGTGTGATGATTGCTTAAGTGATTTGGGAGTTATCGCCCTTTTGAGACAAGTTGGTTGTCTTTCGTTTACAGGCGTAATATTTATTTAAATCACTCAATTTTTTGGCAGTAGATAGCTTGAATACGGACTCTGAACTGATTCACTACTAGAAAATGGTCGCTCTTATAGTTTTCATGTAAACCGAGCCTGAGTTGACATTGCATGTGAACCCAGTTCAGATGCCTATTTCTCCGAAAATACTGAACCGATCGATTTCAAATTTGGGGTTTCTAAATGAATCAAGATTGTTAAATAGAAGGCCCGATCCAGGTACGATTGCACACATTTGCGAGTTATCGCCCTTTTCAAAAAAAGTGGCTTTCTGGCGTTTAAAGGCGTAATATTTACCTAAACCACTCCATTTTTGGGACATAGATAGCATGAATACGGACTCTCAACTGAGTGAATTGTGGAGGTTGTCGCTTTTATACTTTTGGCGTAAGCCCGTACCTGATGAAAGTGCTGGTGAACACACTTTAGATCTCAAAATCGCTCCTACTATACATAGATAATGAGCCTGGGGTGCCATAAAAAATATACAAAAAAATTAGAAAAATTCACTGCAGCCGTTGTCGTCAGTTGACTCGAAAATTTGTACTCGAAGCACATTTCCTTTACACAAGCCACACGCCTCACAAACATCGCAGAAAAGGCACACGCGCACTGACGCAAAACTGTATCAGCGTCAGTTTGCCGACGTCATGTTTGATTGACGTGGGGGTGTGTCGTCACTTTTCGGAAGTTCTCTATTTGTAGACGGGGAAAGCGGGAGTTTCATTGATGTAGTGAGCTTTGTTTTTCCCACTGACTCTCACTCAATAGCATAGTAGAGTGAGAGAACACCACATAGGTCTCAATGGAGCACATGCACAAACGCGGCTCGCGCAAGTCTGCGTGCGTGCGTGCGTGCGTGCGCGCGCGCGTATGTCTGTGTGTGTCTGTGCGCGCGCGCGCGCAGCAGACATAACACATAGTGAAAAAACGTTCGCCGCGCAGACTTGTCTGTTAAACACATTGAGCCGGTATAAATTCGATCTTTACACTGCGCAGCAGCAACACTTCAATTTTCATGGGGCTGCTTTCATTGCAAGAATTGTATCCGAGTCAAAGTTATTACGTCAAATGTATTATGCGTCATCCCAATGAGGAAAACGTCATAGATTTCAAAGAAAACAACTTGACGTCTCTCTTCCAAAACCAAGATTGGTCTGACAAGCCCGGTCAGTTGTTTCCATTCAGAGAGAGAGAGAGAGAGAGAGTGTGTAGTGTGTGTGTGTGTGTGTGTGTGTGTGTGTGTGTGTGTGTGTGTGTGTGTGTGTGTGTGTGTGTGTCCTCCCGAATACATGGCATTACAAAAGAACGACCGTGACGACAGCAGGTGATTAAATGGAAACAACATATTGGGCTGGTCAGTGGCCATCTTGTTTTAGAACAGTCTGCCTTTTTACGTTGGTCATGCTGAGTCCGGTTGACTCATTCAAAACTGCGTTGAAGACGCATCTTTTCCGACTCCAACACGAAGACTGAATCAGTTTCTCGTCATCATCGTGACGTCATGATCATGAGGTTTTGTAAGAATGTGTTGTATGACTCTGTGTGTGTTATGTGTACAAGTGTGTAGGTTCTGCTACCGCAAGGCGTCCAGAGCTCCAGCAGGAGGTTGGGCGTCAGAAAATCCTTATTATTATTATTATTGTAATCGGATGGATTTACACACACACACACACACACACACACACACACACACACACACACACACACACACACACACACACACACACAATGCTCAGCATCTCCACTAGGCACCCGGCAGATGTGTGAAGAGACATGAAATAACTTTCCAAATCTACAGAAAAATCTCTGACCTTGACCTCCATGAGAGGTTATTCAAAATGCATTACTGTTCCAGACAGATTCTGAATGGGAAAATAACGGTACCAGATATCACTGTAGTAGCGATACCGTGGCTACCAGCAAATCCAGATGAAGCGAACTACTTTCGAATCACTGAAAATAGTTTACCTTTACAGATAAATTTCGAGGCAAATGAGAGACTCTTGATAACACCCAGTCTGGTATCGTCACAAAAGTCCATTACAATGTATCCAATGGTTCCTTTTCCGGGTATTGTGACGTCGGTCTTCTCAAACATGAAGTCGAAAATCTGAAACAATACAAGCAAATTCTTCATGACACAGACAATCCAAATTCTTCATGACACAGACAATCCAAAGTCTTACACGGTCTTTGGGGCGGTCGGTGGTCTAGTGGTTAAGACTTAGTCACCAATGCGACAGGTCAGGTACGAGTCCCACTCGGGGCGAAATCATGCCCTCGCACAAACATAATTATGCGGAAGTAGAAGTCTTACGCACAGTTTCTGGACTTTGAATTTGTGGCAAATCGGTGACACAAACCCTCAATATACAAATCCGTGATCAGAGGATCCACTGGGGACTTGTCAGACTGTGGATATGCACACTGTGTATGGGACATGCCGAATACAGGAGATCAGGTGCAGGGACACGTCACGCAGGCTTAGGTTGGAGTGTGTGTGTGTGTGTGTGTGTGTGTGTGTGTGTGTGTGTGTGTGTGTGTGTGTGTGTGTGTGTGTGTGTGTGTGTGTGCGTGCGCGCGCGCTCGTTTTGTTTTTATTTATTTATTTATTTATTTATTTATTTGGAGGGGGAGGTAGGGGGGATCACTGGTCACCCCGACGGTGGCGGATTAACAGTGACAGACAGGTGAAAAAAAAAGGAATTTGGCTGGGTCTCTGTTGTCTTCTGACAATGTTTAAGGAAAGTATATCGTTTTCTGGAAATCGGGGAAGAACCACCTACCTTTTTTTTTTTTTTCGGCAAACGGACTTTAGCAAAATGATTATGGGTGAGTGTTAGTACCTGAGCAAAATGGACGCCAAGCGAGTTTTCGGACGTGTTGCCGGCACAGTCCGTTATGCCGGCGAGAGCAGCAATGTCAATCCCTGCCGTTCCCTTTTTGTCATATATCTTGGTGCCCATCTGGTCGAAGAAAAACTCAGCGGCCACCTGCGGGACATGGCTGTCTAGCATTAAATGGATTCCGATCACAACAACAGTAGAAAGCGTTCCCTTGAAACGTTTCATCTTTCACGCGTTCAGCTGTACGTTTACGTGAGACCCATGACTAGTTCGATCATCGCCATTGACCAAGTTCGTCAGCGTCATTTCGAACATCTGGAAGCCTTGCGTCATGTCTGTCCAAGCAGACGTCAAGGCCGGTACACAGAACTTTCGTTCACGTTTCCTAGGTGACTCTCTCTCTCTCTCTCTCTCTCTCTGTGTGTGTGTGTGTGTGTGTGTGTGTGTGTGTGTGTGTGTGTGTGTGTGTGTGTGTGTGTGTGTGTGTGTGTGTGTGTGTGTGTGTGTGCGTGACGTAGGAAATGGTCAGAAAAAAATCAGAGCCGGAAGTTTATTCACTGAAAGCTCCTTGCAAACCACAGACCTAAAACAAGATGGCCACCAGCCCAATATGTTGTTTCCATTCAATGACCTGCTGTAGTCACAGTCGTAGTCGTTGTGTCATGTATGCAGCCCGCGCAGCGCAGTGTCCAGGCCCGTTTCTTCGAAAATACTTGACCGAATGGCTTCAAATTTGGGGTATCCAAATATATCAAAATGTTACATTAGAGCAACCAAGCGTTGTGTGTGTGTGTGTGTGTGTGTGTGTGTGTGTGTGTGTGTGTGTGTGTGTGTGTGTGTGTGTGTGTGTGTGTGTGTGTGTGTGTGTGTGTGTGTGTGTGTGTGTGTGTGTGTGTGTGTGTGTGTGTGTGTATGTGTGTGTGTGTGTGTGTCTCTCTCTCTCTCTCTCTCCTCCCCACCAAGAAGTAGTTTGTAGTGTTGTATAGTGTGTGCAGTGTACGAAGTAGTGACGTAGCAGGACAGTTTGGACACTTTGTAGAATAGGCTTCTCTGCCTAACAGTGGTAACTTTATCCTGAAATAAACGTATCATCATCATCATCATCATCATCATCATCATCATCTCTCTCTCTCTCTCTCTCTCTCTCTCTCTCTCGTGGAAACGGACGTTAAACACCCACCCACCTCTCCCTCTCTCTCTCTCTGTATATGCGTGGTACCCTTGTAGTGTTCAGCTCAAGAACAACAATAATGTCCGTGACACTCAACCAGTCACTGAGTTTTGTCACACTTGTTTTGTTCATGTTTCAGGCGTATGGGAGACGCCGTCATATCGTTGGTAAGTTGTCACATCGACTCATCCCTTCTTTTTTTTTTCTTCTTTTTTTTTAGCTCTCTCTCTCTCTCTCGCTCTCTCTCTCTCTCTCACACCACACACACACACACACACACACACACACACCACACACACACAGTGACACACACACACACACACACACACACACACACACACACACACACACACACACACACACACACACACACACACACACAATCAGTTTGAATGACTTCCCCAACGTTTAAGATCACGATGTGACAAAATTATCAGAGGTTGAGACCTGTATACATGTACTTCTTGATTGACTCCACTGCTGTTTCGTGTTATGCGTAGTGGCAAGAAACAACCAGGATTACCTTGACACCATGTATGACCTTGACCTTCCTGACGCTGACGACATCAAGGTGTATCCTGCCGAGCATTACGCCGGGTCATACGCCAAATATGTTTTATGACATGGAGGTGCAGGACGAACAGATGGTGCACTTTCCGGACGCCAATCTTCTGCTCGTGGAGTTCACCATCCTAGCAGACGGTAAAGCACACCTTTCATCGTGTTAAGCATGACCCCCTCCCCTCCCACCCCCCCCCCTCGACTCGCGAACGCAAGTCAAGTGTCTGCATAAAAACACAAATAATGATATTTACACAACACCAGCCTAAAACTGTTCCCTGTAAACAGAAAGAAGGGGGGGGGGGCTACACTCCACCTGGTACATCGCTACGCTCCTCTTGCTACACTGGGCGGGTGGGTGTTTGGGGTTTAACGTCCTTTTCCACCATATACGGGTGATATCAAAGACGGGGCAACGATGAAAAACGCAGCACAAATATTCGGCCCCTGCCGATATACGAACTCACAACCCGAGCATTGGAAGTCCAACGCTCTACCATTAGACCACCCCGGCTCCCCGAGCGGAACAGAACCCCCCCCCCCCCCCCCCCAAAAAAAAGAAAAAAAAAAGGCAGAAAGAAAGAAAACGAACAAATCTTTGTTGTACAAGGATGAAAGAGAGAGAGAGAGAGAGAGAGAGAGAGAGAGAGAGAGAGAGAGAGAGAGAGAGAGAGAGAGAGAGAGAGAGAGAGAGAGAGAGAGAGCCATTTGCCAGCGTATCCCGTCTGCACACACAGGGTTTGTAACTGATAGGTGGCATGTGCATCCTCTTGTGTCAACGAGAGCTATAATAAAATCTTTGAAATAACATGTCACTCGTCACGGCTCCGTGAATGACAACACGAACAAAGGGGTCCAGTTTTTCATGTGTATGTATATTACTTTTGTCTCACACGATGAAAAACATTGCACCCTTTGATGTCAGCTAGAGTTACCTTAATTATGTGATAACATGAAACAAAGTAATGTTCACGCATTCAGGTTTAATAACAAGAACAATAGAGTGTAACCCTTTATGACTGGTTTGATGTGTTGACATAATACAGCTGTGAAAACATGATGAAAGGTACACAGCTGTACTCTCCAATGACAATGAGATATGTATGAACAGAACGAGTCCGGGGTACACAAGCCAATACTGCGGTTGCCGATTCTCGTTATAGCGCGTGAACATGCGTGAACGTGCGCGATTTTGGACCGAGACTAGGCTTGATAGACTCGGCATGTGGGCTACTCGAGTCACACACGATGCCGCACTACCACTGCGTTGCTATCGGCTGCCAAAATGGCTCGAGAAAATCAGACAAGCTGGAGAAATTCCCAGAGATGAGGCGCGTTCAGTTAAGCTAGATATCTAGGTCGACGTAGCGATCGCAAAAGGGAGAAAGCTAGCAGTCAACTGAACGGCGCTAGCGGTGCGAGCATTTTCAAAATGGCGGAAAGCGTGAGCGTTGGCGGGTGGGGTGGGTGTTTGGGGGTTTAACGTCCTTTTCCACCACATAGGGTGATATCAAAGACGGGGCAACGACTGATGAAAAAGCCAGCACAAATGTTTGGCCCCGGCCGGGATCGAACTCACGATCCGAGCATTAGAAGTCCAACGCTCTACCATTCGACCACCCCGGCTCCCCGTGAGCGTTGGCGTTGTGAAGGAACTTCTTAAACAAGAACATTGCTATAATGCTGTTGAGGGGGCGATCGTAAGCATGATGCAAGTCACAGACAAGTTGTTTTGCATGTTGAGTGAAGAGAAGCAGGCCAAAGACAGAAACCTAGACTGACGCGCATATGAAAGACTTCGTCAGTTAAGCAACAACCAACGCTGAGCGTGAACGCTGAACGCGAACAAAGGAAACGCTGGCTTAGAAATGATTTATGAACGTCCCGAACAGGATTCAGCAAATTAAACTGGATAATAAGTTGGTACAGATCGGCAAGCCTGATACACAACGGTCATATCATTTATGATGCGGTCCCCATCGATCTTTAAAAATCAAACAGTTGAAAAAAATTGAAGCCACACACACGAACGGACGCCATCTTGAAATGAGAAGCTAGCCGAAGCTAGCACCTCTGCGGGGTTCTACTTTTCCTACGCTAGGGGCTAGCCTGGCTACGCTCAACTGAACGGCCTCGCTAGCTTTCCTCGCTTTCCTACGTAGCCGCTAAGCTAACTGAACGCGCCTATGGTCTTACCTAATGGTGAGATCGTTCAGTTTGAGCCCTTTTCTTCAAAAGTTTCAAGAAATTTGTGGATAAAATCGATTCGAAGGCAGAACGTCGACCCGTCTCGGTGGCCTAGCGTGTGCAGCCGCCATTTCGTCGGGTACAGGCGGACAAATTCTGTCCCGGTTTGTTTGAACACAATGGTTATGGAACCAAAAATAAAGAAAGAAAGACTTTTATTTCCAAGCAAAAGTTCAGTTCGCACTGATAAACAGCCAAAGTGTTTGAATAAAAATTATTGGCAAGCCACAAGTCACAGGTCGACTTGACCGTTACACCGCCTACCTCAGAGTCTCGGTTGAAGCGACTGCCGATCTGCTTCAAGGGCTAGAGTGATAAGCTGCGCTTTTGTGTAGCCACTAAAACGCACGCCCCTGTCTTTCAGATTTTTTTTTCAGTTCAGGAACTTTCATTGATTTAATTTTATCGCGAACATCTTCGCCGGTCGAAACGATCACGTTGCCATCGCATGCGTAGCCCACATCAGGAGGACCGTTCGCGTCTCCGGCGCTGGAGAGCACCCGACTTTTCGTAACCGGCAACCGCGGTATTCTGATCGCAATGTGAGAAGTTAGGTTAGGCACACACACACACACACACACACACACACACACACACACACACACACGCGCGCGCGCGCGCGCGCGCGCATGCACGCACGCACGCATGTTAGCTAGTCGTCACACGGTTTCAATGCTTTCATATACTTACATGATGCAGCTTTTCGCAACACAACGCACCATACCCAAGTCATATTATCACTACCTACGAAAAAGAAACACTTCCACGAAACACAAGAGTCAATTTCGCTTCAGGAATACTGTACCATAGGGTGACAATAAGATCTGTTATTTGTGGGGGTCTTGTTTGTTTTTGGTGTGTTTGGGGCTTTTTTCCTTCGGGCGTAAGGGGGGGGGGGGATTCAAATGAGAAAGGGGCGTAACAATATTAAAGAATTTTATGCCCCCCCCCCCCCCCCCCCCCCCCGCCATAGGCTGGTCGAAGCCGATGACAACCCGCGAGTTCATCCGACCATCCCCACATGCCAAGCGATACACGTAGGGCCAACCCCTACCGTTTCACACACTAGTACCCAGCAATGTGTGTGTGTGTGTGTGGGGGGGGGGTCTAGTACAGCCTACGTCTCGGCGCTACCAGTGCACCACACACGCACTCACACGCGTACACACACACACACACACACACACACACACACACACACACACACACACACACACACACACACACACACAGCTACTGAATAGCAATAATAATAAATATGTATTGCGAAGGCGCTTTACCAAGTTACTTAAATTAGCTCAAAACGCGGCGAAGTAAAAGCAACACGCACGCTTACGTAAATCACATGCATTCTCTCACACACTGGACATGTTGTGAACACTTAACGATCACATGCTGCAAATAGTCAGCTCAGACATTTAATTTCCGGAATTTTAGAATTGCATTTATTTCCAGATTTTGTGGCCTAAATATTTTCGAAGTGAAAAGGGGGGGGGGGGGGGGGGGGGGCAGAGGGAGCCGGAGTACACGGGGAGAGCCCCGGACGCCGGATCGGCCCGAATGAACGATGACACATACGAGAGAGAAAATTCTTTGCCCCAAATGGGACTCTAACCTGACCCCTTACATGGGCGACAAAGTTTTAACCACTAGACAGGATCAAAATAACGAAATAGCTACTGAGACTCAGTGATATGTCAGTCTACACGAGTGTATTGAGTATAATCAATTTTAGCATTAAGCTCGTGCGGGCCAGCGGAAATAAACTGTCAGTTTCTAAACCGAATCTGGGATGATGGGTGCAACTCGCATAACTCAAAGCGCTCTTCGAAATTCGATCTTACCCGTCGTCTCGGATAAGTCAAACTTCGGATAAGTGGAACACAAATCAATTTCCCTTGAGAATTCGACTTAAGCGTGTTCGACTGTATGACTTTCTCAAATATGTGACTCGTTCGAGGTGTCTCTGTATGTTTTTACTTTCTTCACCGCGTCTATCATGAAAGACATGTATAAGTTTCGTGAAATGGAAATGAAAATTTTAGGGATTTCCTGAAATCCTCGAGTGAAAGAATGATTACACGAACTTGAGGAATATTTCAGGAAATCATTGATGACACAGCTTCGCTGTCAAGGGACATAATCTATAATTCGTCAAGTGGATTATGCACGACGCAGTTTGGTGGTGTGAAACTAGAATAGCAAGATAATGACTTTTATGTCGTAATTACCCTCCAGGGAACTCAACCATGCAACAACAGCTGTATCTGTTTCAAACTGTGTAGACCGCTCAATATAGGAAGAACCCCTTTAACTTTCCACAATAGCTGCTCGCTGAATCAGTGGTATAGATCTGTGTAAATATCCACTGCAGGGCACAGCTTGTCTAACTCTGCCTGTGGTGATCGCGCCCACCACTGACCTGCAAGTTTTGAAGTCGCTACAACTTCTCGTACAAACAGTCAGTATTATTTTCAGCTTTTCTTCTTTTTTATTTCTGTTAGTCGTTGTTCTTCCACAATGCACCGAGTTTCTTTCAAATTACTTTTAACAAGATGGCCACCAGCCCAATATGTTGTTTCCATTCAATGACCTGCTGTAGTCACAGTCGAAGTCGTTGTGTCATGTATGCAGCCCGCGCGCACACGAACGCAAGCTCTCTGACATTAAGCATGCTGACATAAAGAAAGTACTGGAAACCCTTTCCGTGCCTCTATGCACTTGCAAAACCCCCAAACACATGAGGTCGTGTGAGCTCGCCTAGCTGGTTGACGTCACAAACTTTTTGGCGTATGCGAGGTTCTACATGGGTGAATGAATTCTTGTAATAAAGTCGTTCCCCTTTGACAGAGTTACTTCCCGCAGACCTGACTGACAGACGATTGCTTTACTGGTATCTTAGAACAGACCCTCAGTTTCTCTCTTGCCTTAGACGCGCGCTTGCGCGCGCACGCACGCACACACGCACACACACAACACACACACACACACACAACACACACACACACACACACACACAAACACACAACACACACACACACCACACACACACACATATTATGTTTCTAAGTGTGAGTCAGTGGCAAAAACGAAACCCACTGAAATTCCCGCTTTCCACATGTCAAGCTGTAGAGATCGCGAAAAGATACTGCATTTCGATGCAAAATAATTTCTAGACCATCCCAGAACATGCTGGTGCAGTAACGTCAGTAGATTATTTGCCTAACCCCTAACCTGGGGGACCAGTGGACCGCGCTTCCATTGCTTATAGGTGGCCGTTAATCAAGGCTATCAGCTCCGTATATGTTTTTGTAGTGGCGCTTACTGAAAAACACCTCTGTAATGGCATCGCCGCATTGAATTCCTTTTTCCGACATTTGTCGTGTTGGAAAAAAACACCATGACCTGTAAGCGAAAACATCTCCCAATCTGAACTTGCATCTTTTATTTAAAATGATCAAACATTTCACCCACCTTTCCATACCTGCTGTGTGTGGGTGGTAGGTTATCGTGTGGTCATGTTGTTACCACTGTCTATGGTACTGACTATGGTTTACTTATAGTAAGAAGTAGACAGCGATCCAATACAAACCACACTGCATTCCAACTCGATTTCCATCAACGCTCCACTGCTTGAAATACGGAACTTCACCGACCTTCTCTAATTGGGATCAGTGTTGATGCTGTGGGGGTTGGGTTTCCAAGTGGGGAGCCGGGGTGGTCGAATGGTAGAGCGTTTGACTTCTAATGCTCGGGTAATGAGTTCGATCCCGGCTTGGGCCAAATATTTGTACTGGCTTTTTCATCGTTGTCCCGTCTTTGATATCACCCTATGTGGTGGAAAAGGACGTTAAACCCCCAAACCCCCACCCACCCTGGGTTACCAAGTAGGCCACAGTGCAAGAACTGTTTTTCGTATATGCCAGGTTGCTCTTACGAACCGTTATCGCTGTATATGGACTCATTCATCAAGATGACAAAAAGGGGCATGAACGGCAAAATTACGACACAAGAAACAAATATCCAGGATGCACGAGATTCGCAAGGTCGGTATTAATCTTTGCGCGAATCTTTCAATATATCCTGAACATGCAATATTCTCAAACAATTATAAGCTGTGATTTACTACCACAAGTTACTCTCATTGTCAGATATGCTGATTTGGTGCTTTCGGGGCATGTCTTATGTGCAGGTCCCTTTCTGCACTGTTCGTGTCCGCCCTCAGTAAACGTTCATAGTGCATTGCTCGTACGTGTGAGTTTGTGTTTGTATCAGGTCCTGAGGTCGTCACTGCATTCAAATCCAGCGTCCACGTACATAACGAAGAGGTAGAACATGAGATCAGTTCATGCTCGAACATACAGCAGAACAGGCGGGTGGGTGAGTGGGTGTTTGGGGGTTTAACGTCCTTTTCCACCACATAGGGTGATATCAAAGACGGGGCAACGATGAAAAAGCCAGCACAAATATTTGGCCCCAGCCGGGATTAAACTCACGACCAGAGCATTAGAAGTCCAACGCTCTACCATTCGACCACCCCGGCTCCCCAGAGCAGGTGGAGGGGGCAAATTATTATAAAACAACATTTGATTACAATACAGACAAATGGTACGTCTTGCTCGTATTTTTTGCAGTGTTGGCGTTTTCCTCGATCAGTATCCGGCTCTTAGGGTGCGGAAATCTCCTATCTTCAATTATTTCTAGATATCATCTGGTGTGTACTGCTGAGTCAGCAGAACAAAAACAAAATATTCTTTACGGACAAATAAATTGTTTTGTATCTTGCATCTTGTGTCAAAATGATCCACAGTTGTGTCGTTTTGATATTGCCTAAACATAACTCATAGTTGTGGACAAACTAAACTATATAACCTATACCTAACGTCTGACGTCTGACGACAAAGCGAAGCAAGTTAACCACATCCAGATTACCCAACCTGAAATATAGAGGTAACTGGTTTTTGTTGTTGTTGTTTTTTTTTTTTAGCTTATTTTGCTGGCGGTTTCTTAGTGGATTTTTCTCTCATGTGTGTGCTTGTAGTGTGTAAAACAATGCTCTCTGTCTTTTGCTGCCAGTAGCCTTTGGGGGGGGGGGGGCGGGGGGGGAGGGTTGGGGGGGGAGGGAATGGTCATGTCTTTGGCTGTCGGCAGGAAGGGTTGATGGGGGTGAGGGGCGGGGTGGGGGGATCTTATTTAATAGGTCTCTTTAATTCCATTTTCTTTTCTTTTCAGCCTGAAAAAGACCAGTCACAATGTTGACCAAACCCGTGCTGGTGGTGCTTTTGATTGTGTTTGTGGCCTTTGAGTTGGGCGACTGTGAATTGAACTGGGTTTGCCACTGTCTCAAGGCGGACGCGCAAGGCGTGAGAATCCGTCGCGAACGTAAGTTTATTATTTGCTGTATACCTACGTTATAATTATATTGGTCTCCGAACTGCTCAGTTTGGCTAAGTGGCCAAGGCGCCCACCAACGGACCCTCAGTCGCCTGTTGCCAATTTCCTGGTGTACAGAAATTTGGTTGGGGATTTTCTTCGCCGAACCGAATTGAAATTACATGCTGACTCGTTTACCGTGTCTTTCTCACCTTCGTGTACACACACACACACACACACACACACACACACACACACACACACACACACACACACACACACACACACACACACACACACACACACACACGAGTGCGCAGAATGAAGTGTGCACGTTAAAACTCTCACGCCCATCTTCCGAAGAAGAGTAGGCTGTGGCCGGTGGAGTGGAAAACAGAAATACAAATAATATTACGTCTTGTACAGTGCGGCTTTGACCAATGACTAGACGATTAGATCAACACCTGACACATAATTATTTTAAGTAATCTTTGTCGTGCATGTTGTCTTACAGCTAAATTGAGCAGCGATATCTTGGGACTGGCCTACCCTCCTAAATGCTACTGGGCCCGGAGATACAATGCTGATTTCCTTAAAATCGAGTACGCAGAGTACGGCGGTATGGTGAGTCACTTGCCTTCTTGTAAAATAAATTATTACCGGCTTCACTATTTGATCCTACCTACTTACTTTTAAGACGCTCACAAAATAAAGGTTTTTTTTCCTTTTCTCATTAACAACGTCAACACGAAAACGTGGGTTTACGTTCTTGTAACCACATAGGAAACCCGCAGAAACCCGCAGAAAACCCGCAGGAAACCCGCAGAAAACCCAAATTTTGTTTGTAATTATACACACTTTTTTAAAGGTTGTTTGATTTTCTAGTTGAATTCCATTGTCTCTCTGTCTGTTTGTGTTTTGTACGCACTGTCTTAACCTGTGCTAAAATTGACTTCATTGTAGAGGTTGTGTGGTTATCTACCAAAACTGTTTTCTCGTTGTTCATACAAGTGTTTGCCGACTTCGTTAAATCTATGTACTGAATGCTGATAGAATCCTGACATGAGAGGCATGTATCTAAATCAGAGTAATACATGTACTGTATTTTGTCCAAAGTGTGGACCAGGTTGTTAGATCTTAGCGATATAACGACTGACATTCCGATCCCTCCGAGGAAAAAGGAGGGGGTGGCAGGGGGGGGGGGTTAAAGGGGGGAGGGGACTGGAGTCACAGTAAGTATTAAGGCACTCATTATGACAAATTTTTCAACCTTTCAGAACGTAGATTGTGCTTTAAGGTGTGGACAAGTTTCATACCGTCTGTATCAACACGCCTAGGTAGACATCTTGGAATGATGACGAAATGCTCAGGGTAATGGTGTATGGTAATGATATACATCAATCTGATGATGATGATGATGACAGGACAACGATTATGATGATGATAAATGTGACGTTTTTTACAGATAGCTTACACAGCGTCGCAATTCTGGAACCCAGGGAGAGGTTGCCCCACATAAAGAGATGTTAATTATATGCAGGATCACCTCTGGAACTGATAATTCCCTTCCTGCCATATCCTGCGTTTTTGAAGAAGTTTGAATGCAAATGTTGAAATAAACGTTTGACGACAAGAATAGGTAGTTTGTCTTGTCGTTTTCCAGAATGTAACGGTTTGGTGTGTGTGTGTATGTGTGTGTGTGTGTGTGTGTGTGTGTGTGTGTGTGTGTGTGTGTGTGTGTGTGTGTGTGTGTGGTTATCTTAGTAAAACTGTAATATACTGATGTAGTCATGCAAGCTATGATTGCAAGCGAATGTCGCGTCTGTGCCGAGGCGCCCTGGTAACCTGACTGTGTCCATACTAAAGTTTTCTCTTTTGCACGGTATTGTTTGTAAAATAAAAGAATACATTCCTGTCTGTCTGTCTGTCTGTCTGTCTGTCTGTCTGTCTGTCTCTCCCTCTCTCTCTCTCTCTCTCCTGCAAGGCCAAAACTTCCACAGTTTTCAAATAAAGTTATTTCAATTTCAATTTCTCTCTCTCTCTCTCTCTCTCTCTCTCTCTCTCTCTGTGTGTGTGTGTGTGTGTGTGTGTGTGTGTGTGTGTGTGTGTGTGTGTGTGTGTGATATTTCAAACAATATGTCAGAATTACGACAGCCTGGAGAGTGTGTGTGCGCTCGTTTTATTTTATTTATTTATTTATTTATTTATTTATTTATTTGGGGGGGGGGAGGTAGGGGGATCACTGGTCACCCCGACGGTGGCGGATTAACAGTGACAGACAGGTGAAAAAAAATGGAATTTGGCTGGGTCTCTGAGTCAGATACACGTTGTCTTCTGACAATGTTCAAGGAAAGTATATCGTTTTCTGGAAATCGGGGAAGAACCACCTACATTTATTTCGGCAAACGGACATTAGCAAAATGATTATGGGTGAGTGTTAGTACCTGAGCAAAATGAACGCCAAGCGAGTTGTTGGACGTGCTGCCGGCACAGTCCGTTATGCCGGCCAGAGCAGCAATGTCAATCCTAGTCATGGTTTCCCCTCTCCTGTAATCGAGGGTCATGGCTCTTCGCGTAGGAAAAAATTTAACACATTAATATCTCTGTGGTGGCTGGACCAATATTTAAATAATGATAGGATACAAGTGACGCTGAATAACGCTCCATGAAAATATACACTTTGGCCTTACAAGCTACCGTGTATGATTGTCTGAGTGGAAAATGCCCAACTCTAACACTGCGAGCTGAGGTTCGTCTGCTTGGCAGCCATTTGCAAGGTGTCGGCGCATGCGTGCCTGAATAGAAAACCGCGGGAAAAGTCGGAGATTTCTAAAGGTGGGCAGATCAGACAAAAGCTGACAGAATAACAGGAATTGGTGTAATATCTATTTGTCAGTCATAAAAACAGTTGGCTGAAAAATCTCACAGGTCCTGTACTGCTTTCTACAAGCTTTTCTTAATCAAAAAATTCACTGACTCAGCGAAAAGATCTTTCAACTAAAACGTAAGTCAGTTCAAGATCCCTCGAATCTGACAGGCCGGCATGCTGATTCCTCCCAACCGCATAGCAGAAAGATCTACACAAACACACGAGATTTTTTAACAAAATTTCTGATTACCACTGATTTGATGTGATCACTGATGTGTGAGTGTCAGTTTATGTCACTTATGTCTCTCTAGATCTAGATTGTGAGCCGACAAGCATATTCACGTGGAAGGATGGTAGTGAGGAGAAAGAATAAAAGGAAAAAAGGGGGCGGAGCGTAAAATACGGCAGGCACTATTACACAGCTGCTGTACTTTTTAAACTTTACAAAATCACCGTCACATAATCCAGTGTGTTAAATTGTACGTGCAGTTTTGCTTTCCAGGGACAAGGTCGGTGTAAACTAGCATGCATAATCAAACGCAAAACAGTAATTAATAATGGAAAACGTTGAATCTGAACAGATGATTTAAGTCCATCCTATAAAATCAAGACTCTCATCTTTTTAAGTTGTTTGTCCCTGTAATGTACCAAGAGCATTACATGTTTGGCAGCGAGCGGGGAAAACAGCAACATGGTTCAAACTGAAAATGTTGCCACTTCGCATTGTCAGACTCTTGACGTCAATGGCACCATGCGCATCACGTTTGTATGTGGGCACTTGTTTTCAAATGTTTTCTCCTTTGGAGCGAAATGATCCAGTTTGCTGAAGATGATCAATAATATTGTATTGATGATCTGTGGTTTTCCCTCTGTTGTTGTATGTTTCTAAAAAGCATTCATGTCTGTGCTTGGGACTGCTGATAAGACAGTCGAAACATGCTTGGTGAGTGGATGAGGATCTTTGTAAATTAGGCTTTTGGTTGTCCTTTGAGTTGGTCAGACCAGACACAGCGAATGGTCAGACATCAGATTCCTGACGGGCGAAGGTTGTCCGATTTCATTTAAGACTTTTTTTTTTAATGTTTGGCAGATAGTACACATTGTATATTTTAATTCATATACAACTAGGTCTGTTGTACTGCAAACAAAAATGCATACATGGGCACACCAACCGTATTTATTTATATTTTAGTATTACTTGTACTGTTTAATTTTCACACACACACACACACACACACACACACACACACACACACACACACACACACACACACTGAATGAGAAACATCGAAAGACATAATGTTCAGGTAGTGTATGTTGAAATTTATCAGCCTTGTGATTAGGACATCACTTGGAAGGTCACACATTATCAAACGTTTCCTTTTGTACATTTATTTCTAGACACATGTTGATCAGTTACAACACAAACATTTTGGCCAGTGGGGACAAAGTTTACCATTCAGGCTGGAAACATGACAGCACATGGAAACTGATCAGATTTAGGACTGACCATACAGTAATGTGTCATGGTAAAAACAAAAACAAAACTAAATACTATTTCTTTCAAATGTTACAACAGTGAAACAAGTGCTTGGACAACTAGCAAACTACAGATAACAGAAAATGTATTCTTTAGATTCTCACTGTTCCTTCAGCCCTAGCCAAGTCAGATTCACAGTATACTGTGTCTACTTTGCTTCAGTGTTATAACCTTCAAAATGAAAATGTAGCAGTACAAACAAACATACAACCAACCAGCACACCTACAAATATTTCAAACAGAGTTTAGTACTAAATTTATTTCAAAAAGGTGGGGGCGGGGGTATGGCAGTTTGAATTTAGCGTCAAGTGTCCGATTAGATGAGGGAATTTTGGGACTGAATTTCACTAGTGTCAATACTGGAAAAGGTCTTGTCCTATTACAACCGGCTTTGACATCACCATTATGGTAACAAAAGATAATTTTAATGAGGGAATTTTAGTGTCCAAGATGCCCGGTCTGTAGATCCTGCAGCAGGTTTAAATCCCATGGTAGGCAGGGATATCACTGGCGATTGCTTTCTGAGGGGATTTCATATCGGTTAAACACAGACTTAGGCCAGTTTAAGAATATGTAATCTTTGCTCTTAGTTTGTAGTACATGTACATGGATTCGACACAATAGAGGTTGTCTGGTACGCTTGTTGCTAACTTTAACATTAAAACAAAAAAGCAAAAGTGGACCTAACTAAACTTACCACTTGGTGTTGACTTGAATAATCGCCATGTTGAACATGATATCAGAGGATGACACATTTGTAAACATATTTGCAGGAGCTGGTTGTTTTGAGCAGGAGCTGGGCCTGAAATAAATGCATACATGCAGATCAAAGTGATGTTGTAACACACACACACACACACACACACACACACACACACACACACACACACACACACACACACACATACCCCACAGATCTGTAAAAAAAATAAAAATTAAAAAAAAATAAAAAAAATTGTGATGGTGTGCATGGTTTCTCTTCAGTCCTCATTTGTACTGATCTTGCATGATACATGTACTTCATAGACTGTTCAAACACACACAAAACACTTTGGTATACAGCTGACTTGTACTGCAGGCTTACTGAAATAGCTGCTGGTGAGTCTGACATGAGATCTATCTGTACACTGCCTGAGATCATACTTGCAATACCTATGTACAGACCAATGCCACAGCAAAATGCACAGTGTGCCCTGCTTTTCAGTCCCCCCCCCCCCCACACACACACACTTCCTGCTGCACCAATGCACACCTATCTGTCTAGCATACTGGTTTGTTCAGTGCTCTGCAATAACATGACAAAGTCCAAGGAAAAGAATATCCCAAGTGTCTATCATGTCACAGTCAGCAGGGGGAAAACACAGTAGGACCATGTTCACCTTCGTAGAATGGATACTGTCTGTGTATGTGATTATTAAAACTGCTGTGAGAGTCAGAATCTAATGTAGCACTCCCTCCAGTTTTACTCCGTTGCCTCCCAGTACTGCCTCTACTCATCCCTCTCCAACTTTCCTGGACTCCCTTCACAGTACACATCTTCCACACCCACCGGAACTCGACTGATTAGTGTAGATTGATCACCTCCTCCTTCCCATCATCAGAGTCATTTTCTTCCGATTCTAGTCTACATGCCCAAAGGAATCAGGAAAACCGCCGTCCAAATCTACGAATCTTGCCACACTCTAATCTTCACTTTATGCACCATTCCCCGGAATATTGAACAAAATTCCACGATTATCCCCATTACGTAATGATCGCGCCGCCATCTTGTTGATACGAAAATCTAAAGTAGATTTTCACACGAACATTTATAGAAACTTAAAACCACTAGTAGATAAATATTGCTGTTTGATGTGAGGAGCGAGACCGCGTCCTTCGACTTTGCGAAACTATTCAGAATATCCCAGGTCAGTAAACCACTGAATATTTCGCTAACGTCATATTTTGAGAAAATTGAATCTCGCCTGCCAAAGTCGCTGACGTGTTCTACACGGTTGCTGAGGAAGCAATAGACAAGAAATGCAGTAATTCTGAGTTATACAAACGCCACCAGCGACATTGTGAAGTACAATCCGGGAGCAGTATGTTACTGGTATGAGTGATCGAGTGATTGCGAAATTTCAAGATAATAGATAGATCTGGTTCCTGCCTGGTCTGTACAATTTAGTAACTGCAGACATGTATCCGTAAAGGCTTTCTTTGAAACTTGAAGCAGGCTTTTCAGTTCTAGCATTTAAAGATCTAAAACCACTCTAGTCAATGTCCTAAAATAGTCGGCTGCTAAGACAAAGGTATCAGTGACGCGACGTTACTTTGCTTGTAGGCTCACACGCTTCCTTGTCGGACTCAGACGACAATCTCTGTCTAAACTGACAGAGATCATATTGTTTTGAAATAAAGGGGGAAAATGGACGTACACTCAAACACACTGCTTACCTTCAACCACGACGAAGAAATCACAACGCGGATTGAGACTGATTGAGGAAGTATCCGTGTTAGTATCCTTTCGTGAAAAATGTCGCAGGAAAGTGCGCGCGAATTGGTGTGAGGGCAAATGGGAGATAACTCTGAAATAACAATGAGTTCATTCCCTTCAGTTTTCGCCGTGCGCCATAAGGGATCCCATTCTAACTTCCGCAGACGGCCGGTTGAAGCCGTGAACATTTCAATCAAGTTCAGCTATAAACATCATCGTATAGCTTAGGTACGCTGTCAGTTTTCTTATATTAGCCTGACGTTTACCTGTGCCATAGCCACCACGAAAAAAATGTAGCCACCAAAAAGTTTCTTCGCTTGGATCCCTGACCCAGGATGTGTCTTCCCCGAACACTCATGGGTTAGCCCGGACTATGTCAATCCCTGCCGTTCCCTTTTTGTCATATATCTTGGTGCCCATCTGGTCGAAGAAAAACTCAGCGGCCACCTGCGGGACATGGCTGTCTAGCATTAAATGGATTCCGATCACAACAACAGTAGAAAGCGTTCCCTTGAAACGTTTCATCTTTCACGCGTTCAACTGTGCGTTTACGTGAGACCCATGACTAGTTCGATCATCGCCATTGACCAAGTTCGTCAGCGTCATTTCGAACATCTGGAAGCCTTGCGTCATGTCTGTCTAAGCAGACGTCAAGACCGGTACACAGAACTTTCGTTCACGTTTCCTAGGTGACTCTCTCTCTCTCTCTCTCTCTCTCTCTCTCTCTGTGTGTGTGTGTGTGTGTGTGTGTGTGTGTGTGTGTGTGTGTGTGTGTGTGTGTGTGTGTGTGTGTGCGTGACGTAGAAAATGGTCAGAAAAAAATCAGAGCCGAAAGTTTATTTAGTGAAAGCTCCTTGCAAACCACAGACCTAAACAAGGAGGAACGGCCCCGTCCTACAAAGTTGTTTCTCCAAACTTCATTTTATTTTGTCTGTTTTGTTGTTATTGTTGCCGGTTCTCCCCTCTCCAAGTTCTACCAATGACACTAGATCCTCTACGACCTCGACCGATTAGCCACGTGACTGGGGGTGGGGCCGGGTGGGGGAAGAAGAAGAGAGAGAGAGAGAGAGAGAGGCAGAGAGAGAGGGTGGGTGGGTGGGTGTTTAGGAGTTTAACGTCCTTTTCCCCCACATAAGGGTGATATCAAAGACGGGGCAACGAGAAAAAGGCCAGCACACATATTTGGCCCCAGCGGCCGGGATTCGAACTCTCGGACCAACGCTCTACCATTCGGCCACCCTGGCTCCCCAGAGAGAGAGAGGGAGAGAAAGAGACGTCAGTTCCGTGAACTAAACATTTGACGTCAGCCTCAGGCAGGTCGTCATACAGAGAGAGAGAGAGAGATGACGTCAATTCCGTGAAGTAAACTTTTGACGTCAGCCTCTAGCACTGAGATCGTCTGAGGATGCTTGCTCATGTCTTGTGATTTCCCTGTTGGCTTTGTGACGTCTCCGACTGAATTATTATTCACATGAAATCTGGAAGATCTAGAGGGCTGATGAAATGTCGGAAGCAGTGACGATACTTGCAGATTTTGTCTGTGAACCAAACATTTGACGTCAGCCTCACGCTGCTCGTCTGACAGATGATACTTCTACATATCTTGTGATTTCCTTGTTGCTTTTGTGACTTCCGTGACTGAATTAATTTTTACAATAAATCTGGAAGATCTAGAGAGTTGATGAAACGTGGACTTAAGTGCCTTGGATTGTACTTACGAAATTGCAAAATTGGAACTTTTTTGACCGGCGCTTCTCGCAGAAACGTGAAAATGTGTTTATCTAAAAGCTCTGCTATTCTTAATACTAAAGCTATAATAGTGCAGTAGTTCATGTCATATGTGCAGCTGGCACAAGTGACAAAAATACCGGAATGATGAGTAATTTGAAGGAGTCTTTTCATAGATATTTGGCCTTATATGCAAACCACCCCTACCTCGGAAATATTTTTCTTACACAAAACCTGTCAGAGCTACAGAGCTGTGCTACGAAAACAGGCAGTATAATTGGATGATCTTCCCAATTTCAGAAAATGAAGCCATTTGAACATTTTTTGCGAAAACATTCGTAACATGAACGATTTTTTTTAAATCGGCGATAACTCTTCTGAAAATGCAGTAGGCTAAAAATCGTGATAGGTGGGTCTGGAGAAGGTGAATTCCCATTTTATCTCAAAGTAAAAATGCCTCCAACGAGGTGGTTTAGGAGATAGCCATCATTACATCCGTCCACACACACACACACACACACACACACACACGTCTCACAACTCCCGCCAAAAAGAACGCAGCAGCATAGTGTGCACGTAAGGTGTCTATGACGCAGATTTCGTTACGTCACTGTGTGCGTGAAAGTAAGTATTGTGTGGAGAAACGTCACAGTCTTGTTTTGTATCACTAAAACTTGCTGCTGCGCGTAGCAAAATCTGCCCCGTCTCATAAAGTTGTTTCTCTAGATAGAGAAACAACTTTAAAAAGATAGATCTTTTTACACATGTAAATGCCAGCGTGAAAACTGATCACGAACTGAGCAATTTTTGAGTAAGGTTATTTAGGGAGTGTGCATATGAAACGAGCTGCTGCGGTTTGAATGGTAAACGGTTTTACACAAGACATACTCAGATATACATTTGGGCACATGCACAGTCATGGTGTTTCAGAAGTGAACTTCCATAAATTGTATGAGTGATCCATTGCTTATCACTCACTCACTCACTCTCGCCTTGTGCGAAGGGTCAGCTCAGCTATTCAAGTTTCGGAATTTAGAATTGCATTTATGTTTCAAATTTTGGGGCTGAACATTTCCAAGGGGGAGCCGGAGTACCCGGAGTAACCCCCGACGATCGGCCCGAATGATCGGTGCCACATACGAGAAGGAAAAAAAATCTTTGCCCCGAGTGGGACTCTAACCCCTGACCTCTCACATTGGTGACAAGTCTCTTAAACCACTAGACCACCGACCGCCCCCTAATGGCATTGCCGCATTGAATTCCTTTTTCCGACATTTGTCGTGTTGGAAAAAATACCATGACCTGTAAGCGAAAACATCTCCGAATCTGAACTTGTATCTTTTATTTAAAATGATCAAACATTTCACCCACATTTCCTTACCTGCTGTGTGTGGGTGGTAGGTTATCGTGTGGTCATGTTGTTACCACTGTCTATGGTACTGACTATGGTTTACTTATAGTAAGAAGTAGACAGTGATCCAGTACAAACCACACTGCATTCCAACTCGATTTCCATCAACGCTCCACTGCTTGAAATACGGAACTTCACCGACCTTCTCTAACTGGGATCAGTATTAATGCTGTGGGGGTTGGGTTACAAAGTAGGCAGCTGCGGCGGTCACAGTGCAAGAACTGTTTTTCGTATATACCAGGTTTTAGAGGAAAGGTTGGATACTTACGTCTGACTAGCCCATCAACAACGTTTCTGTATATGCCATTGGTAATGAGATAGTGATGGGGTTCACCATACCTCTTTCCAACACAGAGACCAACACTGACCATACATACAAGTTGTCAAATATTCCTCTAGTATCTTCGTCGCATTGTTTTTCGTATATACCAGGTTTTAGAGGAAAGGTTGGATACTTACGTCTGACTAGCCCATCAACAACGTTTCTGTGCATACCATCGGTCATCAGATAGTGATGGGGTTCACCATACCTCTTTCCAACACAGAGACCAACACTGACCATACATACAAGTTGTCAAACAGTCCTCTAGTATCTTCGTCGCACCAATCCTGAATCCCCTCAAAGCTCGTACGAACCGTTATCGCTGTATATGGACTTATTCATCAAGATGACAAAAAGGGGCAGGAACGGCAAAAAGTTTAATTACAACACAAGAAACAAATATCCAGGATGCACGAGATTCGCAAGGTCGGTATTAATCTTTGCGCGAATCTTGCAATTTATCCTGAATATACAATATTCTCAAACAATAAGCAGTCTTCAATTATTTCTAGATATCATCTGTTGTGTACTGCTGAGTCAGCAGAACAAAAACAAAATATTCTTTACGGACAAATAGAAATTGTTTTGTATCTTGCATCTTGTGTCAAAATGATCCACAGTTGTGTCGTTTCGATATTGCCTTAACATAACTCATAGTTGTGGACAAACTAAACTATATAAGCTACGAAGCCACAACGCCCTAACGTCTGACGTCTGACGACAAAGCGAAGCAAGTTAACCACAGCCAGATTACCCAACCTGAAATACAGAGGTAACTGGTTTTTTTTTTTTTGTTTTGTTCTTTTTTTAAAAACTTATTTTGTTGACGGTTTCTTAGTGGATTTTTCTCTCATGTGCGTGCATGTAGTGTGTAAAATGATGCTCTCTGTCTCTTGCTGCCAGTAGCCTTTGGGCGGGGGGGTGGGGGGGGGGGGGTGGGGGGGGAGGGTTGGGGGGGGATGGTCATGTATTTGGCTGTCGGCAGGAAGGGTTGATGGAGGTGAGGGGCGGGGTGGGGGGGGGTCTTATTTAATGGGTCTCTTTAATTCCATTTTCTTTTCTTTTCAGCCTGAAAAAAGACCAGTCACAATGTTGACCAAACCCGTGCTGGTGGTGCTTTTGATTGTGTTTGTGGCCTTTGAGTTGGGCGACTGTGAATGGTGGATTTGCCACTGTCTCAAGGCGGACAAGCAAGGCGTGAGAATCCGTCGCGAACGTAAGTTTATTATTTGCTGTATACCTACGTTATAATTATATTGGTCTCCGAACTGCTCAGTTTGGCTAAGTGGCCAAGGCGCCCGCCAACGGACCCTCAGTCGCCTGATGCCAATTTCCTGGTGTACAGAAATTTGGTTGGGGATTTTCTTCGCCGAACCGAATTGAAATTACATGCTGACTCGTTTACCGTGTCTTTCTCACCTTCGTGTGTACACACACACACACACACACACACACACACACACACACACACACACACACACACACACACACACACACACACACACACACACACACACACGAGCGCGCAGAATCAAGTGTGCACGTTAAAACTCTCACGCCCATCTTCCAAAGAAGAGTAGGCTGTGGCCGGTGGCGTGGAAAACAGAAATACAAATAATATTACGTCTTGTACAGTGCGGCTTTGACCAATGACTAGACGATTAGATCAACACCTGACACATAATTATTTAAAGTAATCTTTGTCGTGCATGTTGTCTTACAGCTAACTTGAGCAGCGATATCTTGGGACTGGCCTACCCTCCTACATGCTACTGGGCCCGGAGATACAATGCTGATTTCCTTAAAATCGAGTACCCAGAGTACGGCGGTATGGTGAGTCACTCGAGTTTTGCCTTCTTCTAAAATAAATTATTACCGGCTCCACTATTTGGTCCTACCTGCTTAATTTTAATAAAGGTTTTTTTCCCTCCTCATTAACAACGTCAACACGAAAACGTGGGTTTACGTTCTTGTAACCACATAGGAAACCCGCAGAAAACACAAATTTTGTTTGCAATTATACACATTTTTTTTAAAGGTCGTTTGATTTTCTAGTTGAATTCCATTGTCTCTCTATCTGTTTGTGTTTTGTACGCACTGTCTTAACCTGTGCCGTAGTAAAATTGACTTCATTGTAGAGGTTGTGTGGTTATCTACCAAAACTGTTTTCTGGTTGTTCGTACAAGTGTTTGCCGACTTTGTTAAATGTGTCTACCAAATCCTGATAGAATCCTGACATGAGAGGCATGTATCTGAATCAGAGTAATACATGAACTGTATTTTGTCCAAAGTGTGGACCAGGTTGCTAGATCTTAGCGATAATATTATAATGACTGACATTCCGACCCCTCCGAAGATAAAGGAAGGGGGGGGGGGTTAGAGGGGGGAGGGGGAGGGGACTAGAGTCACAGTTAGTATCAAGGCACTTGCTATGACAAATTTTTCAACCTTTCATGACGTAGATTGTGCTTTAGGGTGTGGACAAGTTTCATACCGTCTGTATCAACACGCCTACGTAGACATCTTGGAATGATGACGAAATGCTCAGGATAATGGTGTGTGGTAATGATATACATCAATTTGATGATGATGATGATGATGATGATGATGATGATGATGATGATGATGATGATGACAGGACAACGATTATGATGATGATAAATGTGACGTTTTTACAGATAGCTTACACAGCGTCGCGATTCTGGGAAACAGGGAGAGGCTGCCCCAGATAAAGAGATGTTAATTATATGCAGGATCACCTCTGGAACTGATAATTCCCGTCCTGCCATATCCTGCGTTTTTGAAGAAGTTTGAATGCAAATGTTGAAATAAACGTTTGACGACAAGAATAGATAGTTTGTCGTGTCGTTTTCCAGAATGTAACGGTTTGGTGTGTGTGTGTGTGTGTGTGTGTGTGTGTGTGTGTGTGTGTGTGTGTGTGTGTGTGTGTGTGTGTGTGTGTGTGTGTGTGTGTTGTTATCTTAGTAAAACTGTAATATACTGATGCAAGCTATGATTGCAAGCGAACTTCGCGTCTGTGCCGAGGCGCCGTGGTAACCTGACTGTGTCCATACTAAAGTGTTCTCTTTTGCACAGTATTGTTTGTAAAATAAAAAAATACATTCCTGTCTGTCTGTCTGTCTGTCTGTCTCTCTCCCTCTCTCTCTCTCTCTGTGCGTGCGTGCGTGTGTGTGTGTGTGTGTGTGTGTGTGTGTGTGTGTGTGTGTGTGTGTGTGTGTGTGTGTGTGTGTGTGTGTGTGTGTGTGTGTGTGTGTGTGTGTGTGTGTGTGTGTGTGTGTGTGTGTGTGTGTGTGTGATATTTCAAACATCCACTGTGGGGACACGTAAGCGTTTTAATCATGATGTGTTTTTTGTTTGTTTTTTTCTCTGTATTTTGATCGGACGTTCTATTCCTGACACACAAATGCATGATTCGGGGCTAAACATTCTTTCTGTAACAGCTTCGCTTCGTGTCAGCTCGCATACCGTCCATGACTAACGACCTGCTGGGATTATCTGTTACACTTTCCGTTACTCATACTTTTTATCTTTACCTTGCTGTGAATAATATCCGCAGTATCTCCGTACCAATGGCGTATATAAATTTCTGTAATTTATCATGGCGAGACGAGATGAAAAAAGCATAAAAGGCAACCTGCTTTACTCTCAGAACCACTCTCCGCGGCTGCATACACGAACTACATATTTCCTCTTCGACGGACAACATTTACCGGGTTTTCGGTATCCAGTCTGAATCAAACAGGTAGGCATTCAACTTAATATTGAACACTTAAACCTATGAGTATTACATACACATACCTCCTGCACAGTGTTTCATTCATCTGTGGGAGAAGTTTGCCCATAAAGAGGTACAATAAATACAGTGAACAGGTTCCTGCTAAAGGGTTTTTTTTTATACGGAAATATACAAACTCCTTTCTTTGAAACGTTCTTCAGTATGATTAAGTATTATTTTGTAGTTAAAGCTCATGACACAAAGGAGATTTTTTTTTTTTTTTTTTTTTTTTTGGTTAGGACAAACATGGACAACAGCTCAAAATGCTCTCTAATAATAAGAATAATAATATTGAGTATTGTATTGGTGCTTTACCCAATTTCATGAGTCGGCTCAAAGCGCCGCGAACTGAACCCAACATGCACGCTCACGTGAATCACACGCATTCTCTAACACACTGGACAATGATAAACACATTACAATTACGTGGTGCGAAGGGTCAGCTCAGCTATTTAAATTTCGGAATTTAGAATTGCATTTATTTTTCAAATTTTGGTTGGGCTGAACATTTCCAAAGCAGAGGGGGAGGAAGCCGGAGTACCCGGAGAGAACCCCCGACGATCAGCCTTAGAAATATTTGGGCAAAGGCATGTTGCAGCCGCATCTCACACGAGAAACAAGGACAAACATGTCTGCCGTTTGTTTGGACTATAAACTATAAACACAGTCGTGTGACATCAGCCTTAGCCAGGGCAGAACTGAAACATTAGTATTGATCTATTAATGTTGCTCATCTGCAGAAACAAATTCGTCGAAGGGTACGTGGGTGGGTACTCGGGAGTTTAACGTCCTTTTCCACCACGTATGGGTGATATCAAAGACGGGTCAACGAGAAAAAGGCCAGCACAAACATTCGGCCCCAGTCGGGATTCGAACTCACGACCCGAGCATTGAAAGTCCAACACTCTACCATTCGGCCACCCTGGCTCCCCGTACGTAGTGTAAGAGTCACTTGGAGAACACACAGCGCGTGAGAAGCCAGTGCAAATTTTAGACGTCTCGATTCTTTGATACATCTTTATGCGTCAATTTTCTTTACGGTAACTGATAGCATTAATTCATACATGGATTTATTTTATGCATTACTTTATTTCACAGTTTCTGTGACGGCTTGTGTAAATTTGAACCGTCTCGATTCTTTCATACATCTTGACATCGTCAACTTTCTTTACGATAACCGATAGTATTCATTCATAGATTGATTTATTTTACATTCTCTGGTGGCTAACATTTAGCGCGAACCATGCAAGGCATCACGTCACGTGGTCTGGGACTTCTGCTCGTGCTTGTGACTGTCAGTCTGAACGTGTGCACGGCAGACGATGATGACCTGTGTTACTGTTCACGTGAGGATGATGTTCCTGTGCGCGAAGAACGTGAGCTGATCTCTCTCTCTCTCTCTCTCTCTCCGAGTCTCTCCCCCCCCCCCCTCTCTCTCTCTCTCTCTGTGATGATTTTGTATGGTAGAAACTTGTTTTGCTAGTGCTGAATTTAGTTCCGCACTTTATAGAATAACATGAGAACGATGGCGATCCCCTAAGTCGGACCGCCTCAGCAGCCAAGCGCGGAAAGAGACTCAAAGCTTCACTAGGCGGCCGCATTTGTTCCCATTGTGAGCATTCAGTTCTAGTAGAATGGGTGGGTGGGGTGGGTGTTTCGGAGTTTAACCAATCAGCGGTTTCTAGTTGGCCTCCAGTCCTCAACCAAATAATGTCGTCTGCCCAGTATGCAGTACGTTTGTACGTACGTAGAACAAGATACGCCAACCAGTGTAACCACAATGGTTTCCGATGCTATATATATGTCGTGTGTCATCCAAAGTGACTGATTCTGATGCACGAATTCGATTAAAAGTTTTTTCAACGGCGTTGTTGTATGGCTGGCAAACGTTTTTAGACTTTAATCCAGTTCTTTCGCATGGTGCGGCTCCCGTCTGTCACACAGCTGAAGGAGACGGTGATCTGCTGGGACGTGCAAGCGAAGGCGACTGTTTCATCAAAGCCGATGATGACGAGAACGGCTACCTTGCCCTCGTATGGCATTTCGATGACGATCTGGTGAGCTTATAAAGTACTTGGGACACGTTTCACCTCATACTGTTAGAGGCGAAATTTTACATAAATGCCAATGCAGAATCGAAAACACCACTCCATGTTCTGAGGTACTTGTCTCAATATTAAGGGAAAAGATTATGGTTTTACAGCATGTCGCTATGATTGTCTCGTATTTCTGTGTGCCCATTCTCAAACGTTACTGTTTTGCTTTTTTTCATGTAGTGCAGGCACACTTAGCCGCGAAGCAGTCTTCGGTGCTTGCGCGGCTTAAAGCCCCGAAAAACTCGCCCACTCATTCCTAAAAAAAGGAGAAAAAAAAAGAATAAAAGTAGAAAGTACTTTGGAAAAGAGCGGGTCTGAAAGTCAATGGGTCGCTTGTAAATGTAACTGCGGCAAACCATGACAGCAGGACCTTCTCTCTCCTACAGGTGTTCACACGACCTGTTGTGAGACTGATACGAACCAAATGAAGAGTGTTAATCTGTCAAACACCGAACTGCCTGACACCGACCGAAAATGGCAATATGTCAGAATTACGACAGCCTGGAGAGACATTTCATGATTTTGGCTTCGTTTGATTAGAACGAGAACCAGGAATAAAGAGCTGAAGAATTAAGACAGTGATCTCGATAAAGAAAGACGCAAGCTAATTAAAACCGTCACCAAATCGTCATAACGACTGATGAAGAAACCATAAGAAGTAATGACGACATTGAAGATAACATTGATGATGATAATGATGACGATGATAATTTGTTGACAGCCGACAGGATGGAGCCCGCGGTCTTCATGGTACGAAACCACAATTGGCTGTGGCAACGTGTAGATGACGTGCAGATGACGTGTAGATGACGTGCAGATGACGTGCAGATGACCTCTTTATTGTTTTTTTTTTCTTTTTCTTTTTTTCTCTTTGTGTTCGTGAGTGAATACCACTGCAGCGTTCAGGTGGCTCCTTCACATTCTGTGTATGTCATTCGGTGCCTTCCACACCATTTACGCTAATGAAATAAAAGCATAATGAACAGCTTTACAGGGCTTTCCTTTCACATTACTTTGCATTAATATCGAAATCATACCAAAAATAACACACACACACACACACACACACACACACACACACACACACACACGCATACACACACACACACACACACACACACACACACACACACACACACACACACACACACACACACACACACACACACACACACACACACACACACACACACACACACACCTCTATCACCGACACCGCAACAAACACACATAATAAAATAATAATAATATATCACAATAGTTGATACAGAGCAATTCACTCACACGCATATAGAACACATCCTAAAACAGCAAGCACCACGGTTACGTGCCAGTAGAAGGCAAGCTGAAACAGATCAGTTTTAACTCTTTGACGACGAAGCACAATTTCTAACACACGATTTCCTATAGGAAATCTTTCTAACACACGATTTCCTATAGGAAATCGTGTGTTAGAAATTGTGCTTCGTCGTCAAAGAGTTAAGGACTGGTTTAAAATATGACAGAGTTGGTTGCTGTCTCACGCTAGCAGGCAGCGAGTTCCAGACTGTTGGGGCGGTAAACAACAACACAAAACCAATCCCTTAATATCTGTCGTGTGTAATTGTATTTAATCATCTGGACAGTGTAATTGTTCTTCTATCGCTGCCGGTCAAAATTCTCAATCTTTCCACACTGTCCGAGTTCAAATCAAACCTGAAAACCCGTATCTTCTGTCAAGCTCTTCACTTTTAGGCAGTCTGCCTTTGACGCAGTGCCTCTGTCTGTAATTGTATATCTGCATCAGGCCGGTGTGTGTGTGTGTGTGTGTGTGTGTGTGTGTGTGTGTGTGTGTGTGTGTGTGTGTGTGTGTGCCGGTGTGTGTGTGTGTGTGTGTGTGTGTGTGTGTGTGTGTGTGTGTGTGTGTGTGTGTGTGTGTGTGTGTGTGTGTGTGTGTGTGTGTGTGTGTGTGTGTGTAGCGCTATGAGTTGCTTTGCCGCGAGAATAAGCGCTAGATAAGTATTTATTATTATTATCATATTATCTTATCCACGACGAAGGGCATGTGAACCGCTGCTGGCATTGAAATCTTCTCTTTGGCGTTAGTCGACGAATGATGAGCAGTCGACGTCGTTCTCCTCCCTATAGTGAGTTGTCAGAGCTCCAGCCTGTCTGTAATATCTGGAGAAAAATAGCCCATCTTAAACATACTAATGCTACGATTTTTAGGGTCATAGGTAACAGTTCTGGGACTGAGGTTTTGGTGATGTGTAGCGCGGCGGCATCACACCACCGCCCAGGTGATCAAATACAATAACATACGACAAACATTAAGGGAGTGTGTGTGTGTGTGTGTGTGTGTGTGTGTGTGTGTGTGTGTGTGTGTGTGTGTGTAACACTTGTCTCGTCACTTCTCATCTTGTCTTGTAACGTCCTGCGTGATATATCGTTTTTATCCCATCGTGTCAGTAGCTCTCACAATCACACTACCGACACTGCACCGTATCCTATCACCATGCGCCATCAACTCGCCAGGTGTAATGATTGTTAATACCGGCCCAAGAAAGGCCCCCGAGACTGATGAACATGGTTTCACCGCGGCAACTGATCCGGCAGCGACTGCGCAGCTTTCAGGTGAAATCAGTCATGTGGAGGGGTGGTGCTGACATTCATCTGTTGATAATTTTCCCCAAGGGAGAGGGAGGGAGGGAAGGGGAGTTTATGGGCTGGATGCACTTGATCCTGCGATAATTTTGCA
>JACVVK020000074.1:700000-930000 GCA_018292915.2 Batillaria attramentaria
CACAGACGGAAACAGGCTGCAAAGTTGACCACACATCTTTAGTTACCGGGTGGGTGGGTGGGTGGGTGTTTGGGGGTTTAACGTCCTTTTCCACCACAGGGTGATATCAAGGACGGGGTAACGATAAAACAGCCAGCGCAAATATTTGGCCCCAGCCGGGATACGAACACACAACCGGCTTTAGTTACCGACAGAGGACGGACAATTTGCAACAAACAATCTTCCAGTCAGTCCAGCCTATAGTTCAAACAGCTCCCGGCCGAACATCGTGACACTGACGACTAGGAGCCATGCATAGTAGCCACTTTCGCGACAATGGTTGGTGTGCCGGGGGGGGGGGGGGGGGGGCTGGGAGGAAGGAAGATGGGGAGGGGGTGGCGGAGACACTGAGTCGCACCTTATCAGTCATGCATCCTGACTTCCCCGGCGGTGTGCGCCGTCATGGTGGACTGTGCGGACGGAAATACGTCACATTCAGCATGTCTGTCTGCGCAATGGGGATTAACTGTCCACTTTAAATCTGCCATGCTCCGTGCGTGACCCGCCCTGTACTTGAATGGATGATGTCACACACGAAGTATGGATGAAACGTCCAGCTCGTCAGTGTGTGTGCTCAACATGACGCGAGGTCATCAAGTTGTTAGATCTATGGCTGATAACAGCTTCATAATCTGAGATCAGATCATCACTTATTACAGGGTGCACTGCAACAGTAAAGGTGGAAGCACCGTTTGGATAGGCACTGGCCACGTGTGTGAGTCTTTCTTGTTTCTAAACAAGGCTGCGCAGCTTTTGGAACGACAAATCTGTGAATGAAAACAAGTTACACTGAAGGGCTCGAAGTTGTCACCCTTGGTCAGTGGCCGCACTTCGCGCATTATTATCGGACAGTATCGTGAAACGGACGGACAGTATCCTGCATCCTACATCCACCACACACACACACACACACACACACACACACACACACCGTCGCACGCACACACACACACACACACACACACACACACACACACACACACACACACACACACACACACACACACACACACATCGCCACTGAGATACAAAATGAGGAACTGAAGAAATCAGTTCAGTTTATGCATTGTAATTTGATATTTCAACTGGTTCAGCATCAGAAAAAAACTTGTGTGACTTTTTTTCGCAGAAAGTATGAAAAGTCAAGTTCATTTACTAGTGTCAAATAGACATCACTCAGTGTCAGAAATATCTTTAGATGTGTGATAAAATTGTATGTACCCCGCAACAACGCCGACATCACTGACTCTTGCTGATATTCCCCCACATGCTCCCTGCTCAGTTTCAGTTGATGGTCGTATTTCAAGCTGTCATTTCCGAACAGATGGAGAATATCCTGACCGACTTCAGTCTCAGTTATGATATCAATAGTCCTTCCTACCATGTGCACACCTGTTGTTGCCAATAAGAACTTGTTCTTTCCACGCCCTAGTGACCCGGCTCTCTCTGACAGCCAGCACTCGTGATGCTGGGTTCAAGTTTGAGTAAATACTAATGGGAGGGGGAGTGGAGGGACCTATGGCTGCTCGGCTGGTAGGGGTGGGGGGGGGGGGGCGGCGTGAACCTCTGGCAGTCAGTATAGTAACTTTTTTCGTCGGAATGCACCATAGATCTGTACTGACGGAACCAATTGACATGCTTCAGTGACTGACTCACTGGCCGCCACTGCAACAGACCGCACTGGTGCCACTCTGAAATAAAATACAGTCTGAGGTATATGATGTTATTGGTTTGACTTGAGTCAACCCTTTGCCATCTCCCTCCGTCTTCAGTCACCCCCCCCCCCCCCTTTCCTCCTTATTGGCTACATCCTGATTTACCGTCGGAGATCCGGAAACCTCGTTTATGGCAGTCCATCACTGTAACAGGATCAGTTTCTGTTTGACGAAAAAGGGTTTCCCGTTCAAAATGCACTGAGAACATTGTTTTTGCCTGTAGACTGAGAATCATGATACCCCCAGCCCGCTACAGTTCTTATCTATGTGCTGTTTTTCATCAGTCGCCAACTGGTGTTATTCAATCTTCTCTTTGTCAAAGCCACCAACTGAACTTTTGCCCGCAACACACACAGCGCACCCTAGGAAACTGGGATCTGGAACCCGATAAAGACTCGAAATTATTCTCCGCAACATCAAGCAAGCCCACGAGTCGCGCAACATCACCAGACGTTTCCATCATGGCCGACAGGTGTCGCTAGAGTTTCCTGTTAACAGAGGTCCCCGATGTACAAGGGGGGTAAAGTCAGTTTCAGCTCTTGTGTTTTCGGCACGTTGTGTGAATGACGCAGTGAGCGCCGGAACTGATTCCATTGAACTCGCCACAACGGCCTCAGTTAGTCAAGTTGTGATGTTTATTTTTTTCGTGTGGTTGTTTGTGTGTTTAGTTTAGAAGGGGTGGGTGGAGATGGGTGGGAACTGATGGGGAGAGGGCGAGGGGGCAGGGTACCTTTACCTGATCTGGTGGACTGCCATTGCCCGGCTCGGGTCGTGTGTTCGATTCCCGGATGGGGTCAGACTCTGTACTGGTTCAGTCTTCACTTGTGGTACCGTGCCCTCTTTGCTATCACACTTACTGATGTTATGGGCGGAAGGACGTTACCCCCCCCTCCCCCCAAAAAAACCCAACAAACAAACAAACAAACAACAGCACACACACATACACACGCACGCACGCACGCACGCACACACACACACACACACACACACACACAAGGACACACACTGAGAAACCGTGGCAGAGCGTTTTCGTTGCTGCTACTCTGTGTGTGTGTGTGTGTGTGTGTGTGTGCGTGCGTGCGTGCGTGCGTGCGTGCGTATGTGTGTTCTCTACTTTCAGAACAGCCGGCCATTATTTAGCAATATTAGCTGGCCGAGTGTAATTATTAAATCAAACACATTACCCGTGACAGCCCAAAAGGGGCTAGTAACACGTTAGGCTGAAACATCAACATTTTCACGACGATAGGGCCAACTCAAGCATGCTTAATTCTCTTTAACTGATAACAACATTTACAGACAAGATTAGCTTATGCCCTCACTATCTACCGGCATGACAGACCGCTCCGCGGGACCTGCTCATTTATGCTAACGTCTCCAACCCCATTACAGCGTTGAAGGGGTTAACGGCTTAACACTGGATCGTATCTTATCAGTTATCACACAGTGTCCGGAGGACTGATATTCCGAGAGAATACATTGATGAAATCACGTTTGATCGCCGCGAAGGTGAATTTGTTTACTGTCTCGGTAGATCACGTCTTGGAAAATTTTGAGTTTCTGGTGAATGTAACTGCGGGCAAGTTTTATGGTCAAGTTTTTTTTTTTTTTTTTTAAATATTGGATTTTAAGAATGTATCTTGTGTTTCCTGCTCTACCAAAAAAAAAAAAAAAAAAAAAAAATGCTACATATATTAAATGAGACGAAGCGGAGTGCCACGATTGTCACGTGACCGACCATTCAGTGCACTATGTCTGTCTTGTGTACTGGTGTGTCAGGCGGGATGTACTCCCCAGCGTGAAGTGCCCCGGGTCTAAGCAGCTTGAGGCTGGAATTGCCCCGGGTCAGTAGAGCTTGAGGCTAGACTGATAGTGCCCGGCCGGAGTCAAAGGCGGAGCCGGGCAGTCTAACTGGCTTCTTGCACCGACGTAGTTCAGTGACCAATGGCCGCAGAACACACAGTTAACCTTATGATAAAATTTGTTTTGTTTGGCCGCTAAAAACTGCAGACGTGTTCAGAGTAAAGCACGGTGGACGGAGCCGGCTGACACTGGTGATGGACTGTGGTAGACAGCTGACCTCAGTGAGCCAGTGCACGACCGGCCGTGGGCGGTTGAACAATGATCTTGGGTTGTGAGTTTGACTGATTCCCGTCTTACGGTCTGGGAACAACAACAGCAACGACAAAATAGAACCAGTAACAAGAAAATCATCCAACATCTGAACACTTCAGCAACAACAACAACAACTGACAACAAGAACAACAACTTGAACTGACTGCTGGATTTCACGTCTCAGTCGTTGTCCCGTTTCAGTTTTGATGTCATCAGCCCTCCATGGTGGAAACTGAAGGACATCAAACGACCAGTCAGCCTACCTACCAACCACCTGACATGTACAGCCAGTGGAATCTGATACCGACATATACAGAGCGCTGCACAATTCGCACGGTGGCCGGGTCCTGAGCACAATCTACAGACAAGTTCAGTTCAAGTTCCAGCCACCAGCTGCCCGTCTGACAGTGACACACACAGGAAGGCGGGAGGGAGCGGGAGGAAGCGGGGAGACTCGGGTTGCAGAAACAATGGCCCTGGAGGCAGATAGGGAGCCAGTGTTTGGAAATTCCACACAGACAAAGCTTGCGGGCCACCCGCCACTGAACGCACCACACCCTTCACCATCTCCACGTTATCTGGCCGTATAAATCCCGCTAACGGCTTATAACGGGGGCCTAAGAGTTAGTATCTGATGCCTGATGGTTTAGTCTTCATGTTGGTCGGTGGCTGCAGGTTTTGTCAAGTTTTGTCGGTCAGTCTTCAGCAGGCTCAGTTTGTCTTGCGATATTGCCATTTGGTGGTTGCAGGGTTTGCCTTGCGATATTGCCATTTGGTGGTTGCAGCGTTTGTCTTGCGATATTGCCATTTGGTGGTTGCAGGGTTTGCCTTGCGATATTGCCATTTGGTGGTTGCAGGGTTTGCCTTGCGATATTGCCATTTGGTGGTTGCAGGGTTTGCCTTGCGATATTGCCATTTGGTGGTTGCAGGGTTTGCCTTGCGATATTGCCATTTGGTGGTTGCAGGGTTTGCCTTGCGATATTGCCATTTTTGGCGACCATTACTGAGGTGGCTCAGTGCAGCTCCAGTTTGTTTTGCGACTAATTTTGACATTAAATTATTCAGTGTACGTGGCTGCAGGTTTTGTCTCAGTTGCGATTTTGCATTCCAGTGAACAGTGGCCGCTGCAGGCCGGTTTTGTCTTGCGATTTTGCCATGTTGTGGCCGCTGCAGGTTTTGTCATGCGATCCAGTTTTGCCATTTGGTGGCTCAGTGCAGGGTTTGTCTTGTGATTTTGCCGCCATTCAATGTTACATGAAGTTGCGGGTGGCTGCAACTTCAGTTTGTCATGCGATTTTGTCGTGTGACACACACACACACACACACACACACACACACACACACACACACACACACACACACACACACACACACACACACACACACACACTGGCAGGCACAAGGCGGAGAGAGCCAAGTCAGTCCATCCCCACCCAGCTCCTGATTACTTTGAAGTGCCGCCTATGGCCACGGTTTGACCCTACGCGTAACACAATCCATTTGCGTGGCTGAAAAGCTTACTCGTACTCAATTATCAACTCTTTAGTCCCTCCGTAATGAGTATATTAGCGAAGTGGGTTATCCGAAAGTTATGCTACACAGTTAAGTTCTTCTGAGTGATAAATTAACTGGAACAGCAGGGCGCTCTCTCTCTCTCTCTCTCTCTTTCTCTGGCCGGCCGGCGCGTCGTGCACGGAGTTTAGATTAGAATATAGAGTTGCAGCCTCAGCAAGCAGACGTAAGCACTTTCATTCAGGTTTCGTGAAGTCAGTCAGTGGCTGGGAAAACTAACCGTTCTTTGTCATGGCGTCCACAGTTCTAACGGCCGCTTGCCAGCGACAACATTCTGACTGCGGCCTTTCCCATCACCCTACACAGGAAAAAGTCTGAACGTCCCATCGTGGATGTTATCGAACAAACTTGAAATAATTGGAAACACACAGTGTTATGAATATTTTTTTGTTGGCGTGCCAGCGTGTGTGTGTGTGTGTGTGTGTGTGTGTGTGTGTGTGTGTGTGTGTGTGTGTGTGTGTGTGTGTGTGTGTGTGTGTGTGTGTGTGCGTGTCAGTGTGTGTGTGTGTGTGACGCACCGGCGCCCAGCGGCGTAAATGTTATGACTACTCTCCAGTAGTCAGCTATGTCACGAACATCAAGATCATTACGAGACAGCGATACTTAATCACCAGCCCTCAAGCACAACTTGAATCTCTTTTGCATGTTTTTGCTTGGCTAACGAAAGCTCCCGGCAAAATGAATTTAGAAATATTGATCACCATAAAAACAAAGACTGATGGAAATTGGGACAGTAATTCATATTAATAAATGCATGCATTTACGTCATTCCGGCTCCGACCTGTGATTAGGATGTGTGAACTGAAATTGAAAGAGGTTGGAAAAGAAAGGGTGGGTGTTCTCTCCCTTCACTCACTACACTCAGAGTTTTTCTCTCCTGAATTTTGCTTCTGAAATTTTGGATACAAATGCATTTTGTAACATGCTAATGGCATACTACACATTTGCTTGTTAAAGTACCAATGCCGGATGCCGGTTGTTGGTCTACTGAACCTGGTTAAACGAGTTGAAATGTACAGACAACTCCTGCCTTTTTAAATCTGTACATTTCTTGTGAACAAATTCACAAGACCAATCACTTTCTTTGAATACAACAACAACAACAAACAACAACAACAACAACAACAACAACAACAACAACAAACAACAACAACAACAACAACAAACTCCAAAACACCATGTTGTCAGTCTGTCACGATCTGTTAGCGCGGAATAATTCCATTTTCCGGCATGCACTGATACCAAATCATGAATCGTATAGATCTGTACCAACTCGCCCCCCCCCCCTCCACACACACACACACACACACACACACACACACCTCCCCCTTTCTTTTCTTAGGTGTACAGACGGGATTTTGTGTCGTATATAGACGGTAATGCCCCGTTTCAACAGCCAGTCAAGTAAATCATGGGCGGCCTACAGTTGTATTGCTTGAAGTCTCTATGTTGGTAGTGAGTTCTGTGTGTGTGTGGGGGGGGGGGGGGGGGGGGGGGGGGACTGCCTCTTACAAACCTGTCAGTCTGTTTGCCAAATGAATACATGTTTCGTTTGGCCATTGCGACCAGTTTCGTGACTTTGCGGTTTCTAATAGTGGAAACGTATGACTTCGTTCGGCCTACCGCTTCCATACCTGTACAACACGCCGATCGACAAAGTCGCTAAATATAGCAACCAATCAGCGCTGAATAGCTGGTCTACAGCAACCAAAGAACGTCGTGTGCTCACTACGTGGTACGTTTTTACATACGTACAATAATATACGTCAACCAGAGTCACCACAATGGTTTCACATGCTATACTGTGTCCCACGTGACTGATTCTGATGCACGGATTAAACACTGACGTTCAATGAAAAGTTTTCCACATCGTTTTAGTATGTCTGTCACCAGGCAGGCGCTCGAGTGGAACCCGCAGGGGAAGAGGAAGAGAGGGCGCCCCAAGCAGACCTGGAGGAGGAGCTTGCACTGCGAGCTGCGAGACTTCGGCCTGACATGGGAGGAGGCCAAGACCTGCGCCAGGGACAGAGTGAGATGGAGGAGAGCTGTTGAGGCCCTATGCTTCTCTAAGGGCCAAAAGGACTACACGAACGAACGAACGAACGTAGTATGTCTGACAAACGTACTAATCCTCTAGCGGTTCAGATTTGTCTGGTGATGACGGTATCTGCTGTATCAGTGTTGAAAGGAAGGGCGGCCCGCCCGGCAGGACATCCCGTAGTGTATCAGCGTTGCCAGGTTTAAGGTAATTTTACGCTACATTGGCAACCGACAGGTGACCACTCATGCGTGCAGTCTACGTTTACACGGTGAGTGACGACGGACGGTTACGTATGGCCCCCATCCATCCGTCACGCGACGGTGCGTATTGTTATGACCAGTCCTGTGTCCGGGGAAGCGGGGGAGGGGGTGGGCGGGGGGTATAGATTGTTGTCTTTCGACCTACACTTGAAACTACAAGTAGGCTTGGCCACACAACTGTTGAAAGAAAGCTGCAGGTTAGCGACAGCATCCAGCGTGACTCTAAAACAAGAACAACACGAAACAACCACTGTGGCTGTTACAGAATGCATTCAAACTTCACACACACACACACACTGACACACACACACACACACACACACACACACACACACACACACACACACACACACACACACACACACACACAAATAAATTGGGAGACAAAGAACAATCAAAACAAAAACATTTGAACAAAAGACAGAAACGACTCAGGACAAACAGTAGGTTTTCTTATGAATGTTTTCACTAAGCCCTAACCAAACGGTGAACACCGAGAACTCGCAAGTGTAGCGGCCGTGTTTCACATCCATAGTCATTGACATTGTCAGTGAGAGATATGAAGAGAGTATTACACATGCCAAATACAATCACAACACAGTCACTTTGATGTGCCTTGCAATCGGTGGCGGTGGGATCGTCAGTGTAAAATGTCGCTGACGACATGCATGACTGCACAATAATGCACTCAGCTGTTTATGTTCTCTGTGCAGGGATTGGCACAAATCTTAAAGGAACCATTAATGCACGCCCTTCCCTCTCCTCCCCCCCCCTAAAATCCGCTACCAACAAGATCCCCCTCCCCACCCCAACACACACACACATGTGCACACACACACACACACACACACACACACACACACACACACACACACACACACACACACACACACACACACACACACACACACACACACACACACACACACACTCCTCAGTCTTTCAGGTGATCCTACGCAGACCCGCCACTTGTGAGTTTTTCTTTCAATATTACCCTGAAGACGAAAACAACATTAAACTGAATTCCGGACGGAACGGAGGGATGGGCATTTGGGGGAACTTCCACGCTAAGATTTAGCTATTCGGCCAGTCGCCACTCGGTCTGTACTGTGTTGAAGAAAAGAGTGATAAAAAGGTTTGAAACTCTTTTAGAGGACATTAGTGGTGAGCTTTGAATGGAGGATGGGCGAGGGGGAGGGGGAGGAAGAGGGGGTAGAAGGTACGCGAGGCTAGTCAGTCGGGTCAGTTAGATGATGATGTGCATATCTACTGTCGTTTGGTAAAGGTCCTCACTAAACACCATTCATTTGGTAACTTAGGCCGTTTTACCATTTGAAGGGAAATATGTAACATGCATTCATTTTAAAAGTTGAGTATGTCTGTGTACATCTGATCAGTCTCAGCCTATTAGGATTTTTTAATCTAAAAACAAATTGACAAACAAAAATCACCAATAAAATACACAGATACGTAACAAGCATATACTTTAAACGACATGTTGAGTACGTCTGTGTACACCTGTTCGATCTCAGTCTATGGAGTCATTTTCTAAACACAAACAGGAAAAAACAAAAATCATAAATGATCTACCGGGATATATTACACGCATACACACCAAACGGAGTGTTGAGTACGTTTGTGTACATCTGCTCAATCACGATCTATCAGGTTTTCTAAACACAAATACTCGTGACACACAAAAATAACAGCCAGCCTGGAAAAAATCACATGTCGGGTTTCCATTGTTCCCAAATCCCATCTTTCTAATAATCAGTCTGCTTCAGGCGACAAGGTTTCAAGATGTCGTTCTCATGCCGCCAGCCACGATTGCGGGAAACCTAATGGCCGAATTATTTTAATAGATCTGATGACAAGAAAGCGACATGTTAATGTCACGGTTTGTTAGACTTCAAAATGAACTGGAGACTGAGAGGGGTGGTGGAGAGGGGGGGGGGAGGAGGGGTAGGGGCTGGGGAAAGGAGGGGGATGACAGTGGTCAGAGTAGAAGGGGGGGCTTTAATATAAATATTGGAGATATTTCGTACAGATAAACTGAGGGAAACGATGAGTAGCGATAAGGTTAGATGATGTGACAGGATTGACAAACACGCCTGGAGAAATGGAACGGATGGGCGTGTGGCGACGTCACAAATTTATGAAAAGAAGCAACAAGCAACCAATCAACCAAACAAATACCACTCAGACTCGAGTGTGAATGTGCCACAATTGTAACTGATTTCTTCAGTTTTCATACATGTATTTTTTACATCAGTTTTTCCCTTTTTTTTTTGAGTAACCAAGTTTACTGACTTGAGCTAAAGCACGATGCTAGTAATAACCTGTGACCACACACCTTCCGAGTCAGAATGATGTTCAAAACAAACTAAATAATACGGAAACAAGATTTGATTGTAATTGTAGGCAGTCGATTCATTCCGGCAGAGGATAAGTGACCAGTAGTGAGTACAGATACAATTTACCAAAAAAACAAAACAACAACAACAAAAAAACGAAACGAAAAATTAACGACAACGAAAGAGAAACACACAAACAACACAATCGAAAACTAGGGTCCCCTTTTGTGTTGATGGGACAGGTGCAACTTCGACCAAGGGAGGCAAATCCAGCTCTGCTCGCGTCACGCGGCTTATCTCCTCTTGCCGCTTTGCGCCAACAGCGGGCAAAGGCAGAGCGCGGTGGTGGCCTAGAGAGACAGAGAGCTTCGGTCGACACGTTCGCTACACGGTGTGTGTTTTTACTCGCTGCTGAAGAAGCCCTCCGGCCCGGTTTTACCTCAAACCACGTGTGCAACCGGTCATTCTTCAACCCGACTTTCACAGGTAAGTGTATATTTTGACCTGTGTTTGGTAGTTTTGGTACCAGGGTGGCAGAACCGTACCATGTGGCTACACTGAAGGTGTAGCGAGTGTTTCCCTCTTTCATCCTGGCTTCGGTCCCCGCGCTAAAGGTGTGCGTTTACTTTCACTGAACTACGCCGCTGTGGGCCGTGTGTCGGTGTACGTGTGTGTGTGTGTTGTTGCAATCTACGTGCCTCCCGTAATATCAGTGTCAGCAAAACCACGACACTGACCCACGTCAGGCGAGATATTGCAGTAGGGGGTGTATGTCAGTGTGTGTGTCTGGGTGCTCTCCCCGACCAGCACTCGGGCCCGTACAGCGGGCTTGACCTTGGCTGGGAATTTTTGCCAAATGCCAAATGGTCCGCATGCAGTTGGCGCTAAAAATGAAACACACGCTACATGCAGCCAGAATAGAAGTTTGGGTTGACTGAAGGAGCCTGCACCGACCTCTCTTTTTTTGTGGTCGTTCATTCATGTTGTCACAAGTTCAGTCACAGGTCTATACAGTGGCTGTGAATAGGAATGTAGGTCAGTAGCGATTTTGTTAGCCTTCCTTTCCCCGGCTCCGTCCATTTCTGTCATTGACCGTTATCGATCTGGCCAACAAGGCAGGCGGGGTGTGTGATCGGATCAGTCAACAGTGGAGGGTAACCCACTTTGAGTGGCAGGCTACGCTGGGTAATTCCGCCACCACTTTGCTTTGTTTTCATGACTTTAACATTTGTTTTGATTTCTCGTCGTGCGGCAGCTGAGTTCCCCTCCAATCGGCGTAACTCTCCCGTCTACTCCCTCCCCCTCCCCTCCAAAGTTAACCCGCTAATTAGCACATTTTATTTTTCTACCACGGATAAATTGACTGATTTTCGTTTTAGTCTTGAAGTTGAAGCAGACCTCAGTGTTTGCCCGGACTGGACGTTTTGCCAATGAGCGCACCGCAACAAGTGAACAGACGTACAGATGTGTCGGACTCGATGGTTTTCCAAAAAATCTCGTTCACGTTCAATATGACCTTACCCCCCCCCCCCGCCCCCTCCTTTCAGTACTGGTTAACTGAAAGGTTTTTTGTTGGAGAGCGTTGCTTATTCAGTCTTGTCACTCGTATAAGCGATTTTCAGATTCTAGACTCAGTCGTTCCGTTTGGTCCTTTCTGGCTCCGTCCTTATTCGTTTAATCCGTGTTTACACAGTACTGTACTTCTGTAAGAGAACACCCAGGACAAAGTGGACACCCTCGCCTGCCCTGTATCGGTGTAATTAGGGGAACAATGGTCTTATTCTGCCTGCTGTCTTTGTCACTGGCCGTATTACTCAGCCCTGTTTGAGTCAGGGCGGGTTGACTAATGATGTAAACATTCTGGAATTATTGATTTTCGCCATGTTGGCCTGATTTCGCCAGCTTTGTTGAGGGCTGTGAGATGCTAGTCTTTCGCACTCTGGCCTCTCTCTCTCTCAGTCTTTCTCGCTCACGTTCTACATACCTAAATTGTACATTTAGTCTCATGGCTTAATAAAATACGAACGAGGACTCTTTTCAGTGTGTATCCAGTCGTAAATCTCTCTCTCTCTCGCTATCTTTATACCTGATGTAGTGTGTGTGTGTGTGTGTGTGTGTGTGTGTGTGTGTGTGTGTGTGTGTGTGTGTGTGTGAGATTGAAAATGGTCAGTGTATGGCCATATCTCATCTGTTGGGAAATGAAGTTCATTCGTTGACCCCCCCCCCCCCCCCCCCCCCCCCCCCGTGTGTTATCCGAGTGTGTCTATTTGTATCGATGATGCAGACGGAAATGTTATGACTGTGAGAAAACTGTCTGGTCGTTTTGTCTCTCGAGTTGTTATAATTTTTTTTTTTTAAATCAGTGAATTCTCCGCCATCTTTAGGGGGGAGCCGGGGTGGTCGAATGGTAGAGCGTTGGACTTCCAATGCTCGGGTCGTGAGTTCGATCCTGGCTGGGGCCAAATATTTGTGCTGGCTTTTTCATCGTTGTCCCGTCTTTGATATCACCCTATGTGGTGGAAAAGGACGTTAAACCCCCAAACACCCACCCACCTCCGCCATCTTTAGGTCATGTTGACGCTGACGGACGACTGTTGTCAGGTTGAAGTCAGTCACTAGTGGCTAGTCAGTAGTCACAGTGCTGCCGGCTTGTTTCAACACGAACACCTCTAGGTTTGAATTTCACCCCAATCTTGCCCAGAAGCTCAGAAGCTCCGGACGTCGTTAGTCGCGATTGTTCCCCGGCAGGTAAAAAGAATAGCCCCAAGCTAGACCTCTCAGTTGTACAGCTGAAAGGATTTACCTTTGACAAGGTTGTGCCAATTAAGTCAGCAGCCCCTGTGTCGTTTGGTCAGCCAGTGAATGGAAACTGTTTACCAGCATCACAGGAGGACAAACAGGGATTAGCCCGGTGCAATAGCCGCAGGGCGCACGCCGGCCTTTCACCTACACTGGCCACTTTGTTGTCGTCGGTGCTTTTGGCGCGCAAGGGGAGGCAAGCTCGAGGGGACACTTTCGCTGGTGACAGCCCCTGGCCGCTGGGTGGTAGTTTGCGTGAAGGAGAATGTGCGAATCTTGTCAGAGACTAATCCAGTCACGCCCTTGCCGACTGGTCGGCATCAGAATGACCTGTGTGTGTGGTAGTTTTGCCCATCACTGCATCAGCGGAATTATTTTGACAGCATACCTGATACGCGAACTGTTGACATACATATTACTCCCGTAGTACGAAGTTCTACGCGTTGTCGCTCTCCGCCATTTGTGTAGTGTCTTTCGTGTCTTCTCACCGTCAGAAAACAAACAGATATCTGTCACCTGCAAGCGTAAACTAAATTTTTTTTTTTGGGGGGGGGGGGGGATCGCGTGAGATTCAAATGCATGCTCAGGTCAACGCTACTTTATTTACCCTTTACAGAGTCAGGGCCAACCCACATTTGTGTCTGTTCATACGGCGTGTTAGGTCAGAATATCCACTAACCACAGGTGTCCGTGAGACAGAAAATTTAATTGGATTTGTGAGGGGATGGGGGGGGGGGGGCACACAAAACGTTATAATACACTTACTGATATCGAAGAAAGACGTTAAGTAACTACATACAATATATATATTTGTCTTGTTTAATTTCAGGAAGAGACCGTTGTGGGTTAAAAATAATGTTATTGCGGAAGTAGATGTACATCTTAGTTCGTCTGTCCGCAAGCACGCGGTCACTGTATGTTACTGGTGTGCTCGACTCGTCCGACATCCCACATGCCTGTGAAGTTGACAGCACAGATTTATATACCTAGATCGCTCGTCTGTAGCACAACCACATGTAAAAAAGTGAAGCTACGCAGGAGACCTTCGCGCATGTGCTTTGGAGTATTAGTGTCGCGCAAGGCCTGATGGGATCCCAGACATTTGTTAAGCAGACGTCTTTGTAGCGTTCGCAACTTTTCCAGCCCGCGGTGGCCCATTCACTAATAGGTGATTCTGGAGGAGGGAGGATTAGAATACCTATTAAAATCCCCAAAGTTTTCTGAAGAATTTCCGAGACATCTTACTCCACATTCTGCTTAAAACGTGACAAGATTGTTGCCCTCTAGACACTGCAATAACAAAATGTCGTCAGCAGCCTAAAGCAAGGGAAGCAATCGCTAACCACTTAATATTATAGCTGACTTCCGGAAGGACGATCCCATGACTATCCCTATGACGATTCCATAAAGCAATGGGTTTCACCATTGAGCCTCTGCGGAGCCCATGATGCATTGCACCAAGATGGCGTACTTTCCGCTAGCTTCAGGAAGTTGACGTGATTGTTGATCTAGGTTTCTGATGTCTGTGGTTGACTGTCGTGTTTCGTCTGTTGTATGGCATGCGTACGTCGACAGTTATGACATTCCGCCGGCAATATAATGTGCAGATATACGACGGGACACGTCACTGTCAATGTCACTTATGCAAAAGGCAACCGTGATAAGTAATCTAACCTATTACCCTCTGTAACTTACTCGTCGACATTTCCGCATTCACTAACACTTTAAATACGTACAGGACAGGAAGTTTTGTTGAAAACAGGAAGAAATTGTTAAAAGCTGTATTTTCTAGACCCGAACACAGTGCTAGTAGAATTTTTGGTTTTCGCTGTTGCGAATTTTCCATTCGGCAATGTTTCTAAATGTCTTTTTGTGATTTCGCAACACACACACACACACACACACACACACACACACACACACACACATCGCGGACAAGTGTCTGTCGTAACGTCTACAGGTACCTCATCTGGAAAATCAAGGCACCTGTACATGTGCCTGTAAACCACGTATCAATTTACGTCTTATTATGTCAGTCACGCTCTGTTGCGTTTACGCCCGAGCGGATGGCCACTGGCCTGTGACTGTCCATGAGGTCCATATCGACTACTGTCAGTTTTCCAACACAACAACAACAATAGGAGGAGCTCCCGGCGGATGCCTAATTGGCACCAAGCAGATTTTATCGCAGGATTATCCCCCTTGAACCTGCCGCCGCAGTTACTCCGCCTGGGGGAGAAGAGGGCAAGTGAGGAAGCTGAGAGAAAAGGGGAGGATGACGCTCCCGCATAATGCTGAGGAGATTTGGGAGATTCACCGTGACCTCTCATCTGGCTCTTCTTCGGGTCTTGATCCCTGACCGTTGGAAGGAGTGGAGAGAATGGGGGGGCGAGGGGGGGGGGGGGGGGGGCGTGGTGGTGGGCAGGGGGTGTAGGGAGGTCATGGTGACGTAGCGGTCATTGTGGACCGGCGTGCTGTCAGCGGTCCCTATGGCTGTGTCTCTATCTTTTCGCTGTCGTGCGTGTAGTGATGCTTGGAAGAAGTCCGCTCCGCTTTGGTCACAATCTTGCATGGCCTGATCGTTGAGTTTGCTTGAGGACACGGAGCCACAGAATCACGGAGAAAGGTGTGTGTGTGTGTGTGTGGGGGGGGGGGGGGGGGTTGTGGGGTGGGGGGTGGGGGTGGGGGTGTAGGCAGTGTATACCATTTTTGTTTTGTTTTTGTTTTTTGTACATAAAATCAAAATAATGTCATAGGGTAAAAAGGCGGGGGTGGAGGAGGGTTTAAAAAAAAAAAATGTCATAGGACTGTGTTTAGGCATTCACTTGTCACAGTCGGTCTTCACAATACATTATCTACATTTAAATATAATTTGCATTTAAATAAGTAACAAAATCGTAACCAAACGTGGATGAGGTTCGACCCCAAAAGAGGACCGGTTCTCACCCATTCTGAAACTCATGTTTTGGTCGCTAGGGTAAGGTCTGGACGTACCCTACGTCATTACTGCACTTTCCTCCCCCGCGAAGGACCCCCTCGTGCCACTGCTAACTCCTCGGTCCCCGCGATCAATAGGCCCCATGGGCTCGCCTTCACGCGGCGGGGCTGATTTCGCCAAGCTTGCCCACCCCTATTGCTCTTTCTTTACTCTTATTTCTGCCTCCATCGGTCCATTCACCTGTCTTTTGCTCTCTTAAAGTCTCCTCCGGGGGGAGGTCAGTAAGCGGGTGTCTGCTGACCCTTGGTCCAGTGAGACATCTGAGGGTCATTTCTGAAGGCCGACTTCACTGGATTCCCCCCACCTGGTCTTCAGCCTGGCGGGCTTTGTTCGCAGCGCCCTGCTGGTGCTGCTGAACACCTGTCATGTTGAAGACCTTCACAACGCACCCCTCTCTGGTGCGTTGTTTTCCCGAACCGCCTCACGGCGGGGAGGTTCCGTGTTGGAGCGGTCTATTCTCCAACTGCCTCCCAGGCATGTTGTCTTCATTGGCAACTAAGGAATTTTCCTTCCTACCTCTCTGTCTATCCCTCACCAGCCCATTCGCCTGTCTCTTTCTCTTTAAAACCTCCTGAATTTAGCCGCTCTGTCCTTCCTCTCTTCTCTCAGCTGATTCCTAAGTTCGGCCCTTTCATCTATGTTTCTTCTTTTTAACCTCTCACTCGCGTCTGCACTACCAGTGGTTAGGAATAAGTGATGTTGGGCATATGCTGCGAACTGGTTTATTGCGCCTAGGAGATGATAAGTTGTAATATTTGCTGTATATGCGCTTAGTATTTATCTTTGTTTTACCTAGTTGTAATTGTCGTTTGTTTTCTACGCTGTTTTGTAACCGGGAGTTCGAGAAATTAGCATGAAGGTGCAGCGTCTCCTGCATGTCCTAGGTTTATATTGCCCCGTAGACCAGTCTGCATCCTTTGTCCAACGTTACTTTTTTGTTTTTTTCATGTAGTGCAGGCACACTCAGCCGCGAATTAGTCTTTGTGGCTTGCGCGGCTTTAAGCCCTAAAAACTCACTCACTCACTCACTCCCCGCGATCAATAGTTGTCTTGGGGAGGCTCTGACGGGGATCATAACCTGGAAGTATCATCCATTTGAACTCATGACCCCAGCCACACCCCTTCATCTGTTTGCTCGCCCGATAGCGCATCTGTCTCGGCGTCGGCCATTACAGATCCCCGCGTCACCATGGTGACACCATGGTCGGCAAACATGGCGGCCAGATTTCCGTGGATTATCCGGGCTTTTTGAAACTGTCGGGGGTCAGCCCTCTGAGGAGAACCTGGGATGTATCAGGTTTCCTTTTTTTCATACTCTTCTCTTGATTGACGTTACGGCAAAGAGCCCGGTTTATTTGAAGTGGGATCTGGACGCCTTCAGCTTATTGTGTGCTGTTTGTATAGGAGAGGATTACAGAGAAAAGGGAGATGTCCCTCAGGGAGTTTGGATCTAGAGTGTGAATTGGCCCCCTGCTAACATACCACCAGTGTCGATACTGATGTGATAAGATTCCGGAGAAAAAGGTCGATGTTTGGTGTTGTGTTTCCGCCAGTCCGCACTAGTGGTGGTTTATTGATTATATTGTACCGACCATTGTGGTCGTGAATAGTAGATAGTACCAGAGACAGAGAATTTCTGTCTATGTGTCTGGCAGTACGTATGTAAGTCTTCTGTTTTGCTGTGGGTTTCTTTTAGCTCGTGGACCCTGCTAAGTTTCTGCTGTCTCAGCATCCCGCCCTAGTCTTTGTACGAACGAACAAACGAACATCCGTGCTAGGGGAGGAGAGTGATACACGTTGCAGTTGCAATCTCTCTCTCTCCCCCCTTCGTAGAACGGTAGATGGTGACGCCTATAGCGCTGATGAATGTTATAGTCCTCTGATGAATGTTATAGTCCAGATCTAATGAATGCTAAGTTATAGTCCAGCTCTGATGAGTGTTACAGTCCAGCTCTGATGAATGCTATAGTCCATCTCTGATGTATATTATAGTCCATCTCCGATGAATGTTATAGTCCAGCTCTGATGAATGTCATAGTCCTCTGATGAATGTCATAGTCCAGCTCTGATGTATATTATAGTCCATCTCCGATGAATGTTATAGTCCAGCTCTGATGAATGTCATAGTCCTCTACAGGGCTGGCAGGTCTCCGTGGAGTTTTTCCCTCAGTGTAGTTTCCTCCGACCAAGCCACTCTCCTGGCAATATCTTGGAGCGGGCAGTCTTGTAGTAAGTGTTGATTGGTCATGGGGGCAGAAGCGCTGGGGCATCTGTCCGTCTGGCCCCTCTTTCTCACATTTTAGGATAGAAACGGTTTGGGGAAAAAAAAGGAAAGAAAGAAAAGAAAACTTTGGAAATGTTCATTGCGCCTTTAGCTTCTACCGTTGCCAAATAAAGGAATTGTAACTCAGTCTGCCTGTCTGTCTGTCTCTGTCTCTCCGTCTGTCTGTCTGTCTGTCTGTCTGTCTCTCTCTGTCTGTCTCTCTGTGCATTAGGAGGGCACATTCTTGGTTGGACGTCATGACTTTTTTCTCATGCAATATTGACTGTGTCTGCACATTCATCCGTCACCGCAAGCTGTTTCCCCCCATTCTTCCAGCAACACCAGCTGCACATTATTATGCTCCGTCGCGCTTCTCTCCCTTTGCAGTTTGCCTCCGTCGCCTCCGTCGTACTTAGATCTAGCGAGGCCCTTTACGAGGTGGCATTTCGGGGGTGAGCAAAAAAACATTCGCCCCCATTAGCCCCCGTATTGACCTTACGTGTAAAGATTGGCATGGTGGTAGTAAGCCGTTGTTAGTAAATGGGCGGAAGTTGTGATCCAAGATGTTTTCGTTTGAGGGTGGAGGATAGAGGAAAATATGCCGTAAAAATGAAAGCGTTGCGGTTTTAGAGCCAGTCTTTCTTTCGACTAGTTTTTAAAGCCCCAACCTTAGTCTTGCTTTTGGTAGTTAATGGGCGGAGGTTGTGATTCGAGATGTTTTCTTGTGAGGGTGGAGGGTGGGAGAAGCTAACATGGAACTGTTAGCGTTGCGTGTTTTTTGAGCCGCCCTTTCTTTTCATTAGGTTTATAAAACACCCAACCTCAGCCTTTATCTACCCCCCTCCCCCCTTCACGTCTTCCTGGCCTCTTCTCCCACAAACTCAAGTATATTTTTATGTTGACGACAGTCACAACTGACGTTTAAACTATGAACTGAGGAGCGATACATTCTACAGAGACTCCCCCCCCCCCAAAAAAAAAAACAAAAAAACACTGAGACACACGCGCGCGCGCGCACAGAGAGAGAGAGAGAGAGAGAGAGAGAGAGAGAGAGAGAGAGAGAGAGAGAGAGACTGTGTGTGTGTGTGTGTGTGTGTGTGTGTGTGCCGGTGTGTGTGTGTGTGTGTGTGTGTGTGTGTGTGTGTGTGAGAGAGAGAGAGAGAGAGAGAGAGAGACTCGCGTGCGCACCTTCCTGTATGTGCGATATTTCTTGGCTCTATACAACTGCCCGATTACACTACAGCAGTACACACGTGCACGGTTCCAAGGAATTTACCTTTCATCTCCCGCTGAACTGCACGAAGAAGGTGAGACTGTGCATGCTTGTTGTTCTGACCGTGATGTAGATGAAGACTGGCCCGGGCCGCACTGACCATCAGCGATGACAGGGATGTGTTAGTGTACAGCTGAAGGACGAGCTTGTCCAAACAGTGACCAGGCGAGTGTTATTACACCGTCCATCATTGTACTGACCATGACCTGTCTAACGTTGTATACCTGACTAATACACTCTGCCTGTTCATGTCTGCTGGTCTGACGTGGCAACTAATACTACATACAGATGACCTGTTTGTTTGTCTTTTCGTGAGCGCGACATTGCCGCATTTGAAAACAATGGACTCATGCTCCTAACACGGCGGCAACAACAACAACAACAACCATCATTTTCAATAACAAGTGAGTGAGTGAAGGAGTGAGTTTTTTTTTTTTTTTTTTTAGGGTTTAAAGTCGTGCAGGCAGCAAAGACTAACTCGCGGCTCAGTGTGTCTGCACTACTTGCGTAAAACAAAGCTGTAACATTGAACAAACGATTCAAACTGGTCTAACAGCAACACCCCCACCACCACAACAACAACAGCAACACCACCACCACCACCACCACCACAACAACAGCCACAACAGCAACAACATCAACAGCAACGACAACACAACAACAAAGAGTCCGTATGTCCACCAAGAGGACCAGGAACCTTTGATTTATTTATCATGTTTCTGTTCACTCTTACATAACATGACTACGATGATAATGATGATGATGTACCAGAGGTGATGACCATGCTCAGTCGATGTCCGTGGCGAAACTGCTGACTGAACGTTTTGATGGTTGATGGTGGCTTAATGATGATACGATGATAAAACAACGATGAGCACGAACCTTGTCCCCGTATCACCAGCTAGTTTGTCCAACACACAACAAGAATTACAACAACGAAACCCCTTAAAACAAACTACAAAAACAACCCCCATCCAAACAAAACATTATGAGAAACAGAAACAGCAATAGCCTCAACCGACAACCAAAGCACAAAAACAAACAGAACACCACACACACACACACACACACACACACACACACACACACACACACACACACAGAGTCACACACACACAGCAACAACCCGACACGACGCTTGATCCGCTTCTGAGAGGGAAGGTGGACACAGTGCAGGAGAACGTCACCCAACCCCAGCTATTTTGACAGAACTGGGTGACCGTGGCCATACTGATGGGCCCCTTGTCGTGAGGGGAACAGTTAACTGGCACCAGCTTACCGTTACCCTCACATCAAAGACACAACCGGCTTGCGCAATCTGCACAAACATATACAATACGTAGGCGGTAGGCGACAGAATAATGCACTCTTAGTGTAAAGAACGGGGGCATATGGAGTTAATAGCGTTCGGCAGATTTTTTTTCTCCTTCTTTCTTTTGCCCCGAGCCTCAGTGTAGGCAGTACACTCCATTTTTTTTTTCAGTTTTGTCGGTCTGTGACCTGGGATATTTACGGCGAAGCGGGAAATTGCATGTTTGACGGCCGTGCCATGAAAAATGACAGAAAACTGCATGTGGAACTTATGAACAGTGGGTTGGTTTTTCCCACGATGATTTGTCTTTTTCCAAATGTCGCCCAAAATCTGTCTGTAATTCACAGAATGTCTGGTTTTAGATGTCGCCTAATGCAGTCAGCATTACTGTCAAAGGATCAAGCTTTCAGCAACCCACAGCGACGCGTAATTAAGGAGGTTTGGAAACTTTTGAAATGTTGATAAAATCTGCTGCAGAATGTTTAATTTTTGAACATTCCGCGATATATTACACAGTTTTTTTTTCCTTCGCATTTTAGAGCAACCTCTACTTGAACTGGAAGCAGGCCATGGCAAGTCAGTACGTGTAAACAAACGCAAAGTTCCAGCAGCACGACACAACGTGTGCACAGAATCATATTTAGTGTAAACAGATGTGGGTGAGGTTGCTTCGGGCAACACGGAGTTTCAGACTCAACTATTGTTTGTGATTGTCGTTAAGACCGAAGTACCGGGGTAGAGGCGTGTGCTCATTAGACACCCGACTTCCCTACACAGACGGACACAGAAGCAGACAAACACACACATATACATGTATGTAGACAGATCATCAACAGCATTTCATTCTGCGCTGCAGAGCCAGTGACTCCACGAGGGTGAACCATGTGACGTCAGGGTGTACGGAGAGAACGTCAGTAACGGAATGTAGAAGGAGAAGGCATCTGTCACCGGCGAGAGTTGACTGAAGAACATTTTTTCCCCTGTTTTTCTGCAGAAAAATCCACAATCATGGTTTTTTTTTCTGCAGACAAACAGAAGCCTGGTTTTTCTACCCCCGAAATGACAATATAGCATATCTCTCTCTCTCTCTCTCTCTCTCTCTCTCTCTCGGCCCCATGTGCTCGCCTTCACGCGGCGGGGCTGATTTTGCTGAGCTTGCCCACCCCTTTTGCTCTTTCTTTTACTCTTATTTCTGCCTCCATCGGTCCATTCACCTGTCGTTTGCTCTCTTAAAATCTCCTCCGGGGGGAGGTCAGTAAGCGGGTGTCTGCTGACCCTTGGTCCAGTGAGACATCTGAGGGTCATTTCTGAAGGCCGACTTCACTGGATTCCCCCCACCTGGTCTTCACCCTGGCGGGCTTTGTTCGCAGCGCCCTGCTGGTGCTGCTGAACACCTGTCATGTTGAAGACCTTCACAACGCACCCCTCTCTGGTGCGTTGTTTTCCCGAACCGCCTCACGGCGGGGAGGTTCCGTGTTGGAGCGGTCTGTTCTTCAACTGCCTCCCAGGCATGTTGTCTTCATTGGCAACTAAGGAATTTTCCTTCCTACCTCTCTGTCTATCCCTCACCAGCCCATTCACCTGTATCTTTCTCTTTAAAACCTCCCGAATTTAGCCGCTCTGTCCTTCCTCTCATCTCTCAGCTGATTTCTAAGTTCGGCCTTTTCATCTATATTTCTTCTTTTCAACCTCTCACTCGCGTCTGCACTACCAGTGGTTAGGAATAAGTGATGTTGGGCATATGCTGCGAACTGGTTTATTGCGCCTAGGAGATGATAAGTTGCAATATTTGCTGTATATGCGCTTAGTATTTATCTTTGTTTTACCCAGTTGTAATTGTTATTTGTTTTCTACGCTTTTTTGTAATCGGGAGTTCGAGAAATTAGCATGAAGGTGCAGCGTCTCCTGCATGTCCTAGGTTTATATTGCCCCGTAGACCAGTTTGCATCCTTTGTCCAACGTTACATTTTTGGTTTTTTTCATGTAGTGCAGGCACACTCAGCCGCGAATTAGTCTTTGTGGCTTGCGCGGCTTTAAGCCCTAAAAACTCACTCACTCACTCACTCTCTCTCTCTCTCTCTCTCTGTAGTAACTGGCTCAGTGGCTGCAGGGCCGAATGGTGAGAAACCGACAAGTGTTTGAGCGCGAGTGACTTTGACGTGTCTCTCACCACTGTCACTGCACGAGCACTTGAGTTGGACACACACACTCTGTCACCCTCCCTTCTCCAGCCTGCATTCTTTCCGCGTTTCATTCCTTGCCTGACCGTATCCAAGCGTCCACTCCACGCGCCTTATGCAACCTTGCGGCCCTAGAGCGAACCTGTGGCCACTCGTTGCGTCACGGCGGTCAGGTAACCGGGCAGTAAGGAGTTGCCAGGTACTTACAGCGCTCTGTCCACGCGAAGACTGGACTGTATTTTATATCACCAGGCATGTACTATGTCATCTAGCACTGGCGTTGTTCTCTATGGGTGGCAAAAACTGGCAGATAATTATTAGCGGATTCGTTTATCAGTAACCACGACAGACGGTACCGAAAACCCCATTGATCTGTACGTTTGGGAACCTTTTCGGCTTCACGCTACTGTTGTGTTTTTCTTTGACGTATACGACGGTATAGGAGTTGGTCGTACGCCGTGGGCCTTCGTGTCAGCAATCGTACGGCAGTGCGCTACGCAGAACATCAGCGTACGCGGCAAAGCGGCGTATTTATCCCATACCCGGGCTGCTGCGAGTCTGCCAGTTGACTGCTTACTAAAACGAAGCCTTGTCGGTCGTACACGTGTAAAGATACCGGCCTTTTGGGGACAGTAGGCATAGTCACAGAATGATATTTCAGATATTCTTGCGATTGTTAGGACGCCAGTTTTCTGTCAAGGAACACACACACACACACACACACACACACACACACACACACACACACACACACACACACGCGGAGGCCTCCGATTTGAATGCGTACTTATAGTTTGAGGTAGACTAACAACTGTACGAAGTGCCTGCCAGTTTTCGCCAGCCGTAGGCCCGTGACTGGTTCAGTTCGTTGAGAAGGCCCCTCGCGCACTTGAAAAGTCTCGCCCTTCCTCTTGTCTCCCTTGGAGGGTCATTGACACCGCTAGAGGGAGCTGCTGTTGTGACGCAGCAATGGCGGAATTTTAGGCGGGGACTCGGTAAACACTGGAGTAATTAAAATGATTAACGACAGCCGCCGATGTTCAGTTATATGGTCGGAGCGTGGGGGTATTGAATTCTAGAGAAGGGCTGGAGATATCTTGGTGTGGTCACGGCTTGCCTCGTTTTGCTTGACCCGTTTCGGTTTGCCTCAGATGGGATCTGTGTCACCGTCTAGTCGTTTAATTACCCTGTGCGCCAGGTTGATGGAATCGTTAGACCAGTTTGACGGCATTTGTGATCCAGAAAGAAGTAGAGTTAGTAAGGTTATACATGACATTACAACATTATGGCTTCCCATTTCGTCGCTACTGTAGTGTTTTTATGCACGGACTTCATTTATTGCCTTGGTGTTTTCATTTGATCGTCTTGCGCCCGCTTAGCTCAGCGTTGAATAGGAGACTAGACTCACTCAATGTCGTGTAAGGAAAGTTGGATATCAGAGTCAAGGATCAAATCAAATTTAGCCTGAATAGTTTTCAGCTGTGCTGTTCAGTTAGGGTAGCTGTGATCTTTTGGCGAACGCGGTTTCCGGTTTACCACCACAACAGTCTGGAACTCGCTGCCTGCTAGCATGACACAGCAACCTATTCTGTCATATTTCAGACTAGAGCTTGAAACCTATACCTGTTTCAGCTTGCCTTATACTGATTCATGTAACCGTGGCGACTGCTGTTTTATGTGCGTTTGAATGTTGTGTGAGTTGATGCATTTTGAAGAATTGCGCTGTATAAATGTGATTTATTATTATTATCATGATGATGCCCAGTCACTGTCTCCAGTCACCATTGTGCGGGAGACGTTAATCTCCCACTAACCATCCGCCAACCCATCTTTGAACTCCCACGGAATGACCCCTGTCTGGTTGTCAGGCAATGCCCGTCATGCGTCAGGAAACACTGCAGCACGCCTGATGAAGCTCGCCGTATCGACTGTCATCAGAATAACAGGTTTTCCCCGCCAGCCGATAGTTTCGCCAATTCACCAACCAGTCCCTGTAATGACTGTCACCAACTTTAGCAGACGTCTGGTCCGTGATGGGCAGGCAACTGGACATCTGTGCTGACCCAAGCAAGCTGTCGCTGGTCGGTCGATGGAAAATCTGTCAGTTTTTACTTGCTGGGGTTCACAGGTAATTACCGTTGTCTGCTACAGTCGGACTCATGTTGCTGTTTGTTCTGTTTTTTTTGCCCTGACCGGGAACTCGGGTCTTCATATCCGTGCCAGCTATAACAGAACAAATAATAATTGTTCTGGCTGACCGTAAAAGTGCAGGGCAGTTTGACATTTGTCCTGAATATTGTCCGCTGTGGCACAAACATGATAGCACACAATCATGTCCGCCTTTGTTACATTTTGACAAGAGACATAGATCAAGATAATGTGGAAATGTATTGAAACGTCTAGCGTGTTTTGAGAAACAACTATGATGAGTGGATGAACAACACCGAAACCCATTCCTATGACATATTTTATCATTACAAATGACAGTAGTTACCTGATTCTGCATTTCTTTTGACAATGCCTCGCGCGAAACATGATACATTGTAGCTGTGGTATACGTTCTTCTTTTCTAGTTCAAGCTACAAATTCCCACGGAAACGTCGTCCTTTGAGCCGTATCCAACTCTTCCTTCCACATATTATGAAAGGACCGTTACGTGAACGCCCCGGGGGGTCCCGTCTTGACACTTTTAATTAGCTTGGGCGACACAACTTGAGACACGTGGCCGAAATCTATTGGCCATTGTGGGAAATGAGGGGACGTGTCCTAGGGGCTGGCAGACAAGGGGCCGGAGACATGGAGTGGAAAACATTATGCCTCGTCAGGTCCCTTTTCTTAATTGATCAGGTCGTTATTTCCTGGTCGCTTCCAGACAACGCGGGGTCCTTTTTTGTGAGCTGACCTTCGAGACAGAGCACTCACCCTCCGTTGTTGCCTACTCTTGAAGTAGAGGCGAACGTCTCGAGCACAAAAGGCTGGCATGCCCCTCCACACTTCCAGCTGAGTTGTTCTCAGTCGGCAGGACGCCTGCAGCTCGGAACCAATCACCATTGACGGTGGGATACGGGACGTAACTGCGACATCAAGCGAAGTAACTCGATGACTCAGGGGTCCACGTATTGGCCTGACAGTGGTCATCAGAGACAGTGGAACCTGTCCTGAGTGACCGTAGACCAAAAGCCGATAGGAATGGGACTCTTGCTTTAGACTGATATAACTCGGGATCTTTGGTCTTACGAAGGGTGCACTGCTTTGTATTTGTAACTGTAGACCATCTTGTTGAGATTTGTAACTGTAGACCATTTTGTTGAAATTTGCAACTGCATGTAGACCATCTTGAGATTTGCCCTGGCTGTGAAAATGGGAGCCGGGATAGCCGAGGGGTAGAGCGTTGGACTTTCAATGCTCGGGTCGTGAGTTCGAATCCCGGCTGGGGGCCAAATAAGGGTGCTGGACATTTCATCGCTGCCCCATCTTTGGTATCACCCATATGTGGCGGAGAAGGACGTTAAGCCCTGAAACACTCTCCCATCCCATCACCCACTGTTAGAGAAACTTAGAGTGCTTCCTTGGTGTTCTGGTACAAAAGGTACGTGTCCTGGGATATAGAGGTGTGAACACCAAGCCCATCTGTAGATATCGTTTTGCTTGGAAACCCCCGTCTTGGTGCTTTTGAAATTGCCAGTGACGGGTAAATGGGTATCCGGGTGGAAGCTTTTCTTACGTCACGTCTCGCTAACTTCAGACCTGCTCTCAGTTGATTATTGACCCAGCAGAAGCTGTCAGACACCGAAGAATGGCGACTGCTTTTGATGTAGCATCTTCGGTTCATGATCTGCCGGCAAGGCGTCCAGGGCGGTGTTTACTGTTCCTTCAAGGACACAGCGTGGTCAGATGGCCCCACGGGGGGAAGGGAGGGTTCGGGGGGCTTAGAGGTGTTGACATTAGGAACCTAGACAATAAAGCTTTCATCTGCTTCCGTCCTTCTGCCTTGCTGCCCCTCACAGTGGCGCCCCCAGAGGGCCGAGTGAGGAAGAAGAAAGCGTCTTAATCCGGTCCCCTGGAAATTGGGGTCTGGCGGGCTCGCTCCATGTTGAGGGCTTCATCCTTTACCGAGCACAGGTGGAAATCAGGTGTGAAACGGCGCAGTCTGAAAAGGGAAGGAACTTGTTTTCTCGACCCTACCCACGATTCCCTGCCCCTCACGCATGGTTTCGTGGCCATTGCGCGCCCAGTGTGGCAGGGATTGAAACCTTACAATAGCGAAATGTGAGTCCGCGTGCTTATGTTGTTGTTTGTGTGGCTATAGTACTTGTTCTGCGTAGTTCTGGCATGGCCGAGTTTAGAACACTTCACGTCACACTTGCAAATCCAACGGCCCGTGACTGCTTCATGACTGATGACTCTATCAGAGAGCATGTAGAAGCGGCATACATGTATGCTCTCTGATTACATATACTCAGCTCGAGGGTTCTCTGCTGGAAGGTACTATCCATACAGACAGGAAGAAGAGAGATAGTACGCTTTGGCTGGGAACCCTCGTGATGCCCTAACGCCCCTTTACTCTGCCGTGTACTGGCAAAACAGTAAGTCCGTGACGTCATTGTATGGGGAAAAGGGTTGATACCAAGATGAAAGAGACTGACGTAATGATCTTTTTTTTCTTAAATGACGTCAGTGGACTTACTCCTTCCTTTCCATGTGTCGGTCATATCACGGTCATATCACGGTCATATCACGGTCATATCAAACTACATGGGCTTCCCTTGTTGTACGTAGTATCTGGCAAAAAGTTTGCCAGACCATGCCATGTGTTGTGCTCATTATTCCGCGATTGGCTGAATTCTGAGGGCTCGACCCTTTTGATTGACAGGAGTGGGGTTGTCCATTTACTGAGTTTACGCGTGTACTTTCCCAGTGCTTGATATCTCATTCGATCCAGTTTACGCGTGTACTTTCCCAGTGCTTGATATCTCATTCGATCCAGTTTACGCGTGTACTTTCCCACTGCTTGATATCTCATTCGATCCAGTTTACGCGTGTACTTTCCCACTGCTTGATATCTCATTCGATCCAGTTTACGCGTGTACTTTCCCACTGCTTGATATCTCATTCGATCCAGTTTACGCGTGTACTTTCCCAGTGCTTGATATCTCATTCGATCCAGTTTACGCGTGTACTTTCTCAGTGCTTGATATCTCATTCGATCCAGTTTACGCGTGTACTTTCCCACTGCTTGATATCTCATTCGATCCAGTTTACGCGTGTACTTTCCCAGTGCTTGATATCTCATTCGATCCAGTTTACGCGTGTACTTTCCCAGTGCTTGATATCTCATTCGATCCAGTTTACGCGTGTACTTTCCCAGTGCTTGATATCTCATTCGATCCAGTTTACGCGTATACTTTCCCAGTGCTTGATATCTCATTCGATCCAGTTTAGCAGGACAAATACAGAACCCCTCCTGTGGCCGAGTTTCCAGAAAGTGCATTCTTTCCCTGTCGTGCGGCAGACAAAAAATGCCCGTTGATTATTACTATACCCCCAGTATCGTATTCAACCGGTGATTCATTTTTTTTTGTTGGTGAGTCAGGACTCTCAGACACTCTGGCTCCTCCCACCCATTATTCCGCCTTGCTTGTCCATTATTGTCAGGCGTGTTTATCAGACGATGGGGGAGGGGGAGACGCACGAATTGCACGTGCACGGCACACGCTGCCCTCGGCCCTTGTCCCCGATCGGCGTGAGTAGTGAGTGCCCACCACAGTGGCGTTCTGTCAAAAATCGACAAAGAAAATTAACGGGCTGCACGTGAGAGAGAGGGAGAGAGAAGGAGAGAGAAGGTGAAGGACACAAAAGGGAAAAATGTAAATTCATTCAACAGCTTGGGCATTTCTTTGAACAGGGATCGCATTAGAATGCGTGTCTTTTATTTGGCGTATTGGCTGTATTGACTCGATTTATTTAGTGTACAGTCCCTTTGGAAGCGAGTGGCGAAACTGCACAGCTGAGTGACAGATGCGATCCGCAGTTAACGCGCAGTTCCTCAGTCTTCCTGTGCAAAGCTCATTCGCAGTCGTTAGTAAGTTCTCCCCAGCAACATTTACCTAGAGACGAACGAACTGCCGGAACAGCCTAGGATGAACTTACAGGCATACTACTGACTGGATACAATTGGAAACACGAATTGTTTGTGAGAGAACGAATAATTGTATGAAGGCCCCTTTCACTGCGATATATATCTCTTGTCGTATTTAGGGGAAATTCATCTTAACAATAAAATCATGAAAGGCTGCATGGGCTATGTTTTGTACGGTACTGATTCCTTTCGTGGACATGACGTTCTTTCAAATACATTTTTTTGGGGAAAAAAGTTTTTTTTTTTCTTCTTTTTTTTTGCTGGTTGTATGGTTCTTGAGAAGAGGGGTAGCCGGGATATCCGAATGGTAGAGCGTTAGACTTTCAATACTCGGGTCGTGAGTTCGAATCCCGGCAGGCCTGTGCTGGCCTTTTTCTCGTTGCCCCGGCTTTGATATCACCCGTACGTGGTGGAAAATGAAGTTACCCCCCCCCCCCCAACCACCCACCCTCCCTTGAGAAGAGTTGGACAAAATGTTAGACCCTTATGTTTCGTGGCAGATCCATCCCTTTAGCATGTTACTAATTCTAGTCTGATTAAATCGCCTAACTGCCAGATTATTTTTACGAGGAACGCATCATTACCGAGTCACGATTTCTGCGTTTTTACCAGCGCAAAAAGTGAAGCCAGGAGACTAGCGCAGATTTCGAGCGAGGCTGACACTGGCGGTAAGCATCCAATCAAAAGCCAGCGGTTACGCTCCATCTGTTGCTGTGGTTTGGGCCCAGAGCCAAAATGGGGAGGAAAGATAAAAGGTTTTGGAGGTAGTGAGTCTCGGAATTATTCAAAATACAGCAGCAACATCTTGGGTGAAATTGGGGCCATGACTCAGGCATGACGTTTATCGTGCTCGTTACCTCCCATTTACCTTTTCGACACACACACACACACACACACACACACACACACACACACACACGCACACACACACACACACACGTTATTTCATTTTCGTCTCTAGCAAGTTTGATGTGCCAGTAAGGGTTTCCCGTATGACTCCAGCGCCGCTGACGTTGGCGTGGAGTGTAATCTTAGTTCTTTACTTCAGCTTCACAGCTTATGCGGCGACAGATGGTCAAACAGAAACAGACTCTTTTGGTGGTAAGCAGCTTTCTCCTTAAAGTCTTAGCATTTTAGGCGATCTGCCAATGGCTAGTGGGTGATCTGTGGTTATATTTGTATTGATAAGAACAGTAGAGCAACTTCGTTGTCATTGTTACGGCTATATTTGGCGTTTATGGTGGGATGTTCTGCTCAAGATTGCGTAAGGTACGATGTGGATTTTTTTCGTTTCACCGTTCGTGTAGACGAGTTTGGCAACGAGTGTTGCAACATATGACGTTTGTGAGTCATCGTCTGTAAAGTTGGGGACCGGACGCATCTAACGGGGAGCCGGGGTGGCCGAATGGTAGAGCGTTGGACTCTGAATGCTCGGGTCCTGAGTTCGAATCCCGGCTGGGGCCAAATATTTGTGCTGGTCTTTTTCTCGTTGTCCCGTCTTTGATATCACTCTTACGTGGTGGAAAATGACGTTAAACCCCCAAGCATCCACCCACACACCTACATTGGTTTGCAGCAATCAGAGTCATCGTCCGTGATTATCGAGGGTTATGGCCCTTTAGGTATCATGAGGACAGAATTGTCCCTAGGCGGCGGCCCAGAGAGAGAGAGAGAGAGAGAGACGTGGTGTTTATGGGCGGATGGGTTGTCATGTGTCGCGAGTCCGGACGCTGGAGAATTTTTGTGGGCGTGCTGGGGGTTCTTTGTCCTCACAGTCCTGTCAGTGGTAGCACATCAGCAGCTCCCCACACTAACTCATTTTCTCTTAAGCTACGGTCACAACCGGCCGTACGGGCTCCTACGGCGGGTCTACGGCCAAAAATCGTGGCAAATCTTGCGAACGGCGCACGGGCGTCCTGCGAAATTTCCAGGTCGCAAGGAGACCGCAGAGCGCTGCGGTCGGTTTTCGACATGATCAACAAACTCTACGATCACCTGCGATTTTTTACACACTTGCGTTGGCCGCACGGCCACTGTACGGCCAACACACGATTGCCACAAGTGCATCGTACGACTTTGACCTCTCCGGGCGAGAAAAATAGGTCACGATGGCCGCACGGCGGCCGCACGATGAACGCACGATGAACGCACAAGTGACGCACGGTTGTCTTGCGTGCTTCCCACGAGGACCGCACGATGGCCGCACGTGATCACAGACCGCAAGTCGGTAGTACGATGTTCCCACGATGCACGCACGTGCTCCGTGAGTGCTCCGCAAGGCTGACGCAAGACCAGGTGCGGGCCCGGGGGATGTTGGCGTGCAATGTAGAAGTGTTGCAGTGCTGTGTCAGTGTCTGTCAAGTTGTGTACGTGTCCATAGGTTTGTCAAACTCTCTGTTAATAATATCCAAATCCTCTGATGTCTTCTTTCCATAAACAAACTACATGTATATATATATGTAGGCTGGTCCCTATATGCATGAAAAACGCGCGTCGGCCATGGCCGTCGAACGACCGACGCACACCACGCGTACAGAGCACTTACGATAGCCGTACGGCGCACGCACGACACCCGTATAGCCCGTGCAAACATCGTCAACATCGCACGAACGTCGTACGAAGGCGTACGACCTCTGTACGATAACTGCGAGGACAACGTACGATCCGTACGGCCGTCGTACGATTTTTGACCAACTGAAATCGCAAGACGTTACCCGTGCGAGACTTGCGGGGAACGTACGCCATCGCACGTATATCGTACGCACGATTTGCAACGTTATTTTTTTTTTCAGATCGTAGAAGCCGCAGGCCGCAGACATTTCGTGGAGATCGCAAGCATAAAAAAAAATCGTGCGGCCGGTTGTGACCGAGGCCTTAGGGATCACAAAGGGATGGGGGATACGGGTGAGGACGGAAAGGGGAAAGGGGGCGATGGGGGAGAATCACAGAGCTGTAATTGCAGGCATTATGAAAAGACTCGTCCGAAAGCCCGCAGACTAGTGAAAATACCGTCGGACTAGTTAAATTGTTTTACCACTGGCCCGCCGGACTAGTTGAGATTACGAGGCAAAGCTTGCTCTATTTTCACAGAGCTGAATGCACAAGGTACTGTCAGCGAGCCTCCCTCTCTCTTCTCTGTCGGGAAAAAAAAATTTCCCAGTAGTACGCTTTCCGCGAACGGTGCAAATCTCCCCTCGCTACGGTCCTGGCAAGACAGCGAATTAATTTTGTGTGGCCCACCCCCTACTGTGCACGCGTGACCGCGGACAAAGACAGGGCAATTAGCGCATCGCCCCCGAAGCTCCACTGCAGCTCTGCGGGTAGTTATCACCTCATCCGAAAGTTCCGACGTCCTTTACACCTGTCAAATCACTGACCATTGTTTTCACAAGACACCCTATCACGCGTATGTCGGTGCGTGTGAACGGGTTTCTTTGTGTGCCGGTGTGTGTGATCGAATTAAGGCGGATATTTGATAGGTATCGCGTGGGTACTAATCCGTACTAATCCGGCCCCCTTGTTTTCGTGTTTGACAATAAAGAAAACGGAAACTGCGAATTCAGCCGGACTAAACTCAGCGATTTGACAATAAGCAAATCTGCAACGCCGGGATGTCTCGGTGTGTGTGTGTGTGTGTGTGTGTGTGTGTGTGTGTGTGTGTGTGTGTGTGATTGCCATGGTGACGGTGAGAGAAAGGGAGAGACTGTGATGCCGCTGCAATTCAACCGGACTAAACTCAGTGATTTGAATGACAGCACATCGGCAACGCCGTGATGTCAGTGTACGTCGTTCGGACACGTTATCCTTCGCGCAAATTCAAGTTAGGTAAAGTCACACAATCTTGACTGCTGAAAGACTCCACAGAAACACCAGACTCTGCTACTGAGTCACATTTATGCTTGTACCAATTATCATTTATTATGCCATGATCTCTACGGTTGACATGCGCTCCCGGGGACTCGGAGTGGTCCGGACACCACCGTGAGTGTCTGTGACTTGAGCGACCAACTCAGTTGCCGTGAGGCTCTACTGTAGAACAAAAATCTGTTTCAGAGATGTAAATCAGTGTCATGGCTTATCTGAAGTTGAGAGTAGTCTGAATGATGCATGAGTGACCTCAAGCATTGTCATTGTGGGGAACATGCTCTTTCAAGGGTTGTGTGAAATTGAATGAAGACCACAAAAACAAAGTTGTTTGATGGTCTGATAAAACAAAACAAGAAAAGCATATCTTTTCTGAAACTGATTTTTCATCCCAGATTATGCGCAATTTTGCAGTCAGAATGCACCAGATTGCACAGATTTTAATCTAGATTTAAAAAAATTTCCCTGGGGAGCATGCCCCCGGATCCCCTTAGGTAGGGCGACTTTGGCGCTACGCAGACGTGGCTTCGCCACTCCTCTCAAGATTTTCCTCTTTTTTTTATTTTTTATTATCCTGGATCATTTCTACCCCCGATAACAGTGTTGTGAATCTTTTCTTTAATTTACAAATAGGTCTATATTTGACAAAATGCATTTTTGGACTAGTGGAAATGGTTTCGGGCTAGTTGGTTTTACATCTTACTAGCCCGAAGGACTAGCAAGATTTTTCAGCTTTCATAACCCCTGAATTGGTATTTAGTTCTGTTCGAGTGTTGTCTTTTTGTCCCCATGTAGGGACCTATGTTTGTTTGTTCGGTTGGAGGGATACGACTAAAACCAATATGGATTTTCAATGATACTTATATTTTCCTTTTCGGGATCATAGTACTAGACGGCAAGGTCACGGTGTGTGACAGGTTTTTTTTTCCCCCGGAGTTCACAGATCAGGATGGGAGAAAACAGAATTGCGTGTATGTATATTCAGGGTGGTTAGAGCCGCGAAGTACTGAACTTCGTCCAACCCACGTCATGTCTTGGTTAAGTGTGATTTAGTGGCGAGTCCGGCCCGCTACATGTAGACTGTGTACAGTAAAAAGGCCAACCCTGTGTGTTAGAGCACTGTCGCACTAGACGTTTGCCATCAGTCAGAATTCTTTTCCTGACCTCTGACCCCAGCTGTAGCTTGGCCTCTTTTGTTTTGACTCTGGCATTTGGTCTGGTGGCTTACGGTACTTGAAAAATACACACATAGACACGTTGATGGTTCACACGTAGTCGGTCGTTTGGTGGAAATGTTACGTTGCTTCCCTTTGTTACCCACAGGGAGTGTGTGTGTGTGTGTGTGTGTGTGTGTGTGTGTGTGTGTGTGTGTGTGTGTGTGTGTGTGAGAGAGAGAGAGAGAGAGAGAGAGAGCCCCGTATGTAGAGTCGAGGGAGTTGGTTTTGTAGAATGGCGTGTGTATACTGGCGTGTGATCGTGTTACTGTGTGAAGGATTGCACCTATCCCAGTATCTGGCACGTTTTTAGTCTCTTTTTGCAATTCAAAACAGCGGATACATTATTTATTGTAGTCAGTGAGATGAAATCAATAGTGCCACTGGCCGTGGTCATTGGACATGTAGTTAGCGGGACGTTAAGCGGCTCAGTATATTCACTCACCCGTGATTATTATTATTATTATTGTGGTTGTTACTGTTGTTTTTTGTTAATACTTGCTTCCCAGTGTGATTTTCGTCGTCGTCGTCGTTGTTGTTGTTGTTGTTGTGTGACTTCATTTGACTTGCGAGTCTGTTTCTCAGTTTGCAATGTGGGGGAGCCGGGTGGCTGAATGGTAGAGCGTTGGACTTTAACTTGAATGCTCGGGTCGTGAGTTCAAATCCCGGCTGGAGCCAGATATTTTGTGCTGGCGTTTTCCTTGTTGCTCCGTCTTTGTTATCACCCACACGTGGTGGAAAAGGACGTTAAGCTTCCAAACACCCACCCACCCTTCTTTGCAATGTGTTTGTGTGTTGTTTGGGCGCAGTTTTCGCAGTATGGCGAATGAGTCTCCACAGAGCAGTGATTAGAGAGAATATTTTACCTTTGGGTATCAGTCTGACGCAAGGTACATATTACGAAATATTTCACGGCGCATATACCGCTTTGCCTCCAGACAGAAAGATATATTGGGGGATTTGCACTAGATCAGCCGGCAAGCTAAAACACACATCTATCTTTAAAAAAAACCCAACCCACAAAAACAGCCGAACAGTCTGAGAGTTACACAGTGGCTGTGCAGATGGAGAGATTCAGACTTTCTGCATAACACAAGCAGCAACACGCAAGCAAAACATGCCCCAGGCTATGCAGTCTGACGAAATCTCCCCCCACATCTGGACGCATAAACGAACGTGTGACGAACATTCAGCTGCATAATGCTTGCCGTCGGCAGCAATAAACCTGTATTGAAAGTTGAGTGTCGTACGCCTCGTTAAATTTATACACAGTTGTACAAGCAGGGTGTAACCGGGTTTTCGAAAACATTTACAAAGCACGGAGTGAACTAGTCAAAATCATTGGACGTGCGTTATTTCCGGTGCTAACCCCGGAGAGATTCAGACTACCCCGCTTCACTCGCTGGTACTTAAATTTGAAAGTGAAACACTACGCGCCTCTGCTTGGAAACACTGTGTCATGGCGGTGCTACTCAGTATTTGGAGCTGAGTCAGTAGCACCAGAAACACATGCGCCCATTCTGACTACACCCCGTGTATGTAAAGGTCATTCATGTCGTACCATTGACAAAACATAGACAGTCGTACTGAAACTGACGATACATAATTCATGTAGTGAGACTTCAATTCGGTCTCTGTGTACATCTACATTCATCATTGGAAAATAACAGACAGTGGCTGTATACATTATTCATCAGCTATGTACCGCCATCCCCGTTTATTCTTGGCGTGGTGTGAATTTATTTCTCGCCACTGACAAACACGATAGCTCCCACGATAGCCATGTTGCACTGCAGAAACACGACGGCATCCTCTCACGATGCAAACTTACTCCGCCGTTCCTTGTCCCAAAGACAGTATCACACCTAGGTTTTTAGGGGTAGCCCGCTTTTCACGATTCCAGAGCGAAGGCAGGCAACTCGTATTGACTTGCTTGAGCTGGAACAGTGAGGTTATTGACCTTTTTTTGGGGGGGGGGGGGGGATATACCTGCCAAACGTGAACACGAGCGTGGAGGCTGTGTGGGAGGGGTATGTCTAGCAGAAATTAAGAGATGCCGATGAGTGGGTGATATGCGTGTCAACAGCAACAACAACAACCACCCAGACCCCCCAAAAACCAACATTATTGATCGGATGAGAGAATTTTATTCTGTGAGCCGGTCATGTCATCGTTTTGAAATGTGCCAGCGGGGGTTCCATAGCGAAATTTGAAAATAAATAGGCTGATGGCGTTGCATCGTAGCGACGCGCTTTCCCCGGTGAACGCAGCCCGAATTTCCCGAAAGGGACGATCAGGTTGGGGGGAAAAAAAAATGCTGAGTGCAGAGGAGCTTCACCTGCTTGTGCTATGTTACGGAGGATGGTTCCAGTTCATCAGTTGCAAAAACATGGCCGACCTTGGCAGGCTATTGGCTGGTGTGATGTGTAGTATGCCGGCTGGAGTACAGCAAGTTTAAAGGTAGCGACTGTAAGAAGAGCAAGGTGAAGCAGTTGGTAGACATGGTAGGTTGATCAGCCAAGGGGTGATGGGTTCGCCAGCCTCCCGAGGCGCTCGTTATCACGCTGCATGCAGACAGCCAAACACCACCAACATCACAGTACAGGAGCCGGCAGCCGACACACATGCACGGGCAACACGTAATCCTCCCAGACTGATCACCGCCATCATCTTCTCTGTCGGACAGTAAAACACTGTCTTAGTATTCTACTTGTGATCTGAGGCTACCTGTCCATTAGGGATACTTGTACACTAGGGATAATTACACACTGCGGATATTTGTACACTAAGGACACTTGCACACTAAACATATTCAGGTGTTTTCTTGATGAAGAAAGTCTAAGTTATCATTCGAAACCCGAATACTTAGTGGAATTCCATTGAACTGTGCACAAAAGTCTTCAGATAATAATAATAATAATAATATACCGGCCCCCGTAGTGTAGTGGTTAGCACTTCTGATCATGGACCGGGAGACCCGGGTTCGAATCCCAGCCGAGGCAAGCGGGATTTTTCCTACCTAGGTCGGCTCCTACCCAGAGCGGGTGTGCTATGGGCCCAATGGGGAGGCTGTTGCCACACAGCCGAGTTTCACCCACTTCACGGGTGCGACTTTGGGGGTGCTTCCCTTAGTATGACACGTCTTATGATGTGGATGATTACACGGCCGGCACCGCAGGTGCCGTAGTTCCCGGGCCTGGTTAATGCCGGGATATTTATGACAGGAAGCGTGGAATGCGGCCCTGTCCCGCAGTCCCAAACCACATGGACCTCCATAGCATCATCTTACTATCATCCTCATCTCCATCATCATGCTTAATAAAAATTGTCCCAGCTTCCGAGTCCTCCGTGGGTTCCACCCATTACCTCGGAGGAACACCACAGGAGCTGGCAAAGAGTTGGGGCAGCAAAAAAAAAAAAAAAATAAAATAAAATAAAGACTTACATGGTGCCTATACATGTAAATGACAGGCTCTAAGCGCCGTACATCATAACTACATACACCGCACAATAAACAGCTTTCACACACATCCACAGACACACAGGGAACATTTAAACAACAACTCTCAACAAGCAGGCTGATATAATAATAATAATAATACATCATATTTATAAGGCGCCCGTCTCTGAAAAGCAGACTCAGAGCGCACACACCCACACCCACACCACACCACACACACCCACACACACACACACACACACACACACACACACACACACAAACACGGACAGAGGGACCCAGTCATCTATGAAAAGGCCTGACGGAACAGGTACGTTTTGAGCTGTGATTTAAAGGCTGAGAGTGTGGGGACATCACGGAGGGCAGAAGGCAGTGAGTTCCAGATTGTCGGGGCGAGGTAGCTGAACGCGCGTTCGCCGGTGGTTTTCATATTTCGCAGAGGAACTTTAAGAAGTTTTTCATCGGAGGATCGCAGTCTGCGGGAGGGCTGATAAGTAGTGGTGTGATATGGTGTGGAAGGGCAGGGTAGATCAGTTATCAGTTTTAAATAGGTGGGTTTTAAGGCAGCGTTTGATAGGAGACTGAACGTACACTAAGGATACATGTATGCCCAGGATTCATCATAGCCTGTGTACACTGAGACTGCGCACAGGATACCGACTAGTTGTGCGCTAAGAATTTACCGGTCTGTCTCCTATCAAAATCTTTTTTTTTTGACTAGATTTGCCCAATAATGCAAGTGGCCGGTCACTGGAGAAATTCGCTAGTCAAAGCTGAAAGACGTATTCGACAGGTTGAGCATATGTATCTAGCCTAAAACCTGTGGTTTGAATGTAATTAATTTTAACTGTGAAGAACTGACGGAAATTGATTGTAGATGGACGAGTCTATATCATTTTTAAATTCAAAATTCAATTCAAAAACACTTTATTGCCCATTAAATAACAGGTATGAGACGGAAAATCGTCTCTGGACTCATAGCTCGAAAGAAAATAATTTTAGGATTATTCTGTTTGTGTATTGGAGGAGATTGCTTGACGGGTCTTTGAAAGTCGAGAGAGCGGCCGAAGGGGAAAGATGTGGATTATCGACAGACTGTGATGCTCTCTCTGCCTTTTGCTTGCGCGTGCCAAAAATGAGGCTGACTGCCAGCGTGCATGTCGTATCCATCTTGTCTTGCTGGGGGCGCCTTTAAAGTCTCACACCATCTTTTTACTTTCTTACATTCTTCTCAGGCTTCCTGCCAGCCGGGATGCCGCTCGCGAGGTCAGCGTGACCTGAGAGAGAAGCGTGTTCTTTGCAGGAAATGCATCTGCTGGAAACTTATTGGTCTCATTACTGTGGCAGCTTTTTCCCTGACAGCTTAACTTGGTCTCTATTTCTTCCACCTCCTGAATTCCCTACTGCCCCCCCCCCCCCTCCACCGGCTGACACGGCACTGACTTCCATGCCCACCCCTACCCTAGACTCGAACTACCCCTTTCCCCCCTCCACCCCTCCCCTACACACACACACACACACACACACACACACACACACACACACACTACACACACACACACACACACACACACACACACACACCCTACACACACACTACACACACACACACACCTCCCTTCTTTTCCCTTAATCCGGTCTCAGCATCTTCTAGTGCTGCAGCACTTCTTGTCGATTTTTTTTTTTTTGCTGTTTTTTCCCCCTCAGGAACTTTGGGTCCGGTTTCTCACAGATTTATCCTCGCCCGAGAAAGTTTATTTCAGTTTACAGTTTCCTGTTGATTTAAAAAAAAAAAAAAACTTTTCTCTTGAAGTTGATGGGTTTTCCTCTCTGGATGAAATTACAGGGTAATTTTTGTAGACTCCCCTACCCGAAACGGAGCAAGTTTCTCGGTTATTTGTGTGTGAGCTGGCACCACGGACAATGTGTTTCTAATAAGGAGAACTAGTCAGATCCATGAATCATGATGGGGCCTTGCGCTGTGCCACATACATCTTGCTTAAACCAACATTCTAGCCTGTTATAGTTTGTCAAGCGTTTTCGTTTACCCCGGGAATATGCAGCGTAGACGCGATATACATTACATGCGTTGCTTCGTCATAACTCATTGAAACGCAGAGCGACTGTGTCTGTATTCGGATAGAATGTATTGCCAGTTTATTATTTGTTGCGCGCTTTTTACGGCGTTTGCGCACGTCTTGTCTCCCGTTCGGCGATTCCTACAGAAGCAAACAAAGAAAACTGTTAAAGACAATTTATCTGCGGTGTGCTGATGTAGTAGTTAAGGATACATATGGTTATTTGACGCAAACGTATGCATGTCTACAGTGATGTGGAAAAAGGAGCCTAGCAGCTCATCAAATCCATGTCGCTGAAAACCCTTTTCCAGAAAATGGGGGGAGCCGGGGTGGTCGAATGGTAGAGCGATGGGCGTGAGTTCGATCCCGGCTGGGGCCAAATATTGTGCTGGCTTTTTCATCGTTGCCCCGTCTTTGATATCACCCTGTGTGGTGGAAAAGGACGTTAAACCCCCACCCACCCACCCACCCTCCAGAAAATGGACACTGAGCTGTTCGTCTGGTTAATATTGAACGTAACTCTTGAGAGACCACTCTCTGCCCACTATATGATACTTACTTACTTAGGCCCTTGGCTCCACGTGGAGCATAGGCCATCGACAACCCTTCGCCATCGCACTCTGTTCTGGGCTAGTCTTGCCACTCCAGTCCAGTTGGTCCCCTGCTTACATAGCTCTGCCTCAGTGTCCCGCCTCCAGCTGTTGCGAGGCCGGCCTCTCTTCCTTTTCCCCTGCGGGTTCCATGTCAGGGCTTGGCGTGTGGTGCTGGATGCTGGCTTCCTGAGGGTGTGTCCAATCCAGCCCCACTTCCTCCGCAGGATCTGCTTGGCCACTGGTTCCTGCCCCGCTCGCTCCCACAGCTCTTCATTCCGGATCTTCTCTGGCCATCGGATGTTGAAGATGCGCCTCAGACAGGTGTTGAGAAATGTCTGGATCTTCTGCTGCATCGTCTTCGTTGTCCTCCATGTTTCGCATCCGTAGAGCAGAACTGACTTCACGTTGGAGTTGAAGATGCGAAGTTTGGTTCTTATGCTGACAACTTTGGATGCCCAGACGTTCTTCAGCATGACCATTGCTGCCCTTGCCTTGCCGATTCTGGCTGTGACGTCTCGGTCTGTGCCTCCCTGTCCATCAACCACACTCCCCAGGTAGACAAAAGACTCCACCTCCCTGATGGGCTCTCCACCGACTGTGACTGGTGTGTTGGCAGTGGTGTTGATCTTCATCAGCTCGGTTTTCTTCCTGTTGATCTTGAGCCCTGTTCCGGCTGATGTGGCTTCCAGGCACGTAGTCTTGTCCTGCATCTGGCTGTGGCTGTGAGACAGGAGCGCCAGGTCGTCCGCGAAGTCGAGGTCATCCAGCTGCGTCCAGAGTGTCCACTGTATCCCGTTTTTCCTGCCTGCTGTAGTGGTCTTCATGATCCAGTCGATGACCAGGAGGAAGAGAAACGGGGACAACAGGCATCCCTGGCGGACTCCGGTCTTCACCTCGAAGCTTTCTGACAACTGGCCGGCATGGGCAATCCTGCAGCTCATGTCTTGGTAGGTGCACTGGATCAGGGAGATGATCTTCCCGGGAACTCCATAGTGCCTTAGCAGCTTCCACAGCGCCTCTCTGTCTACACTGTCGAAGGCCTTCTCATAGTCTATGAAGTTGATGTAGAGGGGGGAGTTCCACTCCAGTGACTGCTCCACAATGATGCGTAGGCTGGCAATCTGGTCAGCGCAGGACCTGTTCCTGCGAAAGCCTGCCTGCTGGTCTCGGAGCATGGAGTCGACTGCCTCTCTCATCCTCTCCAGTAGAATTCTGTTGAGAACCTTGCCTGGCACTGACAGGAGCATGATCCCTCGGTAGTTGCTGCAGTCCCTGAGGTCCCCTTTCTTTGGCAGCTTGATGACGATCCCTTCTTTCCACTGGGCTGGCACCTCTTCCTTCTCCCAGATCTTGCTGAACAGGCTGTGCAGCATGTTGACGGCTGTCTCTGTGTCTGCTTTAATGGCTTCTGCTGGTATCTCGTCCGGCCCTGCAGCTTTCCCATTTCTCAGTGTCATGATGGCTTTCCTGATCTCCGCCTTAGAGGGCTTGTCGCAGTTGATGGGTAGTTCTGTCTCAGCTGGTGGGATGTCTGGTGGTGTTTCAGGGATGGGGCGATTTAACAGCTCCCTGAAGTGTTCTGCCCATCGCTTCAGCTGTTCCTCAGTTGTTGTCAGTGGGTGCCCGTTCTTGTCCTTCACTGGTTTGTCTGTCTGCTGAAATTTGCCCGTGAGCTTCTTGGTCACCTGGTACAGGTCTTTTAGATTCCCTTGTCGGGCTGCTTCCTCTGCTTGACTGGCCAGGTTGTCGATGTAGTCCCTCTTGTCCTTCCTGGTGCTCCTCTTCACTTCTCTGTCAGCTGCTGTGTATTCCTCTTGTGCCTTTGCCTTAGCTCTTCTTGTTCGGCTCGTGTTCAGTGCAGTTTTCTTCTCTTTCCTAACTTCCAGCTTCTGGATGGTATCAGCAGAGATCCATTCCTTATGTTGGGTCTTTCTCTTGCCAAGGACCTCTTCGCATGTGTCGTGCCAGAGTTTCTTGCTGTGTTCCCACTGTGTCTCGATGTCCATTTCACTGTCTTCTATCAGGTCTTGCAGTGGCTGGAACCTGTTGGAAAGGCTGATCCGGAATGCTGCTTGTGTGTCTGTGTTCCTGAGAAGTCCAACGTTGTACCTGGTCCGTGTGTTGTTGGCGTTGGTGTGCCTCTTGAGCCGAAGTCTCAATGTTGTTGCAAGAAGGTGGTGGTCTGATGATACATCGCACTATATGATAAGACTGATTAAAAAGAACAAGCCACTGCACACCAGTAGAAGCCACTTCAAGCCACTATCACGCAAGGCGTGGGTCTTGCCCGCTAGGCCCGACACCGCTGCAGATTGCATAATAGTGGCTTGAAGTGGCTCCTAGCGATATGAAGATTTCAAGTAGAAACGCGATTTTTGCATTCGCATTTCAAAGTTATATCTTATTCTCCACTGACGTGAAAAAGGCAGCACACGAAGCACTCTACACACAGGACTTTCATCGTTTAAGATGTGATATGCATAAAATGGCGAAGTGGACAGAAACGTAACAATTGCCACTTAACGATGTTCAATGAGGCTGGCTAGATCTGACAGAGAGTGGTGATAGCGGCGACTAGAGACGAGTTTTATCGAGAGGACGCGGACAATCTCGTGTACAACTTGCCCATCACTCACGGGCCTACCTGAGACCTGCAACGTTGCGCAGTTTGTTGATGATGGCGGCTTGCACGTGCCAGAGTCACAGAATACCCGGAATTGGCTTTACTTACCCAGTTGTCGGCAGAAACCTCTTTGTGCACCTGGCTGTTTTGTTGTGTATAGATCGTCTGGGTTGAAGTTGAGTTTAAAAGCGGATGATTCAGCTAAGAGCTACGCAAAATGTAGCCCCGTGTTCGCCATGGATGCCGTGAACACCCTTGCTGCGGTTTTTTTTTTCTTCTCCACTTTTTAGATGGGTTGGAATGATGTAGTGAGACGCTATGGAATGATGTAGTGAGACGCTATGGAATGATGTAGTGAGACGCTATGGAATGATGTAGTGAGACGCTATGGAATGATGTAGTGAGACGCTATGGAATGATGTAGTGAGACGCTATGGATACAGAAATATTATTTTTCTTGGATTGGGATCGAGGCTAGATTCGTTGATAGCGAGGCTGTCGGGGATCTTTGCGAGTCTGCTCAAAAGGCACACACGTTGGATTGAGTTAGCAGCGACAGTACTGACAGTCAAGCGTGTTTTTTTTTTACATGTATGATAATGAATGACCCCCCCCCCCCCACACACACACACATACACACACACCCCTGCCCAACACACGCACGCACGCACGCGCACACATACACGCACACACACACACACACACACACACACACACACACACACACACACACATCAACAGCAGCACCACCACCGCCGCCTTCATCATCAACATGGGGGGGGGGGGGGGAGAGATTTTAGTCGGTTTCTACGTCATTATAAGGGGATCAGAAAGACATAAAAGGTTTGTGGGTCGAGTGATATACATCGTTATGCCTACAGGCTTTGATGCGTGTGAATCATAGCAATGATGACATTCACACAGCCGGTGTAGCTCATCCTGTGTCTTGCCTTCTGTCTGCAGATTGTTACATACACCACGTCCCAGTGTGTCGGGAGAAACCTGTTGCCATTTGGCTTCCATCTTCTGCTGGACCTGTCTTGGTAAGTTTGTATAGAGACATTATAAAGCAGCGAGCAATGTTTTCTTTTACACACACACACACACACACACACACACACACACACACACACACACACACACACCACACACACACACACCACACCACACCACACCACACCACGGTCACAACACAACACAGACCTTCTTTGATGTGGGTCTTACATCATAAAAAAAAAATCATCATCAACAACTACAACCCGTTGCACCTCCAAAAGTTCACGCACTAAATATATGACAGGTGCAATTTTTTTTCGCATTAGCATTTGATTTGTCTGTTGATAAGGTGATAGCAACTAGTGGCCTTGGCATTGCTCATGGACATTGGGCTGTACTGTAGCCCTGTGAAAACCATTGACATCTTTTCCTCCCGACGTGCAGAATGTCTTTGTTGTCTGCACGAGGTGATGCCAGTCTCGATAGTGGTGAAAACAGTTCCCTGGTGCACACTAAACGATGGCCAATCCCCCAAGTATGTCCTTTATTGGCTGACGCTTTACTGTGTGTCCGCCATCTTACCTCCCATAAAGAACCTTTCAGCTGCAAGCGAGGCTATTCTCTCTTTGGAGTGTCGGCGGTGAGGTTGGTGTGAAGGCATGTAAAAAGTCGGGGACGTGTTTTCTAGGGGGCGTGTAAAGAGGTGTAGACATGATTTGTGTTGCACATAATGCCGGTCGATGGTGTGTGAATTATGAGTCGCTGGCTTTGCCGACGTCATTCAGTACCTGACGGTATGTGCATAGAGTCGACTAGTGCTTTAGGTGCTTCCCGAATCTTCCAGTGACCGTCCACTTTGTGAAGATAGCTGAAACCTCGAGTTAAGTCAAGTCCTACCAAGTCAGTTTGTGACTGTGCACCAGTGGCCTTAAAAACAAAACAAAACCAAACAACAACAAAAAACTGAAAACAATTTATGTTAGTGTTACGAGCGTGGCTGTGTGTTTTGTTTGTATGCTGAAAGATAACAGCTGTTTTTTTGTTTGTTTTTGTTTTAGAAGTTGGAGTGAGGCAGAGAAGTTGCTATGTTTAGTTCGTATTGTGTTTTAGTAATGTAAATCTGTTTTCCACGATCCAGAGGTTTCTATTGTTTTCGCGAAAATTCTAGAAGTAGCCACCTTGTTTTGACTGTAGCTAATTTCGCCACATAAACAATACAGCTGTTATCTTTCAGCATACAAACAAAACACAAACAGAACACACAGCCACGCTCGTAACAGTTAGCATGGTTTCAAAATGTGGCTTATTGGGAGCGTTGCACTTTGATTATACTCATGTTGGCTGCAGTAAGAGCCGTCAAGGAACCGTTAGATCTTGCCGGATTTTCGCATCAGGGTCAACAAAAAAAAAAAAAAAAAAAAAGAAAAAAAAAAAAGGGTCAAAATCGTGGGGTACGCATGCGCGATAGGAAATGTGCTGATGAGTTCATGCAGTTTTGTTCACTGAAACACGTTGTCTTTGACTTACCAGTTCTTATGCAAAATCTGCACTGTAGAATTTCTGCAGTGTACTAGACAAACACCGTCCTGTGCTGAAATCATACAAGAGACATGTTTCAGGGTTTTTTTTTTCGAGTGCGTTTCACGACTTCTTTTTTTTTTTTCTCCGAATAATCCCGTGAATGTCAATTGAGTGTCTTTCTCAGTAATACAAAACTCCGTACTGCCCACAGGCAGTTTTTGGCTCACTTGTGTAACAAAGTGAGTCTATGTAATAACCCTCCGTCGTCTGTCTGTGTGTGTGTGTGTGTGTGTGTGTGTGTCTGTGTGTCTGTGTGTCCGCAGTTAACCTTAACATTGGCCTTTTCTCAGAATCTACAAACAGCAGAGACACCAAAATTAATCTGCTGATAGACAGCCATAAGACCTTTCAAAATATACCATAATTATTGACCTTGACCCAAGGTCAAGGTCACTAAAGCTGTCTGTTTGGAAAGTTTACATTGGCATTTTCTCAGAATCCAGAAAAGCCAGATACATCAAACTTTGCATGATGATGGACATTGACAATACCTTTACCGGCCTGTCTATATTTAGTGACTTTGAGTCAAGGTCAAGGCCATGCGAGTTGTTTTGCGGAGAGCCTGATGAAACCTTAACATTGGCATTTTCTCAGAAACAATGAACAGCAGATGCACCAAACTTGACACACTGGTAGTCAGCCGTAAAACCTTTCATAAAATACCATAGTGATTGACCTTGACCCAAGGTCAAGGTCACTAAAGCTGTCTGTTTGGAAATTTTACATTGGCATTTTCTCAGAGTCTAAAAACGCCAGAGACATCAAACTCTGCATGGTGATGGACATTGACGACATCTTTACTGACATACCTGTACTTAGTGACTTTTAGTCAAGGTCAAGGCCATGCAAGCTGTTTTGCGGAAAACCTTCCAAAACCTTAACATTGGCATTTTCACAGAAACAATGAACATCAGAGACACCAAACTCGGCACGCTGATAGACAACCATAAGACCTTTCAAATCATACCATAACGATTGACCTTGACGCAAGGTCAAGGTCACTAAAGCTGTCTGTTAGGAAATTTTACATTGGCAATTTTTAAGAATCTAGGAAAGCCAGAGACATCAAACTTTGGAAGATGATAGACATTGACAACACCTTCACTGACATACCTGTATTCAGTGACTTTGAATCAAGGTCAAGGCCACACAAGCAGTTTTGCGGAAAACCTTCGAAAACCTTAACATTTGCAATCTCTCAGAAACAATAAACAGCAGTAGCACCAAACCTGGCTTGCTGATAAACAGTAGTAAGACCTTTCAAGAAATACCATTTTGAATAACCTTGACTGAAGGTCAAGGTCATCAATAGCTGTCGCATTGGAAATTAAAATTGCCGTTTTCTCAGAATGTAGGGGAACCAGAGGCATCAAACTTTGCATGATGATAGACATTGACAAAACCTGTACTGGCATGCTTGTATTTAATTTCCTTGAGTCAAGGTCAAGGCCATTCAACATGTTTTGCGGAGACTTTAACGTTAGCATTTTCTTGGAAACAACAAACAGGAGATGCACCAAACAAGGCACAATGATAGACAGCAATGAGACCTATGCACACATACCCATTCAAATGACCTTGGCTCAAGGTCAAGGTCATTACAGCTGTCTGTTGTGAAATTTTACATTACCACTTGTACAGAAACTACAAAAACTAGAGCTGTCAAACTTGGCATAATGATAATTACTGATAAGCTCTTCACTTACAGATCTCATTTGAATGACCTTGACCTAAGGTCAAGGTCATAGAAGCTGTCCTGGGAAAACTGTTATTTCGCCATTTGCCGTTTTCTTAGGACCTATGAACACAAGAGACACCCTACTTCAGGATAGCTAGTGATACAAACATGCTCTTTTGAATGACCTTGACCCATCTCACAAGTGAGCCAAGGAAGCTTTACTTACTTAGGCCCTTGGCTCCAAGTGGAGTATAGGCCATCGACAACCCTTCGCCATCGCACTCTGTTCTGGGCTAGTCTTGCCACTCCAGTCCAGTTGGTACCCTGCTTACATAGCTCTGCCTCAGTGTCCCGCCTCCAGCTGTTGCGAGGCCGGCCTCTCTTCCTTTTCCCTTGTGGGTTCCATGTCAGGGCTTGGCGTGTGGTGCTGGATGCTGGCTTCCTGAGGGTGTGTCCAATCCAGCCCCACTTCCTCCGCAGGATCTGCTTGGCCACTGGTTCCTGCCCCGCTCGCTCCCACAGCTCTTCATTCCGGATCTTCTCTGGCCATCGGATGTTGAAGATGCGCCTCAGACAGGTGTTGAGAAATGTCTGGATCTTCTGCTGCATGGTCTTCGTTGTCCTCCATGTTTCGCATCCGTAGAGCAGAACTGACTTCACGTTGGAGTTGAAGATGCGAAGTTTGGTTCTTATGCTGACAACTTTGGATGCCCAGACGTTCTTCAGCATGACCATCGCTGCCCTTGCCTTGCCGATTCTGGCTGTGACGTCTCGGTCTGTGCCTCCCTGTCCATCAACCACACTTCCCAGGTAGACAAAGGACTCTACCTCCCTGATGGGCTCTCCACCGACTGTGACTGGTGTGTTGGCAGTGGTGTTGATCTTCATCAGCTCGGTTTTCTTCCTGTTGATCTTGAGCCCTGTTCCGGCTGATGTGGCTTCCAGGCGCGTAGTCTTGTCCTGCATCTGGCTGTGGCTGTGAGACAGGAGCGCCAGGTCGTCTGCAAAGTCGAGGTCATCCAGCTGCGTCCAGAGTGTCCACTGTATCCCGTTTTTCCTGCCTGCTGTAGTGGTCTTCATGATCCAGTCGATGACCAGGAGGAAGAGGAACGGGGACAACAGGCATCCCTGGCGGACTCCGGTCTTCACCTCGAAGCTTTCTGACAACTGGCCAGCATGAGCAATCCTGCAGCTCATGTCTTGGTAGGTGCACTGGATCAAGGAGATGATCTTCCCGGGAACTCCATAGTGCCTTAGCAGCTTCCACAGTGCCTCTCTGTCTACACTGTCGAAGGCCTTCTCATAGTCTATGAAGTTGATGTAGAGGGGGGAGTTCCACTCCAGTGACTGCTCAACGATGATGCGTAGGCTGGCAATCTGGTCAGCGCAGGACCTGTTCCTGCGAAAGCCCGCCTGCTGGTCTCGGAGCATGGGGTCGACTGCCTCTCTCATCCTCTCCAGTAGAATTCTGTTGAGAACCTTGCCTGGCACTGACAGGAGCATGATCCCTCGGTAGTTGCTGCAGTCCCTGAGGTCCCCTTTCTTTGGCAGCTTGATGACGATCCCTTCTTTCCACTGGGCTGGCACCTCTTCCTTCTCCCAGATCTTGCTGAAAAGGCTGTGCAGCATGTTGACGGCTGTCTCTGTGTCTGCTTTGATGGCTTCTGCTGGTATCTCGTCCGGCCCTGCAGCTTTCCCATTTCTCAGTGTCATGATGGCTTTCCTGATCTCCGCCTTAGAGGGCTTGTCACAGTTGATGGGTAGTTCTGTCTCTGCTGGTGGAATGTCTGGTGGTGTTTCAGGGATGGGGCGATTTAACAGCTCCCTGAAGTGTTCTGCCCATCGCTTCAGCTGTTCCTCAGTTGTTGTCAGTGGGTGCCCGTTCTTGTCCTTCACTGGTTTGTCTGTCTGCTGGAATTTGCCCGCGAGCTTCTTGGTCACCTGGTACAGGTCTTTTAGATTCCCTTGTCGGGCTGCTTCCTCTGCTTGACTGGCCAGGTTGTCGATGTAGTCCCTCTTGTCCTTCCTGGTGCTCCTCTTCACTTCTCTGTCAGCTGCTGTGTATTCTTCCTGTGCCTTTGCCTTAGCTCTTCTTGTTCGGCTCGTGTTCAGTGCAGTTTTCTTCTCTTTCCTAACTTCCAGCTTCTGGATGGTATCAGCAGAGATCCATTCCTTATGTTGGGTCTTTCTCTTGCCAAGGACCTCTTCGCATGTGTCGTGCCAAAGTTTCTTGCTGTGTTCCCAGTGTGTCTCGATGTCCATTTCACTGTCTTCTATCAGGTCTTGCAGTGGCTGGAACCTGTTGGAAAGGCTGATCCGGAATGCTGCTTGTGTGTCTGTGTTCCTGAGTAGTCCAACGTTGTACCTGGTCCGTGTGTTGTTGGCGTTGGTGTGCCTCTTAAGCCGAAGTCTCAATGTTGTTGCAAGAAGGTGGTGGTCTGATGATACATCGGCACCCCTCATCACGCGCACATCCCGCCACGATCTCCTGAACTTCCGGCTGATGCAGATGTGATCAATCTGGTTCTCCGTGACATGGTCCGGTGATCTCCATGTGGCCTTGTGGATGCGCTTGTGTGGGAAGATGCTGCCTCCTATCACTAGCTGGTTCAGGGCACAAAAGTTTGCAAAGCGCTCGCCATTTTCGTTCATCTGTCCCAGTCCGTGTGTTCCCATGGTGTCCTCGTAGCCTGTGTTGTCTGATCCAATCTTGGCGTTGAAGTCTCCCATCAGTATGGTCATGTCCTTGGCTCCTCCTCTATCTATCACTGTCTGCAGTTGTTGGTAGAAGTCATCTTTTTTCTCCTCTTCCGCATCATTGGTGGGAGCGTAGCACTGGATGATGTTCAGCTTGATGTCTTTTTTCTTGGTGATGAATTTGGCTGTGATGATGCGGGAGTTGACAGGTTCCCAGCCGATGAGTGCCCGCTGTGCCTCCGGTGCCAGCATCAGGGCCACGCCCTCAGTGTGGGGGGCTCCATCCTCTGTGTGTCCAGAGTACAGCAATTGCTCTCCCGATGAAAATCTCAGCTGTCCTGTCTGTAGCCACCTTGTCTCACTCAGTCCCAGTATTCCTATCTTGTAGTTCTTCATCTCTCTTGCTACTTGTATGGTCCTTCCTACTTCATACATTGTCCTGATGTTCCATGTGGCTACTCTCGTTGTTGTCCTGGGTGTTAGAAGGGGGGTCGGCCTTGCAGCTTCCTTTCGGCTTTCACTGCAATGCGTCATAGGTCTCCGGGATGGAGACCCTTCCTCGCCCAGGTGAATGTCTTGGTTTGTTGCTGTCGATGCTTTTGTAACTTAATGTTTTTTACAGGTAGGGCTGTTAACCCTACGCAAACCCGTTTAGCCTCTTGGAGAGGTGGTCCACATTCGTCTGACCTCTACCCTTCGACCTGTCCAGCTTGGGTGACCCTGCCAGGAGCATGTGCTCCTGCTGGCATAGTTCTCTGGGTCATTGAGGTACACAAGCCACTACCCCACGACAAGGGGTGGACCATGTAGGGCAAGGAAGCTTTGCTCCTCTAGTTTTCGCTACAGTTGATGCAGGTATCCAACCGTGATCACAAGCACAACTTCAAAAAGGTTGACGATTAGTGTTTCCTGTGAAGTTGTACGCTCAAACGACAAGGAGGGAACAACTGAGTTTTGGTGTAATGGGGACACTGGGAAAGGTGGGTTAAGGGGGGGGGGGTGGGGTCGGTTTGAGGGCAGGACTGGGTGATGGTAGAATGTTGGCGGAGGGGGGGGGGAGGTGTGGTGAAGGGGGGATGTGTGTGTAAGATGTGAGGTATGGGAAGGGGACACCGGGACACCTACCAGGTAAGTCTGCCGTGTGCCGAGCATTCTCGGCATTGCAGTGTGAAGTGATATGGATTTAATTTCGGCCTGCGAAAAAAGAAACCGATACGCTTGGCTGATGATTTCTCCTTTCAGCTTTTGTAGCTGTAGGTGTGGCCAGGGGGGCTCAAGGTATGAGTAGAAAATAATGCACTCGTCGTGTAGTGAAAGGGTGGGCGGAGCACACACACACACACACACACACACACACACACACACACACACACACACACACACACACACACGCGAGAGGGAGAGAGAAGATGGACCATATACAACACCAGAGAGAGAGAGAGAGAGAGAGAGAGAGAGAGAGTATCATTGAAACTTCATTTTACAACGGTAGATGCAAACTTAACATTGACAGTCAGTTTTCATGCCTGCCGTTGCTAACACTGCAAAACTGATCTAAAAGTTCAGGAAAAGGTAGAAAAAGCATACACGCAATAACGTTAAAGAGAGAGAGAGAGAGAGAGAGAGAGAGAGAGAGAGATTCGTTCTGACACCAAACATGACACACAGAGACCTCCCCAGACCTTTCTTCTGTGCAGCTGAATGACACGAACATGTGTTTCAGGTTGCTAGATCTGTATCAAATTATAAATGGCGCCGGTCTCGACAGTTTTGCTGAATGAAAGTTGCGGGATTTTATCAGTGTCGCCTCAAGTTACGATACACTGCCTTACACTATGCATATGTAATAGTTAAGGTCAAGCGTGCACGGAGGTCAGCGAGTTCATTTTGATTGGCTATGTTACGTCGTGCGGCGTGCCAGTCGGTGCGGCGACTCGGACCGTGTGGCGATTTTCAGTTGGTCATACGGTGCACCCGGTCACCTCCCTTGTCGGTATTTGAAGCACGTGATCAGCTGGAGGTGTAATGTCATGTCGTAACGGGGCGATTGTCAGCATAGCCGTCCTACGGTCTTTCGTTCCGACGTTAATATTTTCAATAGAATTAAAATAAAAGTACGCTTTCTTGTCTCAATATCGTTGTCGTATAATTAAGTTAATGTGTGCTGACTTAAGGTCGGTCTGTCCGTCTAATTTACACAGACAGACAGATAACCAGAGAGAGAGAGAGAGGGGCAAGGTGTTTTCCGTCAAGTCGATCTTTCACTACGCACCTGCACGAAGACCACCTGTCTGCAACTAAACCATCACTCTCACCAATCATAAGCGCCCGCCCGCACGCGCGCGCGCGCGCGCACACACACACACACACACACACACACACACACACACACACACACACACACACACACACACCTGCCTGACCGTACCGACCACGGAAATGGGTCAGGCCGTCACCTTTCTCTTTACTTATTACGTGGCCAAGTCGGCGTAGTCAGCACGGGGACTCGCCCCATAGACCTACACTACACTACACTACTCTACACGTCACTACAGCCAGGTCGGTGTAGCTAGCGGCGTGATTTCTTTTTCCACTTGGCTACTGCCCTGGACTCGCACGCGGCACCTCCAGCGTTTATCGAGACGGGAGGAAAGTCGCATTTTTAATGCGTTTTTAGAGACACAGATCACGTTACTCAGGGCCGGGCAGATTATAACTTTGGGGCCAGCGGTGGTCTATTAGGTAGCGCGTCGGACTTCGCCATTACGCTACTGAACGGGGGTGTCTCTCAGGGTTATCCAGCGTTCCTCTTTCCTTTTCCTCCCCTATAAAAAATTGAATAATAGGATAGGTATTGGGCGGGGAAGCAGCCCGAATCTCCCGAAAGGGACAATGTAGTAGTAGTAGTAGTAGTGGTAGTGGTAGTGGTAGTAGTAGTAGTGGTAGTAGTAGTAGTAGTAGTAGTAGTGGTAGTGGTAGTGGTAGTAGTAGTAGTAGTGGTAGTGGTAGTGGTAGTAGTAGTAGTAGTATAACAAATCGCTTTTCTGGAATTTTCGTGATATCCTACACAAGCTAAGTATACACTTTTCTTTGTAACAGAGACACCATACCATTACTCAGAAGCGCGTACAGTTTGTTTTGCTTGAGTTTTCTTGATATTGTCACAGAAGTGACTGTGTGTGTGGGTGTGTTTGTGTGTAAGGTGTGCGTGGGTGCGCGTGTTGCTCGTGTTTCATATCTAGTGTGTTATTTCCTTGGGTCTACGTCGGGGTTAGTAAAGTTCATAGATTTCACGTGTGGCCACTGCCAGTTAGTGAGTAGTAGGAGTTAGTGTAGTTGAGGGGGTGAGTAGATTTCTTCAGTGCGGGTTGGGACTTGGCGGCGGCTGGCAGGCAGGGTCTATCGAGTATACTTTTCTTTTCTAACCACCTGTACTTCTGTTCCTTTTCTTCTCTTTCTCTCTGCTATCTAATATAATAGGGAAGTAGGTTAGGCCTTGTTTTGTAGTGTGCGTCGTCGTTGTAATTGTTTGTCTTTATTTCTTTATTAAATTCCTTGTTTCTCATCAGTATTGCTCTGTGTTGTTCTTTTATCTGTTTATTGTCGTGTTGTGCTCATCGGGGACTCGCTTCGCCATCGCTCCTCCACGCCAACCTTGTGACGGCGTGTGACAGATATCATACACACAGTGAATACATACTTTTCTTTCCATTTCTAACAACAGAGACAGCGTAATAGGGCAGACGTGGGTTTCAGGTTCGTACCTTGATGCCGGGATAGCCGATTGGTAGAGCGTTGGACTTTCAATGCTCTGGTCGTGAGTTCGAATCCAGGCTTCGGCCATATGTTTGTGCTGGCCTTTTTCTCGTTGCCCCGTCTTTGATATCACCCATACATGTGGAAGTGGACGTTAAACTCTCAAACACCCACCCTCACAGTCGTGGCCATAAGTCGAGCGGGAAAATAAATCACGCTAGCTGGCGTACGGAGATAGACTGTGGCTATGTTCAGTCCACTGCCCGCCCAGTCAACCTGGTCCGGTACAGGTCATAGCGTGTGTGCAGCTATCGTAGTATCAGCCCACTTCAATCACGTTTGCTTACCACGCACTATCACGGGCGACAGACAGACGGACCGGTATTGTAAACCTGGCTGGACATACATACATGTGCCTATCTACAGTCACCCAGTCCGTGTGTACAGGCGAGGCGGTGTGCACAGTATAATCATTCACTAGATCGCTCCTTCATTTAATCAGACCTGTGCGTGTGCCTGTGTGCCAGTTCTGCATTGTCAACTTTTTCTGGAATCCGTTCCCAGTGCGACGCGTGTTTTTGCAGGTGAGTGATCGTGCGGACTGATTTCGGCATGCATGTGTTGATCGAGTGGTACCTTTTCTGCTGGACAGAGCTTGGTTGATATTTAGGAGGGGTTTTCTTAACAGGTGTGGGTGTGTGAACTGTATACCTGCAGTCGTGTGTCTGTGTGACTGTTCCTTTGTAGGTCTAAATTGTCTCCCTTTAGCGGAAGATACGCTTCAGAGTGATGGAACCTGCAACGTGAGTACGCTTCAAAGTTGTAAGAGATTTGACTGGAACGCACGACCTGGCATTCTGGTTGGATTGGATAGTGCTCAGCTGGATTGTTTATTTAGGGTAGCTGCCATTCTCGCACACTTAGCTTGCCCGCTAGAGCTGTCTGGAATCAGTGGCAGAAACAGCAAACCGATAAACTTAACAATTTCCATTGCTGTTAATCGCATGAAGATGTTACTCTTCTGTAAAAGAGTAACCGCTGTGAGTATCTCGTGCATGTATGCTAACTATATTAACTTATGGCAATTACTCATACAGTTTGTGTCAACCCTTCCAGAGATGGCTTCTCACATTCAGCACACAGAAACAGTTGTGGGAGGGATGGGGGGGGCTTGCAAACCAGGCGGTCAGGTGCCCACCGCAAATGGCACTGTTATCTGAAACAAGCTGGGTATTTACGGGTACTTGCGGCCAGGGGCGCTCACTCAGGGTGGCCGGACCATCACAGTTAACCCCCCTTTTGTTGCCATTTCATGGCCCTTCTTGTGCAAGACGTCGAGTGGACTGGGGGTGGTTTTTGAAGTCTCTCTCCCTTCTCCACTCTTACCCATTTAATCATGGGTTAGGTTGTCGTCTTGCTGTGCGCTATGGGGTTTGTTGAGGTCGTAACCTGCCCGTGCCGGAGTAAGTGTGGAGGAATGTTGCACTGACTCACGTCAGTACCCAGCAGACGTAGCGACAGATAAACCCGGCTTGGGTTGCAGCAGCAAATCTGATGTGGCGTAAAGTGGTTTTCTCTCGCCTCGATTCGCTTTGCCTGGGGTCTCCGGCAGTCGGTTGGTGTGTGTGTGTGTGTGTGTGTGTGTGTGTGTGTGTGTGTGTGTGTGTGTGTGTGTGTGTGTGTGTGTGTGTGTGTATGTGTGTGTGTGTGTGTGTGTGTGTGTGTGTGTGTGTGTGTGTGTGTGTGTGTGTGTGTGTGTTCACATGTGTGTGTGTGTGTGTGTGTGTGTGTGTTTTGAGGTCCGGGTTCTTTCCCTGTTGCCCTGTCTTTGACCTCACCCCTTTGAAATAGGGTGACTTACAACCAGTCAACCAACCAACCAACCAACCAACCATCATCCAACCGGGAATGTATGATTTTCTTTTTTGCCGTTACAGCTTGCACTTGGCTTTTACTAGTTTGAGCCGAAAATTTTGTCTACAAAGGGGCGTCAGTAGATGTCACGCATGGTGCACTTGTAAAATATTTGACCTGAAAGTGCTGCGATATGCTTGCTTTGTGCACGTGCATGGATAGTAATTTGCCGTAAATTTGGTAAGGGAAATAGTTAAATTGAAGCCGAAATTATACACTCTGAAAATTAAACCTGACATTTCCCGTTCTTCACATCTAAACACTTCTGCAATTTTTTTTTTTCACAGAGATAGGCCTAAATTGCCGTAATTTAAAAGGGGGAGAGAACCATCATTCAGAAGGGGAGGACACTCCAGCTGAACCATTTGCTGTGATGTAAACCAAAATACCCCTTACCCAGACATCTTTTCCGGCGGTAATCACTGTAATCTGTGGTAAAGCGCACGGTTACACGACTGCCAGTCTGCATGTTGCCGTACTCGGCTGCCTGCTGGCGGGCAAGTGTTCCGCGGCACACGCAGCCTGCGGCGTTGCAAGGTTTGGGCAGTGATTGGTCAGTTGGCTGTACGGGCTGCCTGTGGCTAGCTGGCTGCCAGGAAAAATAGAACGGCTTTCTATTCCAGCGCCAGCACCGGCAAGGGGGATTTGCCAGCTGGCCGCCAGCGATTTAATTAGGGTTGCCAGCGTTGCCAGCCCTGCAAGTACCAATCCTGGCAACGTGTAGCAGCGGCCCTAATCTTTCCTCAGCAACAATTGCCCCTCCCGGAGTCGCCATACACCCCTTTCCTGCCGAAATCACGTATCGCTAGATCTAAAGATCTAACGCAGCTTCATCTGATTTATCTCCCCTACCCGTCATGGCGATAACCGCCTGGTGTCAGTTTTGTTACCTACGCCAGGGGCGGGAACCCGGGATAAAGTTGTAGATAGCGTGAGACCCTGAGGCTGAGTTGTCAGTGGTCAGAAACCGCCTGGTTGTTGTTAGCAGAAAGTGGATAATATTCCTGGCGTCACCTTTTGTAGCATGAACAGGACTGAGAATTGTTTTATTTTTCATTTGCAAATATTTTACCGCCAAAGATAATTATGTAATTTGGTAATAGTTTGTGAATACACTGATCAGTATCTTCTTTACCCTTTGATCTGCATTTTCTGCAAATCTGAATGCGCGCGCGCGCGCGAGAGAGAGGATGCTGATGGAGGGGGTCCTGTCTCCAGAGTAGCTGCTGGTATTTCCAGTGAGTGGGCAGTGGAGGTTGTTTGGCGGGCGTATCATGACAAGACATACCTGATGCACACTGCGCCACTACCTGGCTACATTCCCCCACACCCCCCATCCCCGGCACGTGACTCATAGGTCACACAGTCCAGTCGGCCTTTGGTCTTGTGCCCACACAGAGATTGCACACATTAGGAACATTATCGCTCACTTACAGGTCAGCTGCTGCCGCCTTCTTTCATTCTTTTGTTCATTGTGTCTTCTTTCTTACTTTTCTTTCTGTCGTTGTTTTGATTTTTGTGTTTTTGTCAGCCGTGAATGGTTGGTTATTGGTTTCTGGTTTGAAGCCGACGTGAACTGTTTTTGAAAGTTCCTTCAGCCAGCACTCTTGCAGAAATCAGTTTCAGGACTAGGAAGTATAGTGAAGTTAAAAGTATGAATACTGGATAATGGACTTTCATATCCCCCCCCCCCGATACAGACCACCTTTTCCCGTCATCATAACCCACTCATCCCCCTAAAACAGCAACTTTGAACCTTGACACCCCCCCCCCCCCAAAAAAAAAAAAAAAAAACCCCTAAAGAACCAAAACACAACAACAAACATTCACACAAAACACCTAATAAAATCAAGAAAAAGAAACAAGCAGTTGAACGGTGGAACAGTGGATAGAACACCACACTACACTTGTACGATACACTCCAGCTGTTTAGTGACTTCCCTCACTGTGCATCTGAAGAACTCGTCTTCTGTCTATCCACCCACTGGTTCTTCTTTCTTTCCATTTATCAGATTTCATCGTTCTCTTCAAGTCTGCTGTCCTGAAGATTTTCGTGTAGGGGATAGTGAAGTGTTTTTTTGCCCTTCTGCACTACACTGGCCCTTGTACTCGTATCTCTGTGGCTACTGGCGCCCGTCCAGCGGCCGAACTGACCGTTTATTGCTTCTCCTTGGAATGCACCACCCGCCACCCGGGCGAAATGGTGAATGGGTATTTTTAGCACCAGAGAATACCTGAGTATCTAACGGAAACACGAGAAGCGTAAGATGGCGTGGTTTCCACAGGTGGGCGACGTCTCAACTATCACATACAGGTAACACAACAGTTACTGTGCCAATTACTGCCGACTAAGAATACTTGTACAGTGCCTGGTCAGTCGATCAGGGAGTGATCATCTGGTAGCTTCCAGAAATTGTATTGACCGGTTGCGAACAAAGAACTTTCTGGTGGAGAAAGGCAGCTTTTCGGTTTTGGCAGAGAATACCTGAGTATTGTGATCATGACGCTGTTGCACGATGGAATACACATGTTTTGCAAAATCGCATCCAAATTTGTTCGGTTCGAGTCTGAGCGAAGTTAAAATATTTCCAGTGAATCTGTGTCAAATTTGAATTCGAAAACAATCGCTTTCAGTGCGAAATTGTGATAGACGTTTGCGTTCTTACAGAGGGTCCCTCAACACCCCCCCCCCCCCATCACCACCACCACCACCAAGCTAACGTTATGTCGAAAGTGTTAAGATATTATGAATTTAACATTACGATGAATGTCCAGGGGAAATAACTCCTGACAGGATCCCCCATGGCGCAGTCAGGGACGTTACTTTCGGTTAGTGAGGTGGGAAAGGAGAAAAATGAAACGAGGATTGAATTGCGATGGCAGTAGGCTGGAGAGCAGGTGGAATTCATGACTACACGCGCTGATGTGGACGTGTAGTGCGTGCAGGGCCGCACCAGAACACGAGGGGAGGCAGGTGAAGTGTCCAGCCCTGAAGCTGACTGATTGCCACACTACTCGGGGAGGAAGAGATGGAGGGGAGGGCGGGGTACAGAGGGTGGAGGCCACTAGATGGCTTGATAACTACCCTCATCTGGAAAAGTGGCCTCATCGCCAAGGGTTTGATACACGCTTAGGTCGTTTTTCCAGATGACCGAAGAATGACTGAACTTGCTGGCTGATTAGCGCGTGAGCGCCGACCGGGTGCCCTTTCTCACCTGAGTGGATTTATAAAAGAGATAGGGTCGACTGTCCGTTGAACAGATCCGAAGTGAATGGAAGTTAATCCAGCAGCGAGTGTCTGTTGTAAAGGATGGAAAATACCAATAACACAGACTGAGAGGACGTGGAAATAAACAGGACTTTATTGCTCAAGCTTCTGGCTAAAGAAGACGAAAGACAGGAACAGGTTTAATTCCAAAAGGGCACTAGACTCATAATAATAATAATAATCAATACATCTTTATTATCCCAGAGGGAAATTTGTGTGTGGTGGACAAACAAAGACAATGGTACACATCAAATTAACATAAGAAACAAAAAAGAAACAAATAAAAAACCTCGACACATTTCTGTCCACAGTGGTTCACGAAGTAAAATGGATGTATTTTATTGACTGGGTTGTCTGGACAGTTCCACGATAGAGAGCTTCTGCTCGACACTTGGCCTCGGGAAAAATGCCAGTTGGCTGTCGGTCTTGGCGGGAAGTGTGTCTGGCGGCAATTTTTTTTTTTGCCCCGCACAAATTGCTGCATTTTTGTCTGTGACACTTGTCTGGATGGGAACTTTTGCCTTCCAGGGGATATGTCATGTACAAGTTCACAAGATGTTCTTCGGTATCAGACCTAATTGCAGCCAGACACATGAACCGAGCAAGTACCAATGTTCGCTGGCAGAAGCATCACTCAGTGATGATCGTTCACGTCAGTGTAGCATTACTGCGCAGTCTCAGCGCACTCTTGTCCTACGTCAAATTAAAATCCAAACATTTCGTTTTTAGGGCGATTTGCCGTGTCCACGTTAACGAAATGGTTCTGATGGCAGCCATAGAACAGAGCAAGCCTCCTTGTCTGCTGCCGACACTATCGGCAGAATCGTTAAATAACTCATGATGCTTTATGGGAGCGTGGCATTATTGCACCATATCGGTACACGCCTGTCACATTTCATATAGGGACTCATACAGATCGGGTCCTAACAGCGATGTGATGGCAGAGACAGTGATTTAGGCGCGTGACGGAGTGGGTTTCTAGCTCGGGCGTTTCCGGGTCATGTCGGCCGATTAGCACCATTACGATGGCTTCTTTTTCCCCCCTGGGATTCTCTTGTTCTCTGCCCTACTGCACTGGTCGGTGAAAGAAAGTGCCAGAATCCTACAGATACATTTTGAGCCGGGGTGCCCTGTCAGAGGGTATACTTATCTATACAGATACTGATAGACGAAGAGAGATGGTCGTTCTGGCAGGAAGTTTACAGACGTCGTTCATTCTTCTGTGACGCTACGCTTCTTCTTTCCGTTGTATGTTATGTTGCGTTCAGTTTTGTCGGATAGTTGGTGTTTTGTTTTTGGTTTTCGAATTATTGAAGTTTGAAATTTCTCAAGACTTTGGGTTTTCTTTTGGGAACTGAACTTTCTTTAAAAGTTTGCGTTTGTCCTCCTCGTATTTCCACCGAATCGAAGAATCGGAGCTTCGTTTGGAGAACAATTTTGTTAGTGTTGTTTTTTCCAAACCAGTCAAGATGTACCTGTCAGAAAAAATTCATATAATTTTATTACTTTGCAGCTATGGGTTCGGGCATGGAGAGCGAAAGTGTATTTCAATTCACGGACTGCGAATAAGTGTCTTTGGTATGGGAAGGGTGAGTTATGTTGCAGTATCCTCATGAGCTGTTGGTTAGTGTCACGTAGGTGTGTCATCTCCACGTTTGCAAGGAGGGCAGATCCTGTATAGTACTGCCTTACCTTATTACTATACATGGACTATATTAGCCATGCACGTCATGTCGCTAGTCATGCAGGTGTCACGTAGCTGGACTTCTGTCCTCGTCAGTGCGTGTGACTGGGCATACTAGGACGAGGGGGATAAGGGTGTAGGGTGTTGGGGAGGGGTGGGGAAGGGGGTGCTCTAGCAGTAGTACATGTCCCCGGATGATGAGTGCGGTGTCAGGTGGCGGCAGGGAGGGGTAACCTCGGGTACACCCTCACCTGACCCTAGTAAATCAGACGGCACCCTCCACCCACCCATGTCCCCCACCCCCCTTCCCCAGCCCCATTTCCTGTTGGCTTCTATCCTCTAACTTAGCTTTTGACCAGAGCAAAGTGGGATGTATGGAGGGGGTAACCCCCCCCCCCCCTTCCTCCCCGAAAAAAAAAAAATCCAGCGGAATAAATAATGGGTGAGGGTTAAGTAGCTGTAGTAGTGAGGGAACATGACAGCGCAGTGTGTGGACAGTGGGGAACTACAATACAGCACAGAGCACAGGAGGGACCAATGTGTCAGACAGACATACTGTGTTGTGGACATCTGCTACACTGTTGTCAATTTGTGTGCACTTGGTGACGGCGTATTGTCCTGGGGCCGGTGTCCAAGTGACAGCGGTGTTGAAAACAATGTGTTGCATATGAAAATAATGCAAAGCAGTTGAGTTGGCGTCCAGAGGGAACAAGACCACCGCCGCCACTACAACCACCACCACCAGCAGCAGCAGCACCACCACCACAAAGACAACGGCAGTGAAAAACAGGACGAACAGAAAATAAACCAAGCTAAAGGAACGTTTCTGTTAAGTGAAGTTCCATCTAGGCGTTGCCCCCCCCCCCCGCTTCCTCCCCTCCCCCACCCCCCGTTTCTTCACGAAGACGATGTTTTAGGTGGATGGTAAATGGTAGCTTAACAGAAATTTCGTAATACACATGTACAAGTCCTGTACATACTGATACTGTTCTGTACATGCAAGGATGAGAAAATGTGCAGGGCTCCCTAAAAGCTACAGACCTAAAGGGTCCACTGACCCCCAGTTCAAAATTTTAGGGGGTCTTTGTACCTCCACTTTCAATTTTTAAAGGGTCAGAATCATTTCTCAAGTTTTTAGTGCATGGAATTATAAATTCAGTAAATGCTGCTGAACAGGTGTCTGTGTGCACGGTGTGTGTGTGTGTGTGTGTGTGTGTGTGTGCCACGGTGTGTGTGTGTGCCACGGTGTGTGTGTGTGTGTGTGTGTCACGGTGTGCAAAACTGAGTTTTATCAACTTCAAATCATATAATTAAATGAAGTGGGTACAATTCAGTTTTGAAAGTTGGAAACTCTGACTTTTTGCTCTGTGCCGACTCTGATGCGACGTACGTCTGAATCGTAGCTATGCCGCGACGCCGAAGTGCACCCGCTTCCGCCGGGCGAGGGCTCGAGCCCCTCCACAACTTTTCCACTGACGAAAAAGTCCATAGTCTTTTTTCGGTGGCATGATTCGTCACAGAGAAAGCGAATCCGATCGGTAACAAGAGCACTGACTCTAAAATCTTTCGTCCATGGTTTCGACATCGCACGTACGCCGGGTGTTTCAGTGCGCGGAAGCGGAAAAAGATGGGGCACGTTCACTACGCGCGAGTGGCTGTAGTAGCCGCCGATCTGCAGTAGTAGACAGTTCACGACTGCGAGCGTTAAACAGAACCAAACACAGAACCGAACTGAACGCGGCCATGGCAAGGGAGAACACTCACTTGATCACAACACGCCTCTAGGCGTACGCACGGTAGTGCAGAGGTAGTGCGTCAAGCTAAGCACAGATCGCGTTCATAATGCTTCAACGTACCCCCTCGAATTTTTTTTAGGACGTAAATTTTCAGTTCAGTGCGTAAATTACGCACAGACGCACAGTTTAGGGAGCCCTGATGTGAAAAAGTATTGGCAAACATCACCAGTCTGAGTTAAAAAAAAACAAAAAAACCCAAAAGAAAGGCTGTCGAATTTCTCACACGCGGATATACCATTTTACAGATTTACGGAAAGAAATCCTTATATCAACGATGAAGCAAAGAAAAACAAACACGCTCTAAGAATCACCAGAAAAACGCGAAACGTCCAGCTTATCTTGCAGTGAGAGTATCGTATATTCACATGCACCCCCATCAGAAGCACCCCTGTCTTGTCCTTTAGATGGGTGTATGTTCCAGCTGCCGTGTGCGGTCCATGTGGCGGTAGAGTCAGAGGTTATCACGGGAGTAGGGTCGTCCACTAAAGGTCACGGATAACTGTCCTGATTAGACATTGCCGGCTTCTCCAGTCCCCCCACTGACGTTGCAGTTTTTGTTCGATGGTACAGTAGCCGATGTATTGCTTCGGAAACCTTTGTTTCGTCAAAGAACTAAGACGAGTACTGAGTCTTCGTGATAATCATCATTGCTATGGCAACTATTGATTACAGTTATTGTAGGTTGGCGTGGCGTGGGAACTGGCAAAATGGAGCCCAGAATCAGGTTATTAATCCCAAGAGGCCAGAACTGTGGAGGATCCCCTGTGACAATCATCGGACAGAACACAAACCATGGACCGTTGATTAGGATCTCGGACCGGACAAATAAGCACCTTGACTGATACTGATATTGAACCAGCAAACCCATCAGTGTCCATACCGATACAAGCCCTCGGGAGAATGTGAAGCGATATTGGGCGGTACTTGATTCCAAAACAGCCTGACTTGATACTGGTGCATTTTTGTATTTCCCCTGTAAACTATCTGTTTGGTTAGCTGCAGTTCGTTTCAGAAAATGTCTACATTACTTGACGTGTGTGGCGGGATTTCGAGAGCGGAGAACCATAAGAGAACTACGTTTTCAGTAGAATGAAGTTACTCCAAACACAGATATCCTGCTCGTATTTCGGAAACAGAAACCAGGGAATGAAGTATGTTTAATAAGACAGCCCCCCCCCCCTCTCTCTCTCTGTCTAGATGTGGACGATCAAAAGGCTGGTAAGGTCTGGAAGGTCACGGTTGAGTTGGTCAGTCTGAATGGCCCCCCCTTGACCTGCCTCGACACCTTCGGTCATGCTTCAGTGAACGCCATTTACGAGCTTACTTTGGCCAGATTCGTTCATCCGTCTCATTTTACGGACTGTGATTCGATACAACTCACAAGGACATTGCTTATCGCCAGTCTTGCAAGGGACTAGTCTTATTGTGTCCTGCAACTTTTTGTTAGGGCTTCCATCACCGCCTTCAATATTGCCACCGTCATCGCTGTAGTCGTCGTCATCATTATTATCATTACCGTCGTCATTGTCGTCGTCGTCGTCGTCATCATCGTCATCGTATGCATCGTCTTGCCACTCTCTTGATCGTCATTATCATCATCATCTTCGGCACCATATTCAATCAGCTCTGCGTAGCTGGTCGAGAATTACAAACATACAAACGAAAACAAACAAACAAACAAACAAACAAACGGAACCTGGTTCGTCCTGACTTGTAGTATCAGGACTTGGTGAGTTGTGCGAAGTGTTCCCGACAGACACATAACTGCCTTTGTTAAACTTTAATTGAAAACGTTGATCACGCTTTCCTTTGGTTGGGTGTTTCATTGAAAACGCGACACGTACAATTACTGTTCGAGTGCAAGATTCGTCTGCTCTGATTATACTAGGATGGAAGTCTTTTGTGAGAAAATAATTATCTGACAGTGTTAACGTCTTCTGGGAAAAGGCCCTAAGCGCCTATCAAATCGGTGTCACTTAGGCTTTTTTTATGTTGTTTCCATAGTAATGGAAACAACATAATAGGACGGGCTAAAATTTCCACGTTCATAGGCAAGCATCTGTGGTACAAACGCACGTCACTGCCGATCTCCCGCAGAGACGATTATGCAAGTGTAACTCTGACAATGACGTAAGAAAACCTGCGTCATCGATGCTGGCATGTATGCTGTTCCGAACGCGCTTCTCCTCCTCACTGAGTGCCGTCTGTGTGGATGTGTGTGTGTGTGTGTGTGTGTGTGTGTGAATTGTGTCCGGGCCCGTTTCTTCGAAGATACTTAACCGAATGGCTTCAAATTTGGGGTATCCAAATTTATCAAAATGTTACATTAGACGATTCAAGCGTGTGATGATTGCTTAAGTGATTTGGGAGTTATCGCCCTTTTGAGACAAGTTGGTTGTCTTTCGTTTACAGGCGTAATATTTATTTAAATCACTCAATTTTTTGGCAGTAGATAGCTTGAATACGGACTCTGAACTGATTCACTACTAGAAAATGGTCGCTCTTATAGTTTTCATGTAAACCGAGCCTGAGTTGACATTGCATGTGAACCCAGTTCAGATGCCTATTTCTCCGAAAATACTGAACCGATCGATTTCAAATCTGGGGTTTCTAAATGAATCAAGATTGTTGAATAGAAGGCCCGATCCAGGTACGATTGCACACATGATTTGCGAGTTATCGCCCTTTTCAAAAAAAGTGGCTTTCAGGCGTTTAAAGGCGTAATATTTACTTAAACCACTCCATTTTTGGGACATAGATAGCATGAATACGGACTCTCAACTGAGTGAATTTTGGAGGTTGTCGCTTTTATACTTTTGGCGTAAGCCGTACCTGATGAAAGTGCTGGTGAACACACTTTAGATCTCAAAATCGCTCCTACTATACATAGATAATGAGCCTGGGGTGCCATAAAAAATATACAAAAAAATTAGAAAAATTCACTGCAGCCGTTGTCGTCAGTTGACTCGAAAATTTGTACTCGAAGCACATTTCCTTTACACAAGCCACACGCCTCACAAACATCGCAGAAAAGGCACACGCGCACTGACGCAAAACTGTATCAGCGTCAGTTTGCCGACGTCATGTTTGATTGACGTGGGGGTGTGTCGTCACTTTTCGGAAGTTCTCTATTTGTAGACGGGGAAAGCGGGAGTTTCATTGATGTAGTGAGCTTTGTTTTTCCCACTGACTCTCACTCAATAGCATAGTAGAGTGAGAGAACACCACATAGGTCTCAATGGAGCACATGCACAAACGCGGCTCGCGCAAGTCTGCGTGCGTGCGTGCGTGCGTGCGCGCGCGCGTATGTCTGTGTGTGTCTGTGTGCGTGCGCGCGCAGCAGACATAACACATAGTGAAAAAACGTTCGCCGCGCAGACTTGTCTGTTAAACACATTGAGCCGGTATAAATTCGATCTTTACACTGCGCAGCAGCAACACTTCAATTTTCATGGGGCTGCTTTCATTGCAAGAATTGTATCCGAGTCAAAGTTATTACGTCAAATGTATTATGCGTCATCCCAATCAGGAAAACGTCATAGATTTCAAAGAAAACAACTTGACGTCTCTCTTCCAAAACCAAGATTGGTCTGACAAGCCCGGTCAGTTGTTTCCATTCAGAGAGAGAGAGTGTAGTGTGTGTGTGTGTGTGTGTGTGTGTGTGTGTGTGTGTGTGTGTGTGTGTGTGTGTGTGTCCTCCCGAATACATGGCATTACAAAAGAACGACCGTGACGACAGCAGGTGATTAAATGGAAACAACATATTGGGCTGGTCAGTGGCCATCTTGTTTTGCTTGTGACCAGAATGTGTCCAGACCTGTCATGGCTGAATAGCGTTGGCTTTGCATTGGGTGTAGATTGTTATTGTCAGCGTATGAGGCGTTGCAGACAGTCACGTGTCTGGAGGTCCAGTACACAATACATGTATGTTAGTGTGGGCCGAGACAACATGACCGAGACTTTATAACCATTAACAGGTCAAGACGCAGGAAGCTCCGAGTGTTGTATACCCTGGGTACGGGACGTGGCTCATTCACAGTGTGATTTACACCGCGCCTGACGGTCATCCTATCTGCTTGGTTTTAAATCTCGGGGAAACTTTATCTGGCTTGTGACAGTGATACGACCTCAACCGTCTGACCAGCGCAGGCAAGGGTACACCGTGATAGGGAGGACGGGATCACCTCTCGTGTGTGAAGAGAAACACCTTTAGGGTGGCGTTGCAATGATTGGGCAGCGGAGAATGTACACGTGCATACTTTCCACAGTCGTATGGTTCAGGTGTCTTTTGACAGAACACGTGCAGGGCTTAACATCTTCCACCTTTCGACGGATTTCCACCTTTCGCAAAAATTCCCCCCCCCCCCCACCCCCACACACACCTACCTCACAAAGTGTTTCCTCTTCTGAAGCACTTAAAGGCATACCAAAATACACCAAATTGTACAGATTTGTAAGACAAACGAACACTGAAACGGACAGATGTGTGCGAGACACCACTAGCATAAAGCAGACACATACTCGTGGCTTTGCTACTTCGTCGGGGGAGCCGGGGTGCCTGAATGGTAGAGCGTTGGACTTCTAATGCTCGGGTCGTGAGTTCGTATCCCGGCTGGGGCCAAATATTTGTGCTGACTTTCTCATCGTGCCCCATCTTTGATATCGCCTGTATGTGGCGGAAAAGGACGTTAAATCCCCAAACACCCACCCACCCACCCTTGCTACTTTGTCACTAAATGCTACATACACACTTTTCTCCTTTGGGATCGTGGACCATGGTAAGCCCTGCACGTGCATTGTAGATCGGCCGGATAAACTACACGTGTCTGTAAAGGGTTACTCATCGCTCGTTAGTCTGGTCATCCGTCTACACATTACATTTTCACAAAAGTGGTCAGCCATTACAAACCATTTGAAGGCATCTGCTTTTTTCCTCCAGCAGGTTTGCAAGACAGGTTGGAAACACCCCTGCAGAACAATCTGGCACATAGTCTAGCCCAGATTTTAGAGCTCTGTGTGTGTGTGTGTGTGTGTGTGTGCGTGCGCGCGCGCGCTGTTGCCCAAAGACCCCAGATGGAATGTTTTACAGAAGGAAGTAGGTCACTGACAGCTTGTACATTAACATAGTTACTCAGTCTTTGAAAAAGATTTAAAACAACCCACACAGTCTTTCAGAAACCCGAGAAGTGAGACACTACTAAGTAGAAGATCCGCGTCCCAACAATGAACTCGCAACTTACCGGGCTGTAGGTGAGTATCAGGGAACAGCGACGGACGACTAACAGCCTCACATGTCACCGTAAAGTAATGTCACTTACGCCAAAATTTACGTGAGGGGCCAAACAAATGTAACCCCATCTCGGGTTTTAATTGACTGTAGGGTGAGCAACAGTGTAGCGAGGTGACGTTCCTGTGTTAAAGGAGCACGAACCTTCCATTGAATACGTGTAGATGTAATTGGTATAGTTGCAACTGCGGTCCAGTTCCATAGTGCCAAACGTAAAATTAAGAAGAAGAAAAAGAAACAACAACAACAACAACCAAACAAAAAATAAAAAAAATAAAATAGAAATAAAATAAAAAAAGAGCATCCAGGTTCCGTTTTTGTTACTCATGTATTTTCATGTCGATGTTTCCAGTCAGCTTCTGAAAAGTTAAAAAGAAAAAGTAAATGACTGTCATTATGTACAGTGTAAGTGCAAGGGAAATGAAATGGAAGACCAGAACGGAATGGTTCTATGAGACAGGAACCCCCTCACAGACTTAACCAGATATAGAGACTACGAGCCTCAAGTCATAGAACACCTCGCAAACCTACTTACAGAGCTACGTCAGTCATGATACCTGCACAGTCACTCGTTGTCGGGCTTATTAGTGCTGCGTGCGCCACTCTAGAGACATAATGATGTGGACCTAACTAGAGTTCGTCTCAAGAGGTTTGTGACCCAGTTTGAAACGTTATACCTCCCCGAGGCTTGACCTAGAAACCTCGATGATTTTATGTACACTCGCCTGACACCCCGCCCACCCGTCTAAATTTCAAGTACAGTGTACAGTCGACTTTACCTGTGGGCCCTTTCTTTGCACACCTGATGCATTGGGCTCTCACCTGTGTGTCCAAGCTGACCAGGTAGGTCGTAATGACCTGATAGTGTGTTTCTCTTAGTCTCTCTTTCTCTCTTGCCGCGCGAGCGTGTGTGTGTGTGTGTGTGTGTGTGTGTGTGTGTGTGTGTGTGTGTGTGTGTGTGTGTGTGTGTGTGTGTGTGTGTTGTCTTTCTGGATGTCTTGTTTCTGTTCCCGATAGTACTTTCGGTTTTTGTATGATCTGCATCTTGTGTGATTTTCTGGTCTTATAATTTTTCTTTCTTCTTTTCAGTTTCTTTTCTTTCTTATTTATGGTAATGCAGTGACGGCAAGTTTGAAAATGGTCTTTGTATGCCTGTAACTTCTTCCGTTGTGAAATAAAAGATCGAACGTTATCTCTCTCTCTCTCTCTCTCTCTCTCTCTCTGTTGATGTGAGAAGTAGGTTTAACATTGTGTCAGTCGCACGTGGCCCTCCTATTGAATTTAGATTGAAAATGTCAAAAGTCGGATCGGAAAAGTCAGCGGAAAGGTGGCTGGGTACAACACACCTGTAGGAGAGGAGGATCAGAGAGGCTGTGCCTTTGACTATGAGACGCTAGTATGCAATGCTTTCCTGATAAATTGTTATCTTCCGCTAGGGGGCAGTGTGGTCCGAGTTAGGGTGAAGAGTGGCAGTACACACGCGGGGTGTAATCAATGTTGGACGCCAGTGTTTCCGATGCTGCTCCACTTCAAAGGTTTGAACAATGGCTGTTCTCATGTGTCGTTTTAAATATAAGCCTGCACACGTCTTGCCATTGTAGTAAGGAGCTGAAGTTGTTGTCTGGTTGATAAACGCCATCTTTCTCAGTTTCACGCAGACAAACCGAAGCTGTCTGGAAACACTCGGCGGTACTCAATGTTAAACATGGAAAAACTCGGTGCTGTTTGAAATGGGGAGCCGGGGTGGTCGAATGGTAGAGCGTTGGACTTCTCATGCTCGGGTCGTGAGTTCGATCCCGGTTGGGGCCAAATATTTGTGCTGGCTTTTTCATCGTTGCCCCGTCTTTGATATCACCCTATGTGGTGGAAAAGGACGTTAAACCCCCAAACACCCACCCACCCTCGGTGCTGTTTGAAAGCACACTGTCCTGTCGGTGCTAGTTTTTAACCGCAGTAGCACTAGAATCACCCGCCCCCATTTTGACTGCACCCCTGATGCAGGTCTCCTAGACGGAGCGAGTACGTGACATTGGGGGCGTCTGAGTACCGTTGTAGTGCTCTACACCTCGTGTTACCGGCTGTGTTTTCCGCTGGGAAAAGATTTGTTTCTGCCGGCCTGCTGAGTATAACGCTGTTGTGTTCTCTAATGTTTGTATACTCACAATGACAACTTGTGTGCTACAGTGTTGGGTGACAAGGCGATTTACTTTCCTGTTCGTGACAGCAGCTGTAGGGTAACTGTTTTGTTTCTGTTCTGGTTCGCTTCGTCACCTTTCCCTTTATCTTCTTGCTTCATTGCTTGTGGCACGTATTTTACCTGTGTCATCTGCTGCATTGTTCCGCTGGGCTTTCGGTTTGGACGAAGCTCGTTGAACTAGGGCATTTAACAGTTAAGCTGCACGATTTCTTCAGTCAAGGTGTTTGGGTGTTTCCTTCTTGCCTGTCCTTGAGACGAGGGAGCCGGGATAGCCGAATGGCAGAGCGTTGGACTTTCAGTGCTCTGGTCGTGAGTTCGTATCCCGGCTGGGGCCAAACATTTGTGCTGGCTTTTTTCTCGTTGCCCCGTCTTTGATATTACCCATACGCGGTGGATAAGGACGGCTCCTAAACATCCGCCCATCCTCCTGTTCTTGAAAGGGGGGGGGGGGTATCGCAACATATTAACTAAGCGAATGATATTTCTTTAACACACTTCGTACCAGGCACGAGATCCCTCGGTAGGAATTGTGTTAACGTTCACCTGCAAGTGTGGCTTCCGTGGTTGTTGGTGCTGTAACCCAAACGATGTCAAAACCCTGATCATGTACACACCTGTCACAATTCCCTTAAAACATTGTTTAAAATCTCTTCTCGATGAAGGCGCGCGGGAGCGATTAAGACATGCACTTCCTTCTTGCTGACATACAGTTTCAGCAGTCTTGCACCCGGAGACTTGTAGGTAGGTTTGCGTCAAGTTTTGGTCATTAAGCTTATGTCGACGTTTACGTTGTTGATTGCACCGGCCATTCGTCATATTGACAGTCGACCCCGGAACTTTTATCCGCTATTCAGTGGATTCAGTCCTCGGTTGACCACAATGCTCCGTTTCCGACCGTGGGTACACGTCACGCAACTTACGAAGCATCGTCGATCTTGGTGACACCGCTGTTCTCTCCCCTTGTCGTGGTTGAGTCCCTTGTTACCCTGGCAAAACATGGTCTGGGACGCGGAGTTGTCGTCAGCTGTGTGGCGTTCTCACACTGATATTGTTCCCTGTCACAGTCACTCGGTTCACACCTGGTTTTCCGGCCTTGTCCGGTGTGTGTTGGGTCTCAGGGGCGACTCAGGACAGTGAGAGGAAAGAGTGTGTGTGTGTGTGTGTGTGTGTGTGTGTGTGTGTGTGTGTGTGTGTGTGTGTGTGTGTGTGTTGCTTCATCAAAATTTCAAACTTTCTTGCCAGACGCTACAAACAGGAAAACACGGGTAGTTCTATATGACTGAAACGTGGAAAGAAAGCAGTAAGTTCATTGACGTCATTTGAGTAAAAATATCATTCCATCAATCTCTTTCATCTTGAAATCACTCCTTTCTCTATAAAGTGACGCCATAGACATACTGTGTTTTGCGAATACACGGAGGAGAGAAGGATTGGGGTTTTGGTCTAGGGGCATGGCGAGTGGAGTCGTCCACTGTATTCTTGGCTTCAAGGAAAGAGGATGGAATTTCACATGAAGCCTTACCTGCATTCTTTCCATCCCCTCCCCCCCAGATAGCTGGTCCAAGAAGGTGGCAAGTAAAGGGAGATAATTGACGAGAACTCCCGATCCCGATTAGCCGTCGATGCACGACCATTCTCCCACCTTTGTGACCGCAGTCAGTGTGGCAGGTAAGGACAGTGGGCGTGACTCGGGTCAGCCTTTTCCTGTTCCCTCCCCCGCCCCCTGCCGTACTGGACAAAGCTGAGTAATGGGCCCCGCCTGCCAAAAGCCAGATCTCCTCATAGAGGATCTGCGCGCTGCAGCCGAGATGGCTTCACTACGGGGACTGGCCAAGGTGGCGGGGAGTCGTCCCGGTGTTACTGTGATTCAAACATGTTGATGACGATACCTCTTTGTCGCGGGCAGTCATATATTTGTAGTATGACAAGGTCCATTAACTTTATCTGAAAGCATTCGTCATCAAAATGTTTGAATCGTACTATGCTTCGAAGTCTGATTTATTTTCTTAGTACAGTGTATCTTTTTTGTATTTCGACAATCTCTACTTTCAAGGTTTGCTTGTTTTTTTTAAATTTATTTTTTGTTTGTTAATTTTAATCGTAGCAGCACCAAAAACAACAACAAAACAAAACAAAAATAAGAAAGAAACAAACACCCCCTCCCCCCAAAAAACCCCAAAACAAACAACAACAAAAACCAAGTAAAACAACAACAAACATAACAAACAAAATAAAACAAACAACCAAAAACAAAACAACAACAAACAACAAAACAACACAAAACAAACCAAAACAACAACAACCAAAAACAAAACAAGAGAAAACACCCAGAAAACTCTCCGCCATCCTTACTACCCTCCGTGTTGGCTCAATCGGCTCAGTGTCAGGTCTTTTCTCTCTAAAGACGAGATCCTCCTTGCTGAGGGGTGAGTGAGGATTCCGGTTTCACGTGTCGGGAAGAACGGCTGATTTAATAGTTCGCTCTCTACTCTCTGATGTCAGAAGGACGGGGTTCTCAGCTGGTGTTAGAAAAGTCTTGTGGACAGAACACACATTTTGATGTCTGGGTGGCGATTAAGGAGTGACTTTTTCATTTGTGTATTTTTTTTAGTTTTCACGGAGAGAGAGATTGATGAAGGTTTTATCCCTGTTTGAAATCTTCCTGGTTGTGTTTTGTAGGTGCACCTGTCCTTGTTTATCTGGGTCTGTTGACGGGTCATGGTGTCACAGACAGCGAAACGAATCCGACATTTAGCTTCTAGAGTTCAAATAATTACGAAGACTAGGTGGCTACGGCAAAACTTGAAACATTGAGTAGTCTGTCTCGTTGTGCAGCACGAGAAGCCATCAGCTAGGCCCTGTGAAAACTCCGTAATGTAATGCGTTTTACGATGGGCGCGTTGTTCCCATGAGCGTCCGTGGTCGACAGGCATAGTGTGGTGGTCCTCATGAGGTGTCGGGATTCAAGGAATCCACACGCGGTAACGTTTTGAAACTGTCCGGGGTCGGAATTCCCTGCAGATTATGTTAATGGATCCTGGAAGCGCATGACGTTCAAGGTATTTGTGTTGTGCTAAACAAAGGAATACTGTGTTTAGCTGAGTTTGGCGTAGGACATAACATCCTCTTCATGGATGTCGAGCTTTAGTGTTAGAACCCTGTGCAATACTTATGTCCTGTGTTTCTCCAGACACGGCTGTCTTGACCTTGTTCAGGGTCACAGGACCTAATTGCGGACAGCCAGTAAGCACAGAGTCAGCTCCCCCTCCCTCCCTCAGTGGCGGGAGTGGATGTGATCATAACCATTCTCTGTTATCGATCTGCTGCCGGACCTTGTCGGACTCTGTAGCTACTGACCCTGGCTGTAGTGGGACGGACCCCTGGCTGCGTTCAATAGGACTGGTGCCTCGAAGGCGGCGTGCTCCGTACCCACAGTATTCACGGTGCTCGGCGGGGCTGGAGTGGGCAATTTGTCATCTTGTGACGGGACACCATATTCCGTGAAGGGTACCTGCGAATCAATGACCTTACTGTCAAGTGGTCGGGGGGGGGGGGGGAGTTGTGGAAAAGAGTGAGGGGGGAGGAGTAAGGAAGGATTTCACAATATTTTTTTTTACACAGAGTTCGTGAGAAGCGTGGGTAGTAATGTCCAGCTAAGAGCACTGCATGTATAAAGCACCAGCAGCATAAAGTTGTTTTCGTCTGATATCAGGGGTATACGATCCTTGCTGATGTTAAGGAGAGAAAGCAAACAAACAAAACTGTTGTTTGTACCTATCTGTGCGATTGGTGATTACTAATGTTGCGATGTAATCAAGTCGGTTAGGTGGAGTTTGACCTCTCTCTCTCTCTCTGTGTCTCTCTCTCTCTGTCTCTCTGTCTGTCTCTCTCTCTGTCTCTCTCTCTCTCTCTCTCTCTGTCTCTCTCTCTCTGTCTCTCTCTTTAACCTTGTCTCTGGTACATACACTGCAACTCAACACTTATACAACGGAAATCGCTGTAGACTTCCCTTATCCCCCTTACAGGTTAAGTGGACAAGAATAAACAAACTTACTCATGAAATAGCGAGTACCCTACAGGTAAGTTTGACCAAGTAGCCCACTATACCTGGCCTTCCGTCCAGTCAGTGGCGCTCCCACTAATCCCTGCCGGCTGGGCTGACTCATGAGTTTCCCAGGGACTTACATCACGCCCCTGACACACACACACACACACACACACACACACACACACACACAGGGGGCGGGCAGCGTGTCCTAGCGATATCCCTACCCCCCGGGGTAGTGGTTCTTAACCTCGTTACTGGTGTTGCCGTGTCCGTTAGTCGTGATTATCAGGAGGGTTTGTGGATGATGAAGCACCCGTAACAGCGCTGCCCTCCCTCCGGTCACACTTGACCCCCGGAACAGCTGGCGGCGGTCAGTGTGGTCGGTACAAGCCGTTCTTCTGGCTGGTGTCCGGCGCTCTGGCCACGTGCAAGACGGATAACACTGATAGTGATACTTGGGTATTGGTGCTGGCTGAAAGCAAGAGCAGGGGAAGCAGCGGCATCAGTCGTAGTTTATCATCTGTCAACAAATCTTAGTTCGATATTAGGGACGTTAATGCTTTATCTACTTGACGTTTGCCCGGCAGCCGAAGTTGAAGTCCTGATGACGATTGGCCCATTTACCGTTCTGTTCTGTTGAACATCGATTGACCCATTTATCGTTTTATTCAGTTCTGTCCAGTTTTCCCCCCGATATTCTCCCTGCTCCTTGACCAGTTGACTTCGCTCATTGTACTAAGAGATTCACTGAACTGTCTTGGAAGCATCGGTCCTAGTTGAATGGCAAAGTTTCAGGGTATCGTTTTTTATGGAAGAAAAGTGAGAAGTCAGTCCTTCCGGTTTTGACAGTACCAGTAAAAAGCCAAAGGATACATGGGGATGGATAGATTGAGACTGGCGCGGGAAGGGGGGGGGGGGGTGAATGTGGCGGGGTTCTCCGACCAAAAGTGACTGTCATGACCGCTGCTTGCATTTCCATTATGTGTACTACTAGTTACTAACAGTATCACATCGGTTTGTTTTAGGGGAGGTCGGTAGTGTCACACGAGGCGAGTCCGCCCTTTAACCTCCTCCCTCCCCCTCCCTCTCCCCCCTCCTCCTTCCCCCTCCCCACCGTTTAGCGGTGATTTATAACGGTGGTTGTCGTGATAGATCCATCTAGAGTCCCGGCACACACCGTAAAGTCGCCATGAACAGATTAGAGGGTCACACACGCCTACCTGTATTAATATTTCCCCTACTACTGGGTCATAGGTCAGGGGGTTTTCCAGATTCTTCACGCTCTGCTTTCTCTTCACTATAACCCTCGTCACAGACGGTGTCTGAGTCAGTTTCCGCTCAGGAAGTGTATGGTTGGTGTTGTATTGTGCCCGTCCCGTCACTCATGTATTATTTGGCAGTGATAAGCGTGAATGATTTTGTCACTGGTGAATAACCTCGTTTGTCAAGCTGCTTCTGTGCTGAGCAATGTGTATGAGATGGTTGCTTAGTAATCTTCTCTCTGTCTCTCTTTTCCTGTCTGTCTGTCTCTCTCTCTCTCTCACACACACACACACACACACACACACACACACACACACACACACACACACACACACACACACACACACACACACACACACACACACACACACACGTGGGCAGAGAGAGAGAGAGAGCGAGCGAGCTTAACCTAGTTTCCTTCCTAATGCGTATCGACACGGACGAGTGATTTTGAAAAGTCTCGCCGTCTGGCCCCATTAAACACAGATTGCACTCCGAGTCGACAAGGGGGCTTAACCAGGTAGACCAAGACTGGCTTGCCCCTTAGTAAAGGCACTTTGTCAACGACGGTGATTGTAGCCAACTCCAAATAATTGCTTGTTGGATAATTTGTAAACAGTCCACTGTTTAGTACAGTATCCCAAACACATCCACAAACTCCCCTGAAACGCCCATTCAGTAGCGCGATGGCTTACAGGTAGAGCTCTGTAAACACACACACACACACACACACACACACACACACACACACACACACACACACACACACACACACACACACACACACCAGGTGTTGATGGTAAGTTAGTGTAGTTGATAGTTCCCCATAGGAATTTTTGCCTCAGGACACACTTCGTTCAGGGTTTAGGAAATCACTCAAAGAAGTCGCACAGGAAACGACAGAATACAGGGTGAGAGGAGGGTGGGGGGGTGTGTGGGGGGGGGGATGTGGCAGTTTGGCGTCTCCGGCATTGGATCCGTTGACACGTGACAGGTGAAAGTAGAGGTTCCCCGTTTACTGTTCTGTTGAAGTCTCGATTTCCTGGCATTTCTTTCACACAGGACTTGTTAGCGAACACGACTGTGACAACCGGCCCAAATTCAAATACTTCAGTGAACGGTTAGTGTCTTTCTGACTTGTTTCTTATACGTGTCCATGTAGCTGTTGGTTTGTCGTTTTGCTGTTTCTTTGTTTGGTCTTCCCAAATGCAGTCAACATAACCTCCATTTTTCAATTTCATCCATCTTCAGCGTATTTTTCCGCAGAAGGCAAAAATCTCAATTTCATCGTCATTGGCCGATGACGGAACTGGAGTGTGTTTTTGTGGACTAGTAAACCACTGAGTGGGTTATGGAAAGTCGTAATTCACACTTTCGCTCTCCGTTTCCTTACTATTTTCGGACGCAAAGCACTCGTGGTTAACTCAGTCACTGAAAATTTGTACTGACGAGTGGTGTCAAGGTTTATTTGGCATCAGTACTATGCTGTCTTCTGCCTGTACATTAAGCGAGCAGCAGAAAGACAGCAGCGTGCGTGTGTCCACAGGAAACCCCGGACCCGTCCACTATTTCCTCAAAAGCCACACGAAAGTATTTGCTGTAAGTGACCAAACAATAATCCTAAGTGTGTTACACGGAAATACCAGCAGGCATTAACTTAGACCGTATTCATAGCAGTAACTGCTTGTAGATTACTGACTTGCTCTGGCGTAACTACTGTGGCTAATCTGCTTGTGGAGTCGACCGGTGCCTGTATCACGCGCAGTTCACTCTCACAGAGCGTGGGCGATATCTGCAGGGAAATTTGGTGCCTGCAACACAGATTGTGGGCGATTGCTTTGACCAGTCGTGTGTGTGGCAGAAGCGGTGGGTTTGTTTCTGAGCCGGCATATGACCATTTAGGGCAGGGCAGGCTCTGTGGAAAATTCGCTCATTATGATTCAGTCAGTCGGTAAATGTTAGGGTGTGTCTCTAAAACTGTAACGGTGTACCTTCTGTTTGCTCACCCCCCCTCCCTCCTTCTTTCCGCCCTCTCTCTCTCTCTCTCATTATCATGAAAGTGAAGAGTTTTTCGATGTCGTGGATTTAGTTACTTAGGCCGTTATATTTAAAAAAAAAAAATCCAGTTTGCATGATTTGTTGCTCAGTGCTTATTTTCTCTCCATGTAAGTGCAGACACGTCTTAGAGAAACCCAGCTAGGTTGTAGCAGGACGTAGAACACACACACACACACACACACACGTACACGCGCACACACACACACACACACACACACACACACACACACACACACACACACACACACACACACACACACACGTCACTACCATCATTGATGTCAGTTTCTCTTTCTTCCGTCCTGTGAGGAATTTGAGATAGAAGTTTATCCGTTGCTGAGTGGAGATGTATAGATGTAGAACAGAAGTAACATTGTGCACATCAAGTCCGCCAGGAAAACGAAAATGAAACAGCGAGCTCGGTCAAAATGAAAGAGGTCACATATGACTGTTTCCCGGCTGGCCGGACACAAGGACTGTGACAAGCCCCGGGAAACAGTAGCATTACAACTGCTACCCGCTTGACTGTTGTAGCTGTGGCCACGGGGGGTAGCCAAGATGGCCCGCAGCTATTTTTGTGCTATCCCATGTAAACTCTTTCGACGATTGCTCTCTGGAAAAGATGAGCATGTCTTTTGCATTTTAGTAAGGAGTTAGTTAAAGTCGTCTGGCAGGTAATTCATTGGAAACACTCGGTGCTACTCACATTTGAAAAGAAAAATGGAAACACTCAGTGCTGCTGTTTGGAAACACTCCGAATTGGCGGTGCTCTGTTTGGAACTAACTGCAGATCAATTCAGTGTCATACTTTCGAAATAATTCTGGCCTTCCGTGAGGAAAATCATCATGGAAACATTTCAATCGAATTAACACCGGAAATACTCAGGACCATTTTGATTGCCCCCCGTCAGTGTGGGCGCGCGAGGCTGGTGTTAGTGTGAGTCCGATGCGGGGCACGCAGTCTTGCATGAGTATGCATGTATTGTAGGTAGGTAGGTATGTGAGTACTGTACTTTAGACGCACGTAGCCGTAGTTCTGGCATAGCTCTCTCCCCTCTACTTACCGTGGGATGGGCTTTTCCCTTTTGTGTATATAGACAGGTCAGCGCGCACTTCAAACGACATTTGCAGCATTCTGAAATCCGGGGGATGAGAGCTGGTGGGATTCGTGTCAGATTTCGGTCGTGTGCTTGACATTACTGTGTGGTCGCTACTGGGACACGGTGGTCAGTGAAACAAGCAGCGCCATCTGTGGAGAGTAACCTCTGGTGTCTCGGTCCAGGTGAGTCGGATGTACCGGGAATGTGTTGTATGCACCGGGCATGTAACGAACTTGTTTCTTGTGGGTTTCGCTCGAAGCAAGAAAGAAAATTATGCGTTTGAGTGGAGATGAGTCAGAGATAGGTATCTGTATAGTAGGTCTGTGCACACCTGTACTTGTGTTTTGTTCTCTTGTCTTTCTTCATCTGTATAGTAGGTGTCCGCCGCACCTGAAGCTACTTCGGTGTTTTTTTTTCTGTTGTATTTCTGGTTTCATGAGTTGGCAACAACAACTCTGTTAGCTGATGTTTGTGACTGTCAGCTTGGGTTTATGTTCTTTGAGTCTCACTTTTATTTTGTTGTTTTTGGTGTCAGTAATAGTGATGCGACCGTTTCATTTCACTGTGAAGTAGTCTTGGAATAACCTTCGAGACGGCAACTACGAACGAACGAACGAACACTTTATTGATAGGCCAGGAGCCCATACAATAGGGGTGATACCATACATACATACATACAGGTACAGACAGACAAATACATCTATACAAGTACCGGCAGACATACTGTGTACAACAGATATATATATACTCCATAGACATCACTATGTGATAAGGTCAGGTGGACACTGACTGCCTTTTTTTGAAGGCCAGAAATAAGTACATTGCTAACTTTTTAACAGTTGTTTCATTTGTTGAGGCCATCAACAAAGCAAGACGGAAAGCGCTTGTATGCTTATAAAACTTTTGCTGTATAAAACGACAGCGAATCTCTGAGAGGCCGGGGCAACACAGAACAAAGTGTAGTTCATCATCAACAGGCGCCTGACACAGCGGGCAAGCTTGGCTCTCAGCGCTTTTGTCTTTAAAGCGCAAACAATGAGTTTTCAAAGGTGAAACACCTAATCTGAATCTTACTAGGCAAGTACGAACACTCTGATTCGATATCTGTGTAAAAAAAGGACTGATTGAAATAGATGATTTTATCGAATGAAAAAAAAGCAAACCTCTCCTTCATTGATATGGCGTGGTGCCATTCCTGCTGATAACAGTCTTTCAGTCTAGTTTTGAAAACCAAAAGGAAGTGATTGACATCGCCAACACCCTGATTTTGCCACACATGGCCAAAACCATATCGATACAGTAGAAAGCACACAGAAGAAGCCCAGGTGTTCTTGTTTTGGTTATGCATATTCAGCAGCATAGTGTAAGCTTTAGCAGGCAGTCTGTTGCAGGGCATGCTGAGCAAGCGCAACCAATACTTGATACACTTACAGTAAACATTAACAAACAAGGGGTACCTTCCACATTCTCCATAAACTAAGGTATTTGGTGTATGTATGTTCACGTTTAAGAATCTCTTCAGGGCAAATAAGTGGATGGCTTCAATAGACTTTAAGTTGGCTTCAATGCCCCACACTTCAGCTGCATAAGTCAGGATGGGTTGAATCTGCATGTCAAAAAGTTTAAAAAATATAGTTGGCGACTGCTCACCAATGGCCCACAACAGTCTTAAAATACCAAAAATACCTTTTTTTGCCCGACTGGCCATGTCATTCATTGTGTGTGAAAAAGACAGGCGCGTTGACAAAATAACACCCAAGTATTTATAACAGTTCACGATTGAGAGATTTTGACCACCATAAACCCATCTTTCCCGACTAGAAATAAGACCACCACTCCTGAAAATGATTACGTTTGATTTTTGTAAGTTAACTGTTAGACATAGGCGGTTGGCTGTGTTCCAAAGAATGTTCAACTGATTCTGTAAGCCATTTACAGAATCAGAAACCAGGGCTACGTCATCTGCAAATAGAAGTATCAATATTTCAATAACATCTGGAAAGAGTTGTATACCATGTTTGCCATGAACCATAATATCTTCTGCGAGCTCGTTGATAAGCAAAGAGAATAACACCGGACTGCAAATTTCGCCCTGCTTCACACCTCTGGGGCACATGAAGGCATCAGTTAGATCGCCCCCGACTCTCACTCTGGCTTTAACAACTTCGTACATGCTTTTGATTGCATTAAACATTTTACCCTTAAGTCCGTTTTTTTCCAGAACCATCCATAATTTGTCGTGCACTACAGAATCGAAAGCTTTTTTAAAATCAATAAAGGCAACGTATAGTTTTCTGTGTTTAGTGAGCTGTTTCTGGACTAAAGAAACAAGTGTGAAAATTTGGTCCACTGTGCTGTACTGTTTCCGAAACCCACCCTGTGCTTCATTAATGATATTGTTTTCTTCAACCCAGTTAGTAAGCCTTCTATTCAAAATGTAACTGTATAATTTGCTACTTATGTTTAAAAGTGAGATCCCCCTATAATTATCTGTACTATCTGGGTCACCCTTCTTGTACAGTGGAAGAATAAGAGATTCAGACCATGCGTTCGGGTAGACACCTGAAGAGAATAACACATTGAAAAATTTAACTAGAAACGGCACAATAGTTGATGAAGAATTCTTAAAAAATTCACTAATTAGCCCATCTGGTCCTGGAGCTTTACCATTTTTTAGTGCTCTAATTGCGTCACCAACTTCCTCGGGGGAAATATCAGATTCTAAGTCTTCATGATAACCATCATCATTAGCTACCGGTATGACGTCGTCTGCATTTTCATCAACAATGTTACAGTCTGACTGTTCTTCAACTGCACACGAGTTAAACACTTCCTTGAAGTGGGTCAACCATTTATCTGCCGCTATTTTGTTTGGCAAAGAATTTTTTGATAAGAAAGACTTAATAGTAGACCAGAAAGTCTTAGAATCTGAACCAGCATCGTTAAGTGTGTTAAGAACATTGTTTTTAAAACTTGTTTTCTTACACTGTAACAGTTTTTTGTAGTCTTTCCTTTTTTGAATGTAGTGAAGTCTATCTTCTTCAGTGAGGCTTCGTCTAAAAGACCGTAACTTCTGACGAAGAAGTCTCCTGCCTTCCCTGCATTCGAGATCATACCACGACTGCAGCTTTTCTTTACCAATTGTATAAGTCTTTTGCATACACTGACCTGCAGTCAACAGGCAATCAGTGAATCTGCTGAGAGCTGCATTAACATCAATCTCAACAAGTTCAATAGCCTCTTTTAAAGTTTTTCTTACACCATCAGAACTAAGCATATCATGAAACAACCTTTCCTTATCTGGGTTCCAGACAAACTTTGTAAATTGGAAGGGTGTCGGTAGAGATCTGTTGGACAGATGACAAGTACTAGCCTGGAACAACAACAACTCCACCGGCAGGTGTTTGGATTCAGTTCTTTCTACAACGCTCATTGAATGGCACAACTTACTCAAATCGTGTGACACGATGTAATAGTCAATGACACTGCACCCAGTGGTAGATATATATGTGAAGTTACCATTCTCATCACCTGTTAACACACCATTTAAAATTGATAAACTGAACTGTTCACACACATTCAAAAGATACCTCCCAAAAGTATTGACAGTTTCATCCCGGGATGACCGCTTGTTGCTGGAATTATCCGCACCACAAGGACTGACACCCGAGTCATCAAGGACGTCGTAGGGAATAAAGTCTTCACTTGGGGATTCTTTGCCAGTTCGCGAGTTCAGGTCTCCAAACACTAAAAATAAAGGCTCCCCAAACTGTTTGGTAAGGTCCATAAGACATTGTTCTAAGATACACACTCCGTTAACTAATTCCGTGTCTTTGTAGTATGAAGAACCAACCGGAGGTAAGTAAATACCCACTAATAAAACATCACTGTCTGTATGAAGGAAACAACTAGGAAGTTTTAGCACAACAATGTTGTCATACTCCATTTCAACTTGTACTACTACTATATGTGCACTAAATTCCTTCCTCACCAACAGCGCAATCCCACCAGAAAGGCGACCAGAATCAGCTAATTTTATGCCAGGCGAAACAAATACTTCGTGTAGTGGAAAATTATGCACTGGAAAACCCGTAGCAAAAGTTTCAACAAGTAACGCAAAGTCGAATTCTGCAATGTAAGAACGCATTTCAGGTTCATATAACTGTGAAAGCCCTTCAATGTTGTACGTAAGAAAACTTACTCGCCTTTCCTGTGGGTTGCTTACGTCACGCCTTGAACTAACATCTTTGTGGTTCTTCTTGAATCGGACTGAGTGAGTGACACTGACAGTGGGATTATGGAGACGGCAACTAAATATTGTAATTGGCAAAGTGTAGATGCAGGTGTGTGTGTGTGTGTGTGTGTGCGTGCGTGCGTGCGTGCGTGCGTGCGTGCGTGCGTGCGTGTTGTTAGTTGTCGCTGAAATTAGTTACTTTTGGTTTTAGCACCACGATAAAATGTTCATACCGTGTTAATTCCAAATAGTGGTGAACATTAATTGTCATTAACAACGCACGCTGGTTTTGTATGTCATACCTACCATACTTGTTAGGAAATTAATATGTAGACTAAGAGTAGTGAGAGCGTCCCCCATGTAATATGTAGACTAAGAGTAGTGAGAGCGTCCCCCATGTCAGAGGACCGAGTGTTACACGTACGAGGTCGACATAACGACGTGACAGGGAGAATCGGTTAGCGGCAGATGGTTGCCGTAGTGGGAGCGCTACAGTCATGAATTGTCTTGTCAGGGTCGAGTCACTGTCAGCTACGGGACGCTTGGATCTTAAATCCTCCAACCCTCCCCGAACACCGCCTCGGACCTAAAACTACAATGTGCGGAATTTAGAGCTCGCGTTGAGAGTAGATGCAGTTTTATGCGGTGAGCTATGCACATTCTCCTTTCACAAGAGTATTGTTGCTGTGTGTCGCCAACAAATGACGTGCAGGAGCAAGAAGCTGTCTCCTTTGTCGGAGAATCAGTCGGCAGAGGAATATACGGCATCTGAGGACGTGCACTTTGTATTTTTTTGGAATCGCCGCCTCCCTTGACACACAACCCCCCCCCCCAGCACCACCCCGCCTGGTTGTATAATTGTCGTTTTACAAACAGCTCACAAAACGCTGCCTGCTAGTTGAATTTAAATGAACAGAAAATACGCTACAGAGATTAGTGTTGTGCAGTCATTGTCAGTTTGCATGTACGCTTTGGTGGCGCGGAGCCCTCGCTATTCATACAGTACAGCCGGGAATTTTAACATGTTTTCATTGACCTAATTACCTCTCTGGATGTGCGCACAAAGTACAATACAACAGTCACTGTTTTCACAGCATTTACATCTTACTGCTGGGGGTCCTTATGCAGCTGTGATGGTGGGATGTGGGATGAATGACTCGTATCAAGTTTCATTCCCTCAGCAGTATCTATTTTAAACTCATGACTGTGTTTACTGCCCGTCCCCAGTATGTATAGATTTTATTTGTTGAGATTTTCATAACTGTGTTGCTCCTCAGCTGTGTCATGTCCGCTATGCCCTTGCCATCTTTTAGTTTAGATTTCTTAGTTTAGTAGCATAGTATTAGACTTGGACATCACACATTACTTTAGGATCTGTGTTTAATATGCATGGATTTATATGTCTAGATAAATTAATGTAGGGGTGCGTGTGTGTGTGTGTGTGTGTGTGTGTGTGTGTGTGTGTGTGTGTGTGCGAGCCAGAAGAAAATTTTCTGCCATCGACAGACAATAAAGTTATAATGAATTGAATCAATTAGTTTCACGTTGTAGGCGCAATGCAGCAGCTGGTGTTATTTTATGTCTTGTTTTACTGCAAAACTAACCTCTTATTACTGTCGACACCACCAACACATGATGCTCATTGTGGCATTTCTGGCTGCTGTTGGTTGATGTAGTGGAGTTTTGCAGTGTCAGCAAACCGCTTTGCACGCACGGGACCATTTAGCGTTTGTTGAGGTTTGGGTGTGTGGTAGAGAGGTTTGTGTTAGTGATAGAGAGGTTTGGTACAACTGGGTCATCGGCGTCTCGTAACTGTGTCGTGTAAGACATTTCTGCTGCATCCGTTCACCAGATTGTACTCTACTTCAGTTCTTTAAAACCCGTGTTACAGAATTATTTCTTTACAAATTGTTCTGAGCGTTAAAAAAGAAGTACTTTATTATCCTGTCGGGAAAATCGGGCTGCTTCCCCCAGGGGGAAGCGCGTCGCCGTGGTGCAACGTCATCCAAGATGCTCGGGTCGTGAGTTGAAATCATGGCTGGAAGCCACATATTTGTGCTTTGTCCTCGTTGCCCCGTCTTGGCTATCACCCATACGTGGTGGAAACGGACGTTAAACTCCGTAACACCCATCCACCCGTGTCAGTCATGATGGACAGCAACTTTTCCCAGCAGGATACCACCACTACAGTACCCAGGCTCCTGTCCAACAACACCATTGTGGTGGGTGTAAAATACAGATTGACGTAAGAACACACAACGACCTTAGCTTTCAAACTAAACTGCTGGTTAACACGCAGTGAAGCGAATCTAACGCCATTGTAGGCACCGCTGTCTTTTTCAAGACTCCGCCGCATTTCTTGACGTTTGGTCTCAGTAGGACGTGGTCATCCAAGTGTGTGCCCTCCGGCAGGGCTCGGCAGGATGCTTTACTGTCAGGCTCCCCTGTCTGTCAGCTAGGCTTCACCAGACCGTGATTTAATTCTTGCTCTACGTATCGCTTTTCACCCACTCTCTCCTTTCGGACAGGGACCGGGTCAGAGACAGAGAGCACTCTGTCCCCTCTTCTCTGTCACACCGGACCGGGCCGTGTATGTTTCGTATGGCTGGTGGCTCCGCCCAGTCCGACACGGACACTCGTGGGTGACACTGGAGGTGAGGCGTGCGGCTGCCCCCCCCCCCAGCCCCCCCCCCCCCCCCCCCCCCCCACACACACCTGTTTTTGCTCTCAGCTATGTACAAGCATGTATCATTTACCAGAAATCACTAACTGCCCTTGTATCAGTAATGGATTTTGCCAGTCGCAACTCTACACTTGCAACACTGACTCTGCTGAACTGAAAATACAATAACACGACGTTCTGATTGGCTGTTGCCCACTCAAAGTGTAGTTTTCAGTGTATAAAATGTGGAGAATGCCCCCAAAACGGCTGTCAGTGAGAACAATCACGGCATGGACGGCGAATGCAGGATGGGCAGAACTCGTGTGTGTGAAGAAACACCACCACCCGGGTTTTATCCGCTTGACGTGGTGTGTGTCAATAGATCATACCCTCGATTTTTCCGCTTCACTTGTGCGGCTTCCTCGGGCCAGGAATGTTTTCCTTTGGAAATGCTTGACCCCGACACTAACCTCGGTCACGTGGGGCTTGGGTAAGGTGTAAGTTGCGGCTGGCCGCTGGCATGCAGATTGTGTTTTATGCGTTGGTGAGTTTTGGCTTGTGGGCCGGACTCGGGGGGTCCACACAGGTAAACGTAGACATCTGAGATAGGGATTTAAAGCAGAAGCTAACATTTCGATGAGACTGAAGTCCGATGCTTGACCTTTTGTGGCTAAGGACAGCTGATCTCAGTTTAGAGACCAATCATAGTGGTGGTACTTCAGAGAGGCCGGGGTTGATACGCGCACCTGTACAACCTGGGGGGTAAAGGAGCATGGTTGTGGATCATCTACTGCATGTACTGTTAGAAGGGATGGCGAGAACTTGTAAATCAAAATAAAACAATCTAGAAGCCTTTGGGTGGTGCGTTCTTGAGGTTTCTGTATGTTACATAGCCCGTGAAATGCCTTGAAACTGCTAACAGGAAATATTGACTGTAAAAGCCGGGCGTGTTGTTAGTCTTGTGTGCGTCTGATTTCGTCATCATCTGTAGGTTTCACAGAACAATGTGCAAACAATCACTGAACTGTTTCGGTGCCTGGAGAAACCTTTGAAATTCCGATCAGGTATGTTTCGTCGCGGTGGTCTATTGGAGAGTTTTCCAGACCCCGTGAAGACCTTCAGGTAGCGAGGGAGTAGTCAACTGAGTTTACACCTGATGGGGGGGGGGGGGGGGTCCTAGATCGCTGAGTCCAGTGGGAGGGGTGTGGCCGCTTCACTCACCTTGTCCTCCTCCGTTCACCTGACGTCGTCACCGACAAACAGTGGAGTTCACTTCACCTGTAGAAAATGTATCCTTTGTTGTTGAAACTGGGTTAATTTCCGGCATTAAACCTGGATACAGAACGTGAGATGAAACACTAGAAGAAAGCTGTTAGTAGTCTTGGGTGACGTGTGAATTGTCTATCGTGCACGAACGATCTACGTGAGTGGATTACAGAACAGACACATCCGTCGCTGAACAGATTTGAAAATGGCACCAAATCCATGATGTTCGAAATGAGTCACTTGTTTTTGAGAACTTTGCATACCTGGCGCATACATGTCAAGCTGTGAGTGGGCGAATTTCTAGCGCATCTTTCCTAATGCAGTTGGACTTCGCCAACCACTCACAAGTGCATGGCAGTTTGGGTTCTCGAGAGCATCTGTTTCAGATTCAGAACGTCAACCTTCACCGTATTGGCATCGTATGAGTGTGTGGATGCCTGGCTAATTGGAAAATGCAGGTTATCTGGCCGGCAGTAATCTTAAGTGTAGAGGTCCTTCATCGTCAGTGGGGCCCGAAATCCGAACACTATGTGGTGAAACCAGCCGTTAATGGTGTTTGGACAGGGTGCTGGCCAGGTGAAACTCGCTTACACTCCTACTGTTGCTAGTCAGGTAGGGGGCGGTAGACGTGTTCTGGTAAGGATCGGGTGTGTAACACCTTTGCTGCCTATACCGTTAGCTTGATAATGGGCAGGTCTGGATTCGCGCCGGCTATCTAAACACAACGGGCAGGATTTCGGGTTTATGGGTCAGACGTGATGCCCCCCCGCCACACACACACACACACACTTCTGTCTGTTACCCAGTGAACTAAATATTTCTGTCGAAAGCGTTTCTTTCCGATTGCCGTAGCTGTGAATGAGTACAGATTTATCTTTAGCAGCCACGAATGGATTGAATGGGGGACGTGCTGAAAGAGAGGTCACTCTAGCCAGTGTTTTGGGTGGTTACCGTTCTTGGCTTCACACTATGACACTAATAGGCGACGTTGAGTTGGATGCGTCCCTTTTATACCGGTCACAACTGGATCAACACTCGTGCTGCGCCGAAAGCAGACGTCTCGGGATGTTTATTTAAGAAATGGAACCCTATTAGCGCCAAGAGGCTGTACTTGACAGTCAGCTTGACTCAGTGACTCAGTCTCAGAACTTGAAATTCGAAGCAGCCTGCATGTCACAGTCTACAACTTGTGCTGTAAAATGAGCACGTGACTCGTCTGCACGGTGCAATCTGTGGATGTTTGACTAAGAAATGGAGAACGCAACAAGTTAGTGGTGCAACTTTCTTTCCTAAACCCAATCTGCTTATCGGCTGTCGCTATCCCGCCTTTTCGTTGATGCTTGTTTTTTAGTGCCCAGTCGTCGACACTTACATGTAGCGCCCTCACGTGGTCTGAGGGGAGCCGAGATAGCCGAATGGTTTAGCGTTGGACTTTCCATGCTCGGCTCGTTCGAATCACGGCTTGGGCCAAATAATTGTCTGTTCTGGCCTTTTTCTCGTTGCCCCGTCTTTGATATCATCCGTACATGGTGGAAAAGGACGTTAAACTCCTACACCCCCACCCCGACCCACCCCTGCGTGGTCTGGAGAAAGACGTGTCACCGCCGATGGCTGCCAGTACTTCTGTTTTAAACTGAGTCTGTATGTTCCGAATGAGTTTTGAGGGGAAAAACTGCGGCTTGTAAACTCTTAAGTTTGTTTGCCCAAAATGAATAGATGCTCCTTTTGGCCATTGCGACCAGTTTCGTGACTTTGCGGCGCGACAATGACTTTCTTTGGCCTAACATTTCCAGACCTGTACTGTATGTCGATACGACCAAGGCGATAAAAGTAGCCGCCAGTCAGCACTGTCTAGTTGGTCCTTAGTCTGCAACCAAATGCACGTACATAGATCAACATACACGCCAGCCCGAGTCACCACAATGGTCTCAGATGCTATATTGTGTCCCAAGTGTCTGATTCTGATGCACGGATTACGCGCATTCCATGAACAGTTTTCCACAGCCTTGTTGTATTCTGACAAACGTATTGAGACTGTGACTTCTCTCAAGTCTTAGTCACTGGCACTTCACGTTGGCCGGCTGGGTTACGACACAAAAACCAACGGTAGACCAGTCCTGAGAGTATCCGAAAGAATTTGCGTTCATTGCAATGGCATTTCGTCATTAATATGTACTCGGCTGAACCTACTTGGACGCACCATCCTAAACAGATGTCAAGTTCTGCCAACTAGCCTAATTGGTCGTGTTATGGCCTTGAGGCAGTGACTGGAGACCATGTTGTTTTCAGACAGAACAGGGCAGGTGTGTTGCCAGGGCCTCAGTATCGAGAAAGAGAGGTAAACGTTGATGGAAAGGAATCAAGATTGTTGCCCCGGGCACCAGTTTGCGGTGAACCAAAAAACAAAAAGCGTGACTAACTCATTAACGAGAAAGTCGCATTCTCGCACCGAGGGCCAGCGAGGGATGTTTTCTCTCGTCTGATGGCCATGAAAGACGTTCCTATTCCGTCTGCCTGCAGATCTCTTCCACCTTCACAGGTAGGAATGGGCGTGATAAGCGCACATTGGTAGCGACTATAGATACCGTGGCATTGGTCCAGGAGAAACAAACGAGATCCCAACAACCCTGACCGGTGATGAGTGAAGCCGACTGGAGGAAGGCCGGGAGAGAACGCCAGGCGAGAACACATCAAACGGTCATGTCGGCATCTTGTATATACCCGGTAGTACAGGTAAGGTAGGCTGTACACTACTATGTGTACCTGTCAGTGAAAAGGGGTGGGGATGGTGGTGGTGGGGGGGGGGGGGATACACGCATAGCCTAACTGACAAGACAGGATTTGGGCGTCTGCTCGCGATGATCGAGGCTTTCAGTTTAGGAGCCGAGGTTTTGTCATTCACTAGTTTTGCATCAGGTGACTAACAACACGGAAAAAGTCAACCGAGAACATGAAATTGCACGTGACATGTTTCATTAATACTGATTATTGTTCTCTTAGTGTCAAGTTGAAGTGGGCCGGGGTGGGTGTTCATGCGTTAGCCTTGCAGGTTCCAAGGGACATGTTCACACTTACATTTTTACCGGTACGTTATAACCCGGGCCACCAGAGACGGTGAACAAACTTGTCTCTCTGCCCAAAACCATGACGGAGTGAGTGACAAATAAAAAAGCAATCAGAAAGTAGATATTCTCTCTCCCTATACAGCTCTGGCCAGTATCCAAGGCAGTGTTGAGAGGCAGGCTGTTACTGTTAGTGTTGGAACAGTCCGGTCGTTATAGAGATGGCGGTGTGGAATGGTCTGTTCTGGAGTTCAGACGCCAGTGGCACACTTGTTGCTCTACCACCCTCGCTCCTACTGCATCATTTTCCGCTCTGCCAGACCATGCCATTCTGACTTCCTTGCCGCCCCCTATAAAACGAAACTTGGCGAGGGATGAAAGCGGTTGTCAGGGTTATGACGAGCTGCCTGGAGTGATTGCTGGATGATTGTCATATGTTGTAGGGGGAGTTTTACCATTATGTCCTAGGTGTCTACTGTGATGGTTGCTGGATGATTGTCATATGTTGTAGAGGGAGTTTCACCACTGGTAGTGTTACCCCGCCGCCTCGTCGTGTCGGCATTTTATGTCCTAGAAGTCTACTGTGATGATTGCTGTATGATTGTGACATCACATAGTGGTGTGCAATAGTTTGGCGTCTCAAATGACTTCACCGCCACAGTGCACGATCAGTGTAGGAATACTGTTCTTCTTATGCGTATCTTCTGGAAATATGATGGGTTTGTTCAGTTTACTTTAAGATGGCGTCCCTTCGCCGCCGGAGAGGAAAAGTCCCAAAGTCAGTGCCGCTCCACAACACTTCTCCAGGAATCTCCCCAGCATCGTGTTTCACACTGTTCCGACGGCTTTATATCCGTCCCAGGAGTCATGCCAGGATGGCGGCAAAGTTCAGTTGCTTACTTTGAGTTAAACGTTAACTCCTTTCCTATCAGCGGGAGCGGGAGCCGGGAGAACCGAATGGTAGAGCGTTGGACTTTCAGTGCTCGGGGGTTGAGTTCGAATCTCGGCTGGGGTCAGATATTTGTGCTTGCCTTTTCTCGTTTCCCCGTCCTAAGTCATATACTTAAATCAGTATCACCCATGCCTAGTGGAAGAGGACGTTAAACTCCCAAACACCCACCCATCCTTCTACCACCAGAGTGATCATTTTCAATTTTGTTCAGTCAAAACTGTATTAAATTATTTTGCAAGAAACGGTTTCTGAAGATCACCAAGGATTTGATATGCGATAGCGTAGGGAGACAGAGTCTATCACTTGACTGCCTCGTCTTGTGTATCTTTATTGGCACGCCGGAGCTGCTGCAAGAAGGGGGAGGTTGGGGTGGGAGGGGGGGGTAGGGTGGCAGCAAGGACAGAAGCTGACCTGTAGAATAAAGATTACGTGTCCAGCGATAAGATTCCAACAGAGAGTGACTCATTCAGTCCGCCTATCGTAGTGACCACCCTGTCACCCCTGGTACGGACACTGACTGAACAGTGTGTGAAGCGTGTATGAATTTCTGACCGCTCAGTGTTCCTCATGTCACTGTGACTCAACGGGCGTCGGGGGCCACGGGATGTCACAGGACCTGTGAAAGGCATGATGACACTCGGGAGGAAGAGGCCAAGTGAATGAATCAGAGATAAAGAGGTACACTTAGCAGATTATTTCTGGGTGGGCGGTTTAATCTAGCGTGCAGGAATGTCTGTTGCCGCTTACACTGATGAGTGGGATGTGTGTGTGTGTGTGTGTGTGTGTGTGTGTGTGTGTGTGTGTGAGAGAGAGAGAGAGAGAGAGCTGTCTTCTTCGTGCCTCTATCTTCCATTTTGCCCTGACACGACGGATGCAGAAACCAACCAGACAAAAGCTTCAAAACAAGATACGAAGTCATGATTTTGCTCCTCCATTCGTGCATTCATTCATTTCCGTCCTGTCGCCCCACACTGACCCTTGCTGGCCTTGGATGACCTTTTCCTAGTTAACAGGGATCAGAGGGTTAACTGTTACATCCGCCCTCATGTCAGCAGTCATTGGCAATAATTTGGAGCACAGTCCAGCTAAACATTGCCAGCCTCGGCACATGGCGGACGGTCAGTACATGGTCCAGGGCTGACCGCGGGACGGCCTGAGTTGAATGACCAGCAGTGACCACATACCCAAGGTGTCGGGTGACCGTTCGGCACGTGCTATACGCAACTTGCACCAGCTGGACCGAGTCGTCCTACTGCGCGCGATTACCTCGCTGTGATGAAACGTTCAGATGGTGTTCCCATGCTGGGTGATGTGTATTCACTACACCAGTAGGGGCGGGGGGGGGGGGGGGGGGGCGTGGTTGAGTTCGTAAGGTCGTGCAGATGCAAACGATGGGAGTTGGGTTCATTCAGGGCTGCAGACAGCGAGCAGCAGGCGATGAGAGAAGGAGGTGAAGGTCGGCACGTGCATCATGTGTCCCAGTCAGGCAATAGGTCACTGCTGTAATCATCGTCAATGATACAGATAGACGGCCTCCCGCCACTGAAATGGCCTAGCTTCACGCCGAGATTTCCCGGCAGCGAAATGGTCATGGGTGTGTTGGATGGTTTGGTGACTAATACACTGTGAGCAATTCTCCCCAACATAATACGGTAAAAGTTGGAAGAGCGGCCCGCGCACAGCAGACACAACCCACTACCACCAGCCTGGTGCTTTCCGACGATACACTGTGACCGTCAACAACAGGTACTGACTTAATAATAACCCCAAATATTTGACTCAAAGCGCCGCCAGCTGAACCCAACACGCACGCTCATGTGAGTCACACGCATTCTCTCACACACTGGACACTCACAAACATTACAACCACATGGTGCTCAGCAATTTAAGTTTCTGAATTTTATTTTTAAGTGAAGTTGGTGGGCTGAACATTTCCGCCAAAGCAGAAATCCTTGGTCCTTGGGTCAAATCCTCTGTTGTGTCAAAGAACAGTTGTGACTTCGAATGATGGAGACAGTCTGGGTAAAACTGAGACTGGAACGGAAACAAGAGATGCACTTTGTATCACACAACTCAACTCCCCTTTCAGTTCGCCGCTCGCTAGCGAGATGAGCACTGATTAGTGCCGCGTGCATGATGTCTCAGTATCCGGCTGTACATTGTCGGAATGGTAACAAAAGGATTAAGGTCAGGACAACCCCATCATGTCCCAGAATTCCCGGCTAATTTCCTTCCATTTCCGGATCTGGGCAACGCCTAACTCGATGGCCCAATCATGCACTTCACAACTGATGGGGGAGGGGGGCGGGGGGGGGGAGGCAGACTACGAAATGCCGGGCGGAGTGGATAAATTATGTCAGCTAAGGCTCTGGGTTTTCTCTCCTTTAATGCATCCTGTTATACCATCGGTCTTGTCTTTCTTTGTTCTCTAACAACGGGATGGGGGAACCGAAAGAACATAAGGCAGGCCACTTGCGTCAGAGAGAATGGTGACTGCTCTCCCCTGATAAACCCCTCTGGGAAGTGAAACCGACATGAGTTGTCTGACGTTGACGTGGAATCCAAACCTTCGCTTACGTAGGAGTTATCGCATTGCGTTTATGGGCGTTCATGTTTATCGTTCTTGTTACTGACGCCCCGGTTCGCCGTGTTCCGTTTTGCGACGTACTTCATATCCGACCGGACCTGAATCACTGCACATTTTCCGGCAAAGACACATGTCAGTCTATTGTAGATCCGGTATAGGCTATCAGTATAATTGGGTTCAGTATCAGTATACTGACTGGGGCATTATTTTGTCCATCTAGGCTACATTGACAGTTCCGGCCATGTTCACACGTTACCAGATGTAATTAATTTTGTAGATTTTCGCAGAAAGGCGGCCGGTAAGGGATGTTCGAATCCCGGCTGGGGCCAAATATTGTGCTGGCTTTTTCATCGTTGCCCCGTCTTTGATAACACCCGTATGTGGTGGAAAAGGACGTTAAACTCCCAAACACCCATCCACCCACCCGCGGTAAGGGATGGTCAGTCGTCACTTTTTCTTCGACCACTCTACAGTCAGTCACTGATTTGGTAAAAGGATGCGAGCGCTTAATTAAACCCATGACCACTTACCAACTGACAAGTTGTATTGCTGCATTACGACCGAGATTTTCACACGAAAAAAACAGTCATTGGGCAAGGTCACCTTTCTACAGTAATTTGGTCAAACGGACTAAACGCTTTCTGGATCCATGGCACCTAACCCTTACTTCACCAAAATAATGACGACACTTCTGACTGCTGCACTACGAGCGTCAGAGAAACTGGTGACTACCGAGTACCGTCATTTCAGGTGAAAGGGTCTATGCGCTTTACTAAATCCACGAGGCTTAGGACAGTTTACCATATGACGGCATTACTGCTGTATTACGAGGGTCTATTTTTGGCACACGGCACCGTGCCGGAGACAGACAGGAGGTTATATCGCCTGCAGGCCGCCGCTACACATGGCTATTTGTAGTACCGTTAACTTCACTTCGCGCCGTACCGCACTGGCCCGCTCGTTGGAATAAAGGGAGTGGGGGGCGGCAGCAGGCATTGGCAGACAGGCAGCACCCTCCCCCCCCCCGCCCTCCTCTACGCCCTCACGGTCGCATTCCATTCCCTTTCGCTCCTCTCCCCCTCCCCCCTCCCCCTCCTTTAACACGCCGGCTGTCCTCGCGCGAACACCAACACCGCTAGTACCCAGCGTTGCGTTGTGTTGTGTTGCCGCAAGTCGGCCGTGTCCTGTCTCCGGACTTCTCTCGATTCTTGCAGAAAGTCTCATCCGCTTGTGCCAGCAGGTACGTGAAAACGACCTTTGACTGCTTTTCTGCCGAGAGGGGGGTAATCATGCAGGGGAGGTAATCATTCCTTTCTGACCCCCGGACCGTGTGCTGGGCCGTGGTGTGGGCCAATTGTCGATTGGAATGGTTGGGTGGGGAGGGACGCGTGCTATTTGTTCAGTGTCAGACTCACTGGCGGCTTTTGTGTCCCTTCGTACGCTGGGCCAGAATCTGGAGTCTTGGAGTCGGGGATTCAATACAACTGCATGAACAAGGTTAGAGACTGCGTGGCAGGAACATGGGAACATGAGAGATGATGCTAAAGTTTGTCAGGAATATGAAGGAACATGAGAGAGGGCTGTAGAATTTGTCAGTAATACGTATAGGAATATCATGATGAGAGAGGATGGTAGAATTTGTCAGGAATACGTAGTAATATCATGATGAGAGAGGATGGTAGAATTTGTCAGGAATACGTAGTAATATCATGATGAGAGAGGATGGTAGAATTTGTCAGGAATACGTAGTAATATCATGATGAGAGAGGATGGTAGAATTTGTCAGGAATACGTAGTAATATCATGATGAGAGAGGATGGTAGAATTTGTCAGGAATACGTAGTAATATCATGATGAGAGAGGATGGTAGAATTTGTCAGGAATACGTAGTAAGATCATGATGAGAGAGGATGGTAGAATTTTTCAGGAATACGTAGTAATATCATGATGAGAGAGGATGGTAGAATTTGTCAGGAATACGTAGTAAGATCATGATGAGAGAGGATGGTAGAATTTGTCAGGAATACGTAGTAATATCATGATGAGAGAGGATGGTAGAATTTGTCAGGAATACGTAGTAATATCATGATGAGAGAGGATGGTAGAATTTGTCAGGAATTATTCCGAATACATGGAACATTGCTGATGACAAGACTACAGCACGCATTAGTTTCTTTTCACCGAGGACTGGTTTTCATCGTCATACCGTTCTGTACCGGTAGCAGAATACTAGAGCAGTAGCTAATTATTGTGTTTTCTCTGGCATTGTGCTGAGTAGGTGGAGTGGAGTGTTGGTACATTGTGCCGCTTCCATCGTAAGTTACCCTTGTTGACAGTTGGGTTGTGTTTGCAATGCGTCCCAATTTTTCGTGTGCGGTGGAATTGTGACCCGAAATTGCGTTCTCTTGGGGTTCTGATGTGCCGCATTTTTACCACATCTCTCTCTCTCTCTCTCTCTGCAGTGAGGAGAAAAGTGCAGTTACGTTCCTAGCTCACCTTCGTCACTGATGTACATTAAATTCAAATGAATACCATCTCAGCCACTGTGGAAATTTGTTCAAGAAACCGCAGCACAGTACGTATCGTACCAGCGCGTCGTCAGTGCATGAATCATCAATACAGTATTTATAACTCCGATTAAGTCTGCTCGTAGTGCGTTGCGTAAAAAAAATATGGCTGACTTCGTTCCATGGGGTAGTTAACATCTGATATTCAATAGCACGGGATGAGATATGACTCGATATTCCCCGGGTCGGCACGTGCTTGCTGTGTGTTCCTGTATCGATTGGTGCTGACCACCAGCGGCCCACATTAATAATACCCGTCTCCGCGGACCAGATTTGTCAGCTGCCGAACCTCCCTCGACTCTCATGAATTTTCAGGTCGTTGCTGGCTGGCGGAGCTCAGTGCTAGACAGTTTAGTCTAGTTTCGTGGGGACGGCCGGAGTAGAGAGACTCGAGTTGGGTGTTGCCCTCTTGGTACTGAGGGGACAGTACAGAGTTTGGTCCTATTGCCCGTGTTGCAGAGGGTTAACTGCGTCTGGTGTAAGGTCAGTACCGTGTTACTCTGCGGCTGGAATTGCGTGGTAAGAGTGGCGCTGCTTCCATTAATATCAATAAAACGTCAGTCTCGTCCTCGTCTTACTGGCGGACACAGTTGTAAAGTTGCTGCAGTTTGGTCCCATTGTGTGTGTATGGCTGGAACTGCGGGTGAAACTCGCCCAATGGGATGTTGGTAATCATAGTCATAGTCATAGTACTTTGTGACGCTGTGCATAACTTGATTCCACCAGTATCAACACCAATAGGCCACTCTGGTCCTCTTAGTACTGGCGGACATAGTTGTTCAGTCGTTTCAGCTTGGTCCACTGTTTGTGTCTGGGAAGGTTATTGTGTCTGGTGTAAGGTTAGCACTGTGTTGTTTATGGTTGGAACTGCGTGTGATATCACTTTGCCCAGTATGATATCGCTGATTATTGCGTCGTATTCAGTTGACTTTATTCCGTAAGTTGCAACACTAAAAGGTCAGTGTGCGGTTGGGTTTCACTTCCATCAGATGTGTAATATGTTTCTCGGTGTTTCCTACGTAATACGCGAGACAGGGCGTGATTTGTCACAAGGTCAGACTGACTGACTAGACTAGGATACGTACGTCTGTTGCACAAGGTCAGTGTGTTACTGGATACACTGTTGGTTTGGTCTCCTACGGCGTAGAAAGGGGTGTCTGTTCCATTGGCATTATTGGGTTACATATTGTCTAATGAGTAATGTGGCTGGGTATAGCAGTTTGAAAATGAGTTGAATAGTTCACAGCGTGTGTGTGTGTGTGTGTGTGTGTGTGTGTGTGTGTGTGTGTGTGTGTGTGTGTGTGACTGGAAGGCAGTATCTTAAAATGCTGGATGATCTTGATCGTATTTGTCAGTTGCTGGTTGTGCCGGTTTCGAAGAACGTGGTTGGGAAGTTGGCCATTTATGTGTACAACATTGAACAATATGGTTATTTTGTTTACGGAAATAAGGAATCAGCTGCCTCCTTGATTTTTATCTATCTTTATACGCTTGTTTGGTTTCCTCATCCCCACCACCCACCCCCCGCCCCCCGTTCCTCACCGTCACCTTCACTCCGCACACAGCGTGATGGCCGTCTGCTCAGTACATGCATATTTGCATGTTTCGTGCCAAACCCATCTTATCTTTTCCCTTTGCTGCGTAAACACCAGTAACAAGACGCTGCGTTCTTAATTGATTTTTGCAGACGTGCTGCTGATACAGACACAAGTAACTCTCGCTAGAGAGAGAGAGAGAGAGAGAGAGAGGCTCTTGGTTCGTCTCACAAACGCCTCCCAATATTCAGCTCTCAGTACATGCATGTATTTTTTGTGTCTGTTGCAGGCAAGAAGCGGGGCCTCTGACGCAAAGCTCAGGCCGCCTGTAGGAGAAGACTGAGACACAGACACACCGGCACTCACAGGAGGAGAACCACGCAATCCTATCTTACTAGCCAGGCCCCTCGCATTCCAGAGATGAAGGAAGCATTGTGATATAGAGCAGCTTGCACTAGCTCTGCTTGTGTGTGATTGCGAGACTCGGTTTGTGCCAGAAATCGTGCAAACCAAAACTGTGCAGCTCCGTGCATCCAGCAACATCTACTGAGGAGTTCTTTCCGCCTTTTGGGAGCCTTATTTCGGTGTGGATTTTGTCAAAATGGCGCTGCTAAAGCGTAGTGTTTTGAGGACTGGCTGTGTCCTGGTGTTGTGGACGATGTTGATGGGCTGGTCCCGGGCCATGAATGTCATCAGTGTCGGGGGAGACAACCTTGTGGAGACCGCTGCTAAGGATACTTCAGCGTCCCCGGTGTCTCTGATGTGGGGTATTGCTGACACCACGGCTACAGTAGGGAGGCTGTTCAGATACCATATTCCAGGAGATGCGTTTAAAGGATCAGTTGAAAAATACGAGGTGAGTGATATAATTCAGGCACATCATCTCTCTGTGTCTGTGTCTCAGTCTGTCTGTGTCTGTTAGTCTCTCTCTCTCTCTCTCTCTGTTAGTCTCTCTCTCTCTCTCTCTCTCTCTCTCTCTCTCTCTCTCTCTCTCTCTCTCTCTGTGATATGTACGTTTTCGCTGACTGACTTCCAAAGCAGCACACTCTCTATTTATGAATGTGTGTTTTTTTTTTTTTTTTTTTTTTTGGGGGGGGGGGGGGGGTCTTTTTCACAGAACCCGGCGTTCCCGCCTTGCTTACGTTATTCTGAGACTTGCCAACATCCTGTTTTGTTTTAAAACCCCCAAAACACATCCCCTTGGCATGAAGTTACACGGATACAGGTATAGGTGTATACAGGTATAGGTGTTACCGTGTACACGCCATTCCACAAGCGCCTGTTGCAGACGTTTCACTGAGTCGCACCTGCTTTTATCGTTTGGTGATCTGTCTCGCTAGGCACGCAGTTGCCTCCCTTCCCACCTGGCCGCCATAGACTGTTTTGAGAAAAAACTTCCTGAAAGTTCTTCCACACCCCTTAACACATCTCCAGTTTCCATCTAAGCCTAGCCGGCTCGTCTTGCTCAAAGTCGGCTTGCCCCAGAATAGGTTGCTATCGCGGACTGCCTAACCCACTAATGAAGAGCTTATTAGATGTGAGATAAGTTGCCTTTGATCTTTTCCGCCCCGTAGATTTGTTCACTGATGTTCATATTGTTTTACCTGTCTGTTCGCGAGCGTCTTGTGAAGGCTGTAGCCGGTTTTGGACGGAATGAAGCGCGGAGAGAGAGAGAGAGAGAGAGAATTCATCATTCATGGTCAGAGTACCTTCGTCATGCGGTAGGTTTCCTTACCTTGTCATCACCTTCAAATTAACCAACCGATTTGTTATGCGCGTCATTCACCAAACTCGCTCCTCATTACTTGTGTACACGTCAGTGATAAGTGACGTGATCGATGACGCGTTACACAACGCCACGTCACCGGAACTAGGCGGCGCTTGCTACCGGGACTGCCGCTAACAGGAACACAAGCGGTGATGGTGAAAAATGAATGATTTCGAATTAAACGCCGCGCAGCTGGCTTTCTGCCCAAGGTTCGGACTCTTTGTTCTGGCCAATTTTCAGCAACTGAGTCAGCCCACTGCCATTGTTATAGGCGGCGCCCTTGTCAGAGCTCGTCGCGGTTCTCATGGTTACAGGGGAGATCAGTCATACGGACGATGCAACAGATTCCCGCCATCTGGCGCCGACTCCGCCATCGAGTGTGATTGTGATTGTGACCGCGGCTGCTGCGTCTGTCGATTGTTCTGGGAAGGGGAGGGAGGAGGGAGGGAGGGAGGGGGAGAATTATCTTCAGTCGAGTCTCAGTGCATGACCCTTCCGTACCAAACACGCCAAGCCGTCTGTCTGCTGATAGAAAATCAGTTGTGGTATCTAGAGAGTGTGCTTATTGATGGTTCTGTCTCACAAGAGGGCTTGTGAACTTTCGCTCATCTGATCTACATGGTGTCTGCTCTCACAAATCTTACGGGCCTTGGAAACTGGATGAATCATTACACTTTGGGTTGAATTTCTCATTTGTTACGTTCCATGTTAGAAGTGTATGTAGTGGAACATGACGTTAAACCCTCAAACACCCCACCCCTCCCCCTCAAACACCCACCCACCCACCCATGAAGGAGTTGTCAGTTCCACTGAGCTTTACAAACGGAAAGAGGGCGTGTTTTGTCTCTGTTACTATCTGAGTAAAGCGCCCAGAGTTGCGTTACGCAGTTGTTCACACTCAGTCCTCAGTTAGCCCCGTTTGGGGAATCACCATTACAATGGAAGGGCGTCAGAATTGGTAACTTGCTTGCTGATGTGTAAACAACGACAGATACCGCACCCATGGTGCAAAAGTTTTCACAGTTCGAGGCCATTTTGAAAGCACGCGCATCCACATGCACGTGCTGCCAAGAAATCCATTTACTGGAGAAAAACATTAGGCAAGCTGTTGTTTCCTGTCTGAAAATAGTCGCCCTTTCGTCAACTGGCTTGTGAAACCACGTCATATCTGATATAGCTCTCTCTCTCTCTCTTCATTTCTGGCGTGATGCGTTGAGAGATGCAGTGCTAAGGGTTTCTGTCAGAAGCCCATGACTATTTACCGAGACTTTCGTCAGGCCCCAAGATTGTCTGATAACATTTATCATTTCCCGTGATGAGTAGTGTAGTGCCCCTCCAGAAAAAAAGAAAAAGAAAAGAAAGACAAAATGGCAGGGAACGTAGACATTAGTGTGGGTTGCTCACTCACTTTTAGTTCTTTTCGCCAGCACTTCTCGGTTATCAGCCGCTAAAGATAAGCTGATCTACTCTCTTGTCTAGGAATTATGGGATTGGAGCTGTTTTCCCCGTGCCCATACTCACGGCTAATGGAGGGGGTTGGTGAATTGCCGCCATCTGGACAAGAGATCTAACCGCGTGTCAAATCCATGTCGCTTAGGCCCTTTTTCCAGACGACGACAATCATTCTTAATCTTTCTTTTGAATTGTCCAGCAGACGACAGATTCCCCGAGCAATGGGCACGTATTAGACATCGACAGGAAGGTGGCAGTGAAAAAAACTCACGGTTTTCCAGAATTAGGTCGTAGTAACCTGTTTCTCCAGAACCCAGGAAAGTCTACCAACAGATTTGCGCCATCTGTCCCCTGCTAATGCCATGGCTGACTCACACGCGATCTGTCTGGCTCTGTGTGTGTGTGTGTGTGTGTGTGTGATTGGATCCAGAATTAGCCGAGCTTTTCCCGGGGGGCACAGCTCATGGTGACATTTTGAGTGAAAATAAACCTCACGAACATATCGTAGTTGGGTGTGTGAAAAAGGACAAGTTGTGGGGGTGGGGATGGCAAGCATTAGGGCGAACAGAATGATTGAATGCTCACTCCAGAGGATGCATCCCGGCCGCTAAACTGGTTTGCAAAGTCAAGTCAACCACAAGGAAAGTGTGCGTACATGATTTACTTGTCTATGTACTGATTTTGTCCAAGTTCCGTTAACTTTCCAGAATAGTTACCAGTTGAAACAATTACCGTCACGTGTCCTATTGTCTTCTTTTCCGGTTTATTTCGGTTTGGAATGATTTCACTTGTGGCTAACACAGTCAGTCAGTTTCCTGGCGCCAAATGTAAATGATTCATCCATGCTTCTGTTCGTGATTCATGTGTATTGTTCAGTAACTTGCGGCGTCATTGTGGAACGGTAGTTTTATTTTCACGTGTGCATTTTGGAAAGGAAGGTCACGCCAGGAGACAGTCACGTGATGCATAGTTTTGGTGTACATGTATTTGCCAGAGATCGGCAGCCAGTCCCATTGTGGTATTTTTAAAGATTCTAGTCATAATAGGCGCATGCTTACTTGAGTCACTTGAGAATAGCTTCATTTCTGTACATGACACTCATGAGTATTTCATTGTCTGCTTCCATTCTAAGACCGATATCGTGAAACAATGGCATTGTCAGTGTCACATGGCGTATTTAGGACTCTGTTATAAATATGTATTACTTGTTTTATTCCGTATGTCCTCATTGAACCAGCCCAGCTGGGGCCGTTTTGGGCTTTTTCTCGTTGCCCCGTCTTTGATATCATCCTTATGTGGTGGAAAAGGACGTTACACTCACAAACACGCACCCACCCTCCTCATTGACCCAGAAAATCAGGCGCAAGATTGTTTGCCCCATGTCTTTCCCTGTTGAGGTGAAATGGTAGAGGGGAGTTCATCAGCCTCACCAAGTGAAAACAGCAGTAGTAAGTAGTAGTAGTGTACCGCCAGACATACAGACATGTCAGGAGTTATTTCCCTGATCAAAGGGCGGGGGTGTTTGCTGGAGGGGAGGGTGGGGTTAACGTTCCACCATCTGGCGTGTTGGCGTTTTGCCGCCGTCTCGCGGTGCATGCTGGGTCTGTGAGAGGTTAACAGACATACTGTCACCTCCAGTGACATGCGCACCGTGCGTTCACGCCCCGAGCCTGTCTCTCCCCATTTGTCATTGGCTTTCACACTCACGTGTACTGGGCGATAAATTTGGTTGTTTTCTGCTTTGCCGGCGTTCAGTTATCACTTTCAATTTTCTCTGGCTGCGTTCAGTTGTGCGCCGCTGGCGTGGTGTGTCAGTGCGAATGGATAGTTTCAGTGTTCCACATTTCGAACTCCAGTATAGCGGTGGGACAAACTGTTCATTCATTGCCTGCACTTCCGACACCACCCAAAGTTCAAGTTCTTGCGTCCGTGATTTCATTCACTATAATGTGTATGAATGAAACGATTGTGGCACTGAGACTGCTCTGCTATGCTCTCTCTCTCTCTTGCTGCCGGTCAAACACACACACACACACACACACACACACACACACACACACACACACACACACACACACACACACACACACACAGAGAGGTGGGGGGGGGAGGGTTGTATCCCAGTTTCAGTGGCCCCTAGAGACAAGTCGCATGCCAGAGAACTGAAGCCACTGAGCATGTGCACGTGCAACACCCACGGCCATAAAAGCTCTTGCTGAGTGAATCTTTCAGAAGTGCATGAATAGAATAGCTCGGTGTATGGTAAGATGAAAGAGAAATACCTCTGATTCCGCAGAAAATGGAAGGCTGAGAGACAGAGCCGCGCGGCAGGTTAATTGGTCGAGCCCAAGCTGGGTGTACTCACTGCTAGAATCTCGCGTCGGATCGAGAAACGGCGAGATATCTCGAACACACACCGGTTGTTTGTATGACAGACACTACCTTCACTAACAGCACAAAGAGGGATAGGTGACACGCACAGAAAGGTATATTCATACAGATTCTCCCGCGGAAAACAGGCCGTCACTTATCCCCGCCACAAACCGCCGCAGCAGACGATTTATCAAGAGAGGGAGATAAACCGAAGCGCCTCCGAAACACAAGAACTCAATTTACAGAGGAAATGGAAGAATTGTTCCCCCTTGTGTTATCGCATACGTCATCAGATGCGGGATTTCAGTTCCTCACTTGCCGTACAGTGGGTCTGATTGTGATAGAGAAGGAAGGCCGTGCTTGAGGTGGAGGCGTTCCTAGGAAGTTTTTGTTTTGATGGTGTTTACCGCGCCGGGTGGAATCTAATTTTAGATCCGTTTAAACGTGAACAACGACACCTGGGGTCGAAGAAGTAGAAATTACGCCAGTGAAGTTGTGAATGAATTAGTCGTAACCCACTAACCCAGTTTCCCCGGCTGACGTCATCAGGCTTGATTGAACTAATTGTTGACCGGTTGAAATATGAATGTGATGATGACGAAAGAGAAGCCCCCCCTCCTCCCCCCTCCTACAGTCAAAGCGCTTGCGTCCTCTTGAGCACACCCATCCGGCCTCTCGCCCCCCCTCCCTCCCCTCCCCCTTTTAGGCAGCACACGCGCTTTATTTGAAAAGCCGGTGCTGTGGCAGCAGAAGTGTCATGAGCAATATGGAGACAGATATGTGACGGATTTGACGTCATGTTTGTAGGTCTATCGTAAGTGTCATTGGCAATATGGAGTCATCTGAGTGACGAATCTGACGTCATATTTGTAGATCTGTCATAGGTTTCACGAGCAACATGGAGACAGAGTGTGACGGATTTGACGTCATATTTGTAGATCTGTCAGTGATGTCATGGCTATGACAGTTACTGTCAGCTATATATTGCTAGAGCGGAAACTCCACTGAATCAGTGATGGACCAGAATACCAACAGGCTCAGTATAAAACAGGCTGAGAACTTAGAAGACAACAGAAAAAACGTCAGCGTCTTCAGAGTAATGCTTACTGCACGAGGAGTGTGGAAAAAGCATCATTGCCCTTTGAGAGGGAGTAATTAGCGAATTGTTTCCTGCTGTTATTGATTTCGCCTCCCTGCGCTGGCAACGAGCGTCACGTGCTTTTTTCCAGTCCACACTGTGATCAGGTCATGGTGTCCTGTGTATAGTTTCATCAGACTTGTAACGGTGTGATGGCAACTTGATTCTTTGGGTAAATGGTGCACATGAACGTGTAGTGAGAGATATGAAGCCACATACACAGGTTGGCTCGAATAGCATTGCACTGCACTGCATACAGGAACACACACACGAACACACACACACACACACGGCTTGCGCGGCTTTAAGCCCTAAAAACTCACTCACTCACTCACTCACACACACACACACACACACACACACACACACACACACACACACACACACACACAACACACGCACACACACACACACACACACGCGCACACACACGCGCACACACACACACACACGCACGCACGCACGCACGCACGCACGCACGCACGCACGCACGCACACACACACACACAGCGAGCGAGAGAGAGAGAGAGAAACAGAGGGGGGAGGGGAGGGGGGCTCTTTGGTGTAATCATACGATCACACAAACATGATAGAAAGAGCTGAATGGTGTTAGGCTATTTACTGTTGAGTTTTTGATGGCATGTACTTGTTGATGGCAGACGCAGAGAAGAAGGAAAAAACAAACAAACCAAAAATAAACCAAACAACTACACCAACAAAACATCGCTCAAAGTGAAAACCATCAGGAAAACAACATAAAACAGGGGTCAGGCAGATGTTACCGACTTTAATCTGTCTGAAGAGCTCATCATTCACGAGGTAAATTGGTAGCCGGTGAAAGTAGGGTGTTGTTGTCTGCGCTGGCTGTACGGGGAAATACCGGCCAGCTACACACAGACTCACAGCCAAGTCAGTGTAAGTGGGCAACACTGACAAGAGTTTTGCTGCTCTACCGTTTAGGGAGGAAATGTCAGGGGTGATACAGGGCATGTGGTGTCGGTTTTTACCCTGCGGGGACACACACACACACACACACACACACAGAGAGAGAGAGAGAGAGAGAGAGAGAGGTTGCAGTGGTTTGATTGTTTTCTGACGGCTTCAGAGATGGGCTCGGACTTCCAGTAACTACAGATATAAATCGGCGCGTATGTGCTCTCTCTCTCTCCCTCCCGTCTCCAATCACATCTTGTGGCGTGGGACGTTAAACCTAAACTAACCAACCAATCACTCTTGCTCCCTCTGTCTCTCTCTCCTGTAGAGGAGAGTTCATTGTCTGTCACCTCACTAACACATATCTACAGGAGTCAGCCGGGCGCTGATTGGCTGACCCTATGACCTATGAATAGATAATGTACCGCTTCCGTTTCCTATTTCCGCCCTGCACAAGTTCACTCAATCAACTGTGCCCCAAAAAACTAAAAAACAAACAAACAAACAAACAGAAAAACCAACAAGCCCCTGCCAAGTTAGCATCCCTTGCCGTGGCTGTCATATCATAGCAGACTAGTTGGACAGAAATGCCTGGGAGATGCTATAACCAAGGAAGTGGACAGTATTCTGCCACATTATCATTACGACAGGCTTTGGACCCCCCCCCCCCCCCCCAACTTGCCCTCAAATGACTAGGCCTACTGAATGGAACAGCTGGTTAAGTATGTGCACGAAATTCCATCTGTAACGAAAGAAGACTCGCTACAACCGGCGCGATTTTGTTGCAGACAACCCCAGGGTAGGCCTCAGGCATAGAAACTGAAAGTAGCAGACGACAGAAACCACAATGACATTGACAGGAAGTAGGTCATAGGGTCAGCCAATCAGCGCCCGGCTGACTCCTGTAGATATGTGTTAGTTGTCACCTCATCATTTCTCTCGTTGAAACCAAAAACACGCAGACTCTCAACCGCGATGGGGTTTACGTCGCACTTTGATGTGTCAGCTCGCTCTCCTCCTCACCACCATTGTAAATCTCAGCACATTTAATCTCTGCGACGGAGTTCGGGTCATGCCTCGTGGTGTGTGGCGACCACTCTTATCACACCCCATTAGTTTCCACGGCAACCATCACAGAGACAACTAATCACGCGCTGATACCTGACCCACACCTGCAGAGAGAAGAAATGGAGGGGTGATGGTTGGGGGGGTTGTTAAGGGGGGAGGGGGAGGTTACCTTGGTGTTTGGTCATCTCCTGTTTCATTTTCATAGGAAATTGTGATTGTTACCCGACACTGAGGATGTGTCGTCACCTGTCAAACAGTGTTGACGCAACTCTTGAGGTGCGTGTGGCGGGATGGTAAACACGGGGGATGCTAACCCACGGTAACCGTACTGCAGGCCGTCCCGGTCCATAGCCCATGAATCCCGGTGTGAGGAAGGGCCAACGCAGCTTAAAGCTGGAAGTACCCCTGGTCTAAGCGGCTTGAGTGGAAGTGCCGCGGCTCAATACAGCTTGAAGCTAGAGGTGGCCGGGAGTCAATACAGCTTGGCTAGAGGTGGCCGGGAGTCAGTAGAGCTTGAGGCTAGAGGTGCCCGGGAGTCAATACAGCTTAAAGCTAGAGGTGTCCCGGAGTCAAACGAGCCGTGAAGCACAGCTGACTGGGAACCAGAATGCATGCTGGCTTCTTCCTCGCTGTCCCTCCTTGGCATCAGCCTTATGAGGTGGAAAAGGGTGGTACAGTCGCATTCAGCCATGTAGAGGCGAGACGTGCACTTTCTTTGAGGTTTCTTTCTCGATTTCCATCGGTTTAGGGAAGATGTGAGATTCATGAACGCGGCAGTTGTCAAACAGCGTGAAGATCCACCCAGAAGCACCGAATCTAGAAGCGGAATCAATCACACTCACTCACTCACTCACTCACTCACTCACTCACTCACTCACTCACTCACTCACGCAGTTGTCCCATAATTATATGGGAAATGTTGTTGAAGCGATTAAAACAACAACAACAAAACAAAACCAAAAAAAAAAACAAAAAAAAAAAACAACAACCAACAACAACAGCAACAACAAAACCCCACACAACACGGTACTCGTGCACTACAACAGCCAATAAAGAATTCGTTCGAATTATTACAATAGAGTGCTTCTGGACTGTTACTGACTCGGGCGTAGTCGGTTTAGTGCTGGAATCATGCTGTAACCGAGACTGGTTACTGCTCGTCTGGCGTGTAAATGCTATTAGTGTTACATCAGGCCAGCGTGTAAATGCTATAGTGTTACATCAGGCCAGCGTGTAAATGCTATTAGTGTTACATCAGGCCAGCGTGTAAATGCTATTAGTGTTACATCAGGCCAGCGTGTAAATGCTATTAGTGTTACATCAGGCCAGCGTGTAAATGCTATTAGTGTTACATCAGGCCAGCATGTAAATGCTATTAGTGTTACATCAGGCCAGCGTGTAAATGCTATTAGTGTTACATCAGGCCAGCATGTAAATGCTATTAGTGTTACATCAGGCCAGCGTGTAAATGCTATTAGTGTTACATCAGGCCAGCATGTAATGTAAATGCTATTAGTGTTACATCAGGCCAGCATGTAATGTAAATGCTATTAGTGTTACATCAGGCCAGCGTGTAAATGCTATTAGTGTTACATCAGGGCAGCATGTAATGTAAATGCTATTAGTGTTACATCAGGCCAGCATGTAATGTAAATGCTATTAGTGTTACATCAGGGCAGCATGTAATGTAAATGCTATTAGTGTTACATCAGGCCAGCGTGTAAATGCTATTTGTGTTACATCAGGCCAGCGTGTAAATGCTATTAGTGTTACATCAGGCCAGCATGTAATGTAAATGCTATTAGTGTTACATCAGGCCAGCATGTAATGTAAATGCTATTAGTGTTACATCAGGGCAGCATGTAATGTAAATGCTATTAGTGTTACATCAGGGCAGCGTGTAAATGCTATTAGTGTTACATCAGGCCAGCGTGTAAATGCTATTAGTGTTACATCAGGCCAGCGTGTAATGTAAATGCTATTAGTGGTACATCAGGCCAGCGTGTAAATGCTATTAGTGTTACATCAGGCCAGCATGTAATGTAAATGCTATTAGTGTTACATCAGGCCAGCGTGTAAATGCTATTAGTGTTACATCAGGCCAGCGTGTAATGTAAATGCTATTAGTGTTACATCAGGCCAGCGTGTAAATGCTATTAGTGTTACATCAGGCCAGCGTGTAATGTAAATGCTATTAGTGTTACATCAGGCCAGCGTGTAAATGCTATTAGTGTTACATCAGGCCAGCGTGTAAATGCTATTAGTGTTACATCAGGCCAGCGTGTAAATGCTATTAGTGTTACATCAGGCCAGCGTGTAAATGCTATTAGTGTTACATCAGGCCAGCGTGTAAATGCTATTAGTGTTACATCAGGCCAGCGTGTAAATGCTATTAGTGTTACATCAGGCCAGCGTGTTAATGCTATTAGTGTTACATCAGGCCAGCGTGTAAATGCTATTGGTGTTACATCAGGCCAGCGTGTAAATGCTATTAGTGTTACATCAGGCCAGCGTGTAATGTAAATGCTATTAGTGTTACACCAGGCCAGCGTGTAAATGCTATTAGTGTTACATCAGGCCAGCGTGTAATGTAAATGCTATTAGTGTTACACCAGGCCAGCGTGTAAATGCTATTAGTGTTACATCAGGCCAGCGTGTAATGTAAATGCTATTAGTGTTACATCAGGCCAGCGTGTAAATGCTATTAGTGTTACATCAGGCCAGCATGTAAATGCTATTAGTGGTACATCAGGCCAGCATGTAAATGCTATTAGTGGTACATCAGGCCAGCGTGTAATGTAAATGCTATTTGTGTTACATCAGGCCAGCGTGTAAATGCTATTAGTGTTACATCAGGCCAGCGTGTAATGTAAATGCTATTAGTGTTACATCAGGCCAGCATGTAAATGCTATTAGTGGTACATCAGGCCAGCGTGTAAATGCTATTAGTGGTACATCAGGCCAGCGTGTAATGTAAATGCTATTTGTGTTACATCAGGCCAGCGTGTAAATGCTATTAGTGTTACATCAGGCCAGCGTGTAATGTAAATGCTATTTGTGTTACATCAGGCCAGCATGTAAATGCTATTAGTGGTACACCAGGCCAGCGTGTAAATGCTATTAGTGTTACATCAGGCCAGCATGTAATGTAAATGCTATTAGTGTTACATCAGGGCAGCATGTAATGTAAATGCTATTAGTGTTACATCAGGCCAGCATGTAATGTAAATGCTATTAGTGTTACATCAGGGCAGCATGTAATGTAAATGCTATTAGTGTTACATCAGGGCAGCATGTAATGTAAATGCTATTAGTGTTACATCAGGCCAGCATGTAATGTAAATGCTATTAGTGTTACATCAGGGCAGCATGTAATGTAAATGCTATTAGTGTTACATCAGGCCAGCATGTAATGTAAATGCTATTAGTGTTACATCAGGCCAGCGTGTAAATGCTATTAGTGTTACATCAGGCCAGTATGTAATGCTATTAGTGTTACATCAGGCCAGCATGTAATGCTATTAGTGTTACATCAGGCCAGCGTGTAAATGCTATTGGTGTTACATCAGGCCAGCATGTAAATGCTATTGGTGTTACATCAGGCCAGCATGTAAATGCTATTGGTGTTACATCAGGCCAGCATGTAAATGCTATTAGTGTTACATCAGGCCAGCGTGTAAATGCTATTAGTGTTACATCAGGCCAGCGTGTAAATGCTATTGGTGTTACATCAGGCCAGCATGTAAATGCTATTAGTGTTACATCAGGCCAGCATGTAAATGCTATTAGTGTTACATCAGGCCAGCGTGTAAATGCTATTGGTGTTACATCAGGCCAGCGTGTAAATGCTATTGGTGTTACATCAGGCCAGCGTGTAAATGCTATTAGTGTTACATCAGGCCAGCGTGTAAATGCTATTTGTGTTACATCAGGCCAGCGTGTAAATGCTATTAGTGGTACATCAGGCCAGCGTGTAATGCTGTGAAAGCTCTCGGGCCAGTTTGTATGAACGTGGTGTCCGTGACGAGCATTGTATGAGGGTTGGCCATGACTACATTTTGCATGATCGCACTATACTCGTGCTGGCATCTTACGTAAACTGACATGTCGCCGGCTGTGGTTGATAATTAAAGGTTCCACCGTGGTCTGGAAATAGAATCCAAACGCCTGTCGAATCCATGACGCTTAGGCTCTTTTTCCAGATGACGGTAGGGCTGAGCTAATTGCACTGACCGCCCCGTTTTCCCGCCATCGGGCGGTGTGTGTCGTCAGTATTACGCTCATATACAACCACCCCGGCCTGTTTGATAAGTGTAGTGAAATGCGCGGCCCCAGTGTCAGAACGATTACAGTGTTTACGCCAAGCTTCGGACTGCTTGTCTGTAGTTTACTCTGCGTGTCAGGAGCGGAGTTTGTAAAGAGTGGGGAGCCGAAGGTCTTCATGTTGGATGTTGGCGGTATCGATCACGATGGAGCAAGAACAGCAGAGGCTGGAGCCAGAACCACCACGATGACGCATCCAACATGGAACCTGGCAAGCAGTGAGCTGGTGGGATGATGCATGAAGACACACTAGCACACAAATCCGAGACTAGCTTGATTAAAGCGTTTATGTTCGTAATGGAAAACTGCCGTTTTCGAAGCTGTAAAGGTTGTTTGCCAGACAGAAGGATACTTCATTTGGCCATTGCGTCCGTTTTCGTCTCATTGTGGTTTCTAACAGTAGAGAAATACGACTTTGTTTGAGCCTGTGGTCCATTTTTCAACAGACTGGGACTCGACAAAGCTGCTAAATATAGCAACCAATCAGCGCCGTCAGGCTGGTCGCTCGGTATTGTCAGTCCGCAACCAGATCAGTAACGTCGTCTGCTCAGTACGCGGAACGTTTCTAGAACAAGGTACACGTCGGCCAGAGTCACCACAATGGTCTCATATGCTATACTGTGACCCAGGTGACTGATTCTGATGCACGGATTACGCGCATGTGATGAAAAGTTTTCCACACACTGTAGTGTGCCTGTCCTACGTATAGTCTTTCATGCTTATAATTCTCCGGTTAGTCACCAAGTGCAGGATATGTGTGTGTGTGTGTGTGTGTGTGTGTGTGTGTGTGTGTGTGTGTGTGTGTGTGTGTGTGTGTGAGAGAGAGAGAGAGAGAGAGAGAGTACAATTATATGAACTTAGTGATCTTAACTTCTTTATGTGTCTTATGCTCGCCCGCATGAATTGCCCTACGGGGGTAAATAAAGTATTTTGACTTGACTTGACTTGACTTGACGAGTAGTGTGGGACACATAAGCGGAGACTAGGGCAAGTCTGTGATTATTTCAGGACAAAACGCTAACACGTCGGAGGCCAGAGCTACGTCTTAGACTAGCCTAGTGTCATTTCATGCATCACTCCCCCCGTGCCCTCACTGCCAAATTGCATTTTGCTCGTTACGTACAGGCTTTTTGAAGCTTCGCACGAAACTAGCTTTGGCTTTTGGCTTTTAACGGGAGCTTTTTTCTCTCCTGTAACCAGGGGTTTTTTCTACCCCTTTCTCATCTTCCTGCCAGTTAGATTCACAAGTCACGAAGCGCCGTCTGTCGGCAAGTAATGGAACGTGATGTCTGAGAGAGGATTCTGGTACAGGCTTGATCACCAGCGTAGAAGGACTGAAATTAGGTTATTTCCTGTCGTTTTTGTGAGGCGGTCTTTTCCAGACGTGGCCGGGCTGAAGTCAGTCGATGATGTTCCTGCGAGAAGGCTTGTCAGTCTGGCTGAAGTCCGAATGCAGACCCTTACACTTTTGTCTTGCAATATCTCAGTCGGGTGTCTTGAACTTCCTGCAATGCGCAGTTGTACCGAGCTCTGTCAAAATCATAACAATGAGACTGTACTGACAAACCTTGGTGTCTTTGATATCACTCTGACGAGGTGGACACACGACATTCAATTCGTATACGACCAACTCTACGATATTGTCAGCTCATTTTCCAGTTTCAGAGAAAGTTCTTTGGTCAAATTCGTTCGTAGGTATGATCATCGTACTTAATTGAATTACCCTGTTATGTTTTCATGGCCAAGGGTTTACCCCCTCAAACGGGGAGACGGAACCCGGAAGGTAGAGCGTTGGACCTTCAGTGTTCGAGTTCGATTCCCGGCTGGGAGCCAAACATGAATTTTGTGCTGGCTCTTCCTCGTTACCCCGTCTTTGATATCACCCGTATGATGTGGGTGAAAAGGACGTTAATCTCCCAGACACCCACCCACCCACTTAACCCCTCTTACAACTAACCAATCATGGCCGCCGACACATCTGATATGACTACGTTAAAGTAGGTAGACTAGACACCCTGTGGACCGTGCATAGACTAGAAGTAAAATAAGGCAGTTGTTGTGTGATACCGTATCATCTTCTCCTGTCTCGTGACCGGCTGTAGGGTAATCCCTCGTTACAGAGCGCGGGGCGAGTTACTGAAATAGTAGACTGTGTTCAAAGCAGATTTTCAGTCTAATTTGGCCACGTCTTCGCTTTCCCAGGATCATTGACACGAGACAACAACAACACGTCATTGTGGCCCGCCTTCCAGGGAGGTTTATTTTCGGCTTAGAGACTCACAATGGCGCTATAGTTACCGCTACCTGTGGTTACTTGCCTTTCCTACCCGCCACTAGTGTATAGTAAGGCCGGTTGGAAACACAATCGTGGCATCATTCGTGACAGATCTTGCTTACACCACCTGTAGCTGTTGGAAGAGGACGTTAGCCCCCCCCCCCCTTCCCCCTCTTAACCAGTCAGCGTGGATCGGATGCCGTAGATTTGCTGGTTAGGTTGGTGAAGATTGTCAGGTTTCTGTGTCAGTTTGAACCGGAGACAGACATAAATGTATTTTTGTGCTTGAACTGATTATAAGGCTGTCAAGAGGCTGTCTGCTTTTGCAACACAAACATTCATATTGTTTGGTCGTGGTGTTTGCAGTCTTTGTCGTTAGGAACAATGGGTGAAGCGGGATAACCGTGGTGCTAAGGGGATGGACTTTCGATTCTCTGGTCTTGAGTTCAAATGCCGATTGGGAGCAAACAAGTTGTGCTGGCCTTTCCCTCTTTGCCCCGTCTGTGATATCACCATTATAGACGGTGGAAAAGGACTGAAAACTCGTCAAAACAACCAGTCAGCCCGCCTTGACGCCAGTCACGTAAAGGGTAGGAGAGCGCGCTGGTTGGTGCCAACACTACTAGGGGCCTGTCCTGTCTCAGTTACTGTAGTGACAAGGGAAAGGTTGCTAGCGTGTTTGAAGTCACCGCTGGGAGTGCGGTGTTAGGATGTGAAAGACAATGGGCAAACAAGGCAGGGACAGGGCACGCGAGGGTAAATCACAGCCTGGACATCACTGTCCAGCCAGCCACACATCTAACGCCCAGTCACGTACACGGCAGACGACCTGTGGGCCACCGTGGATACAAATGTCTACAATTAAATGGGCGGATGTGCCTGGTGTGATTTTTTTTTTTTAATGGTAGAGAGAGAGAGAGAGAGAATGAATGGAGTCTGTTCCCATTGACAGAAATACCCCTTGCATTCAAAATGCGTGTGCACGCGGCGCTGCGTGTCAGGTGGCAAGAGGTGGACTGCACCGTTACACTTCAATTATTCAAATACTGAAACAGGCCAGTTTAGAGACGCCGTGAATCTGGTGCACAAAGGTGAACTGATGGTGGAGCCGGAATACTGGCTGTTGTAGGGTCACCGTGTGCCTTTTGCAGAGGACGAGGATTCGCCAGCTGTACTGTCCATAGCATGCAAGCAACTGCTTTTGCAACTTACCGAGTTTTGGTTGGGGGGGGGGGGGAGGGGGGGGGGGCAAACGATCCATGACCAGTAATTGTTGTCTTTGCGTATAACTATACGAGAGATTAAAATCTGCGCACCGTGTCAGTCGTTCATGACCAAGAACGCGGGGTACCATAATTATCGCTAAAACATTTCACACTTCCTTCTACTAGAGAAATCGCTAAATTGTTCTTTCACCTACTGCTTTTGAGAGCTCTCTGTTCGTACTGCCTTGGCCGTCAAGATCTGGCTTGGTTTTGTCACAGACAAACCAAGAACATTAAAAAAAAGGGGGGGGGGGGATGCAGGCTCCGGGAGAAGCGCGTCGCCGCGGTGCAAGCGTATTTTTGAATAGCTGTCGTAACCTTGTATTGCACTTTTAGTGCACGTGAAGTTCCCCCTTCCAACCTGCACATTTCCTGTCACTGTCGGCACCAAGTGGATTGAGCATCACCGGGAGAGAAGTGCACGACTGGCCTTGGGACGCCCCACCTTTGACATTCAGGGTTAATTTGTCGCTGGCAGCCCACCCATCAGCAGCAGGATCAGTCAGCCTGGCACAAGTCCAGCGTCACTGTACAAGTTGCCAGGGATTTCACTCGCCCGGGGGAACATCACTTAGCGTTGGGTGCTTCTCTCCTTATTTTGCTCCACATCAATATTTTGGTGATGTGAAACGTTAGAAAATACTCAGACACGCGCTAGTGTCTATATTTTCTTCCATATCAGCATTTTGATGATGTGGACCTTCTGAAAATGCTGCGATACATGCAGATTTGATTTACTCACAATACAGCAGTCTTTCCTGGTTATTTGATTTTCACGCGGTATTGAAAATTTTTGAATCTGAGTTATATTGAATTTTCCAGGACTCTTTCTTGATATATTGATTCTTTCCCCATAAAAATTTCTGCTGAACAGCAGCATACCGGTGTGTGAATATTTGATTTCCGCCCACGTAGAAATTGAGGAAAGTAATTTGAGAAGCCAGAAGGGCGTTTTGAAGTAGGAAGTTGGGACAAATTGTAGAAGGGATTTTCCGGGAGAAATGCTAACAGTAATATGAGTCGGGTTGTACAGAGTTGGTTTTCGCCTACCAGGTCAGGCTGTGGGAAAGGACGGCTGTATGAAAAGGGTCTAGAAACAAGATGAACTTTCGGGAAGAAATGGCGAGAGTTTTGGTTGGATGGTTTGCTTCCAGATTAATATTGTAGTTGGGGAGCTGCGGTAGCCGAGTGGTAAAAGGTGGGACTTCCAATGGTCGGGTTGTGAGTTCAAATCCGGGCTGGGAGCCAAACATTTGTGACTCTCCACCACGAAATGAGTCGTCTTGTAACATGAACAAATAGCACAAGAAGACTTATTTCGTGGTGAAGGGTCACATTTGTGCTGCATTTTTCCTCGTTGCCATGTCTTTGATGTCGCCCGGTTGATGCGGGAAAGGCCCCCAAACAACCAAACAGGTTTTGCAATCTGCAAATCCTTCCACTCGTGAGAAGTACCATGGAACTTGTTCAGAAGTTCGCTGAAGTACGTAGTAACCTACAAACGATTTTCAAGAGGATTATCTGCCCTGGATTGAAATCAAATGTCGGCGCATGGCCTCATTCATTTGGTTTGCTGATGTGCAGTAACCATTAAACTCTAAACAAGTTCCTTCACAGGCCACTACTGAAAGAGGTGCCCTTGACCCATATACTTTTACTGGAATGTGAAGGTATGATTATAGGAATAGCAGCTCTGCGTATCTCGGTATTATCAGTCTGTTAGCCTCCCATAGTGACAGCCCGGACCAGGAGAAGTGCGCATGCTCGAGAAATCAGCTAAGTGTGTTTGTAAATACAGACGGCGCTTCAGAGCCATTGACAGTTCGTAACGCTAGTTTCGGCTTGGGCCACTTACTGGCCGTGACTGTAGAGTTCTGTCATTATGGGTAACGATTATGGGCTTTGAAGTGTGGAATAGGCTCATGAGGGAGACAGAGCTTAGTGGTCTCCATACACTCATTCTCGCTTTGATGGTGGGGCTGGTATAGGCGGCGTGGCTATAGCCTTTGGAGGGGGTGGGGGGAAGGGAGATGAGGGTTGTGTGGTTTTGCTGGAGTTTATATAGCACAGCATTCGTTTATTGTAGAGAATCACCAAGAGACGTTTAAATCACTTGGCTTTTTCCCATAACGCCAAAAGCCCTGTCGGTTGTTGTTGTTAACGACTGCTTACGTACTTAGCTTTGTGGAGGGTGCGTTCAGTTGGGCGGAACATTCTTGGATCTTGTGCCATAAAAGAAGAAACACATTTTCGAACAAAACATGGAATACTTAAAAAACAAAGAAACAAGCAAACTTCAACAACAAAAAACAAACAAACAAACAGCAATATCAACAGCAACAACAGCCTGGAACGAACCATGCGGTGGTCTTTTCTTGTTTGCTCAACGCGAAACGTCAGCGTTAGCATGTCACTCTTGTCTCTGATACTGGCTGATCTTGAGGATCTGGGAAGTTCGCCTCCAGTGTATTTTCAGCTCCATCCCGATGAACTTTTCACCGGTACATGTACTACTGTAGAGGGTGGGCGCGCTGATGGATTGAAAACATGTTTGCGAAATTCCAAGGTGGAAGGGGTGAACAGGTGTACAAATTACCTTGCGCAGCTATCCCAGAATACCCCCAGAATAGTGGCAGCATTGAGTGCAACCGCATGTACGATCAGCTGGAAATCGCTAGACAATCATGTCAGTGTTTATTAGTATGGAGGGTGGAGCTCAGGGGATGGAGGCGGGTGGTGGTTGTGGTGGTAATACGGGGATGGGGTTGAGAGGGAGGTGGTGGTGATGGGGGGGAGGGGGTGAAACGTAACTTTGGAAGAAATTAATTTTAAAAAATGCCTGCCCCCCCCCCCCCCCCCCAAAAAAAAAAAAATAAATAAAAATAAAAAAATAAATAAAGAAAAAAAAGATGAAACCCAGAAAATGTGCATGGTTATCGCACCAGCCCTTCTTGGTTTTGTTTTAGTTTTTTTTTTTTTTTTTTTTTTGGTTTTGTTTTGTTCCCCCCCCCCCCCCCCACGGTGTTGTCATGAAGATAAGATCAAAACTTTTTACGTACCTCTGCATGTAAGAAACTGTTTCTCTTCCGTCTATATTTAAATGTGGCAGACTGACAATCCTTACACATCGATGTTTCCATAAACTTTCTCAGTGAGACATCCGCAGCAGGAAGCAAGATAAGGTCAGGGTAGGCAACATGGCTTGTCGAAGGAGAAACAGGACGAGATTTTGCAGCAAGATTTATAAGACTTGCGTCAGTCATGAGCCAGAAACAAAACTCACTGTCTGTGGTCGGCACATGACGCACACAAACCGTACTTCTCCCTCTCTTAGCTGCGCTGAAAACCACCAGATTTTAGAGAATGGTACAGACAGCAAATAGACAGGAATACAGATACACACGGTGATCTGACCACGGTTGTGTGGTTGTCAGTACTGGCACTGACTACACATCATAGGAATGAGACGTAACTCTGAACAGCCGGAACGCGACCATCCCTGCCCGCTGTATGATACAGGCTGGGGAATCGTCAGTCATTTGGCAATTTTCAGTCAAATTTCCTATTCTTTCAACCAAAACAATCCAAGTTTCAGCCGGAAAAAAAAGGAAGGGGGAAAAGGTTGCACACGTATCATGATACATGTAATAGTCTATGGGACTTCAGTTTTGAAGGCTTGCATATGTCAGTACCAAGGCTGTATAAATTTAACTTCTGGGTACCAGTAGAGGCTACTAAATGCCTTTAATAATACTAAAAATTAGTTTTTCTGAAGTGGAGCGTTGCCCCCGTGGTCCCACAGTAGTGTGCTACTGCTCCACCCTGGCCTAGGTTTCAGTCCTTTTTTTTTGGCCTTCTGCAATTCCCCAGTCTGATGATAAAACTTGTTTAAAAAGAACAAACCACTGCACACCAGTTGGAGCCACTTCAAGCCACTATTACGCAAGGCGTGGCCTTCCTCGCTGGGCCCGAGACCGTGAAGATTGTGTAATAGTGGCTTGAAGTGGCTCTTAGTGATGTGAAGATTTCAAGTAGACTTGCAATGTTTGCATGGGCTTTTCAGTAAGAGGTAAGTAGCAGGTTTTTTCAGCTGCAGCAAAAGCTTGAAACGAAATACAGGATCAGACTTGGGATTTCCACCTCCTAGTCTCACATGGCTATCAAACAAATAAACAAACAAACAACAGCAACCACAACTACAATAACAACACAGCAACAACAACTACAATAACAACAACAAAACTGCGACGCTGTCCAGACAGCACAGAATGTTTTTTTTTTTTTTTTAGTTGCATGGTGGCGAGCCCACGAGTTTTGACATTTCATTGTCCCTGTGACCTTTACCATGACGCATTGCTATGTCAACCTGACAGTTGTTGTGTCTCGTTAGCATGGGGCTGGGGATGGCAGAAAAACTGTGTAAAGTGGGGTTGTGATTGTATGGCTAACCTAGTGTGATCTCTCTCTCTCTCTCTCTCTTGTGTGTGTAGTAGTAGTGGAAGGACGCTGCACCTGAAGTTTCATCCTTGAAAAATAAAGTAATATTCTCTCTCTCTCTCTCTCTCTCTCTCTCTCTCTCTCTCTCTCTCTGTGACTATCACAGGTTTGTAGCGCGCGCATATTGTCTGGACAAACCTACGGAATACCGTTTGGTTCACACCCGTCTCTACAGTTCAGCATGTTTTTCATAGTTCAGTGAATATATTCGTAGTTATTCGCAGTTACGAAGTAAATTCCGGGAAATAGGGGAAGTGATCATACGGCGTAGTTAATACAGTATGCGCGGTAAAGTATGACGTCTTCTGATTGGTTTAAATATAGTCAAAAGATATTCAGTGTCCCAGGTGTCCGCCTTACGCGTGCTTTGCGACAGGTGATTTGAATCCAACAGCCACGAGTACAACGAGCCACAAAGTACTACCGTATCGCTCGTCTTGCGTTCGGGCGACACTTGGTTGTCGAAAGAACGACTTAAGGCCGGAAGTTTTTGCTAGAGTGGCCTCATTGACGGCACTTGAAGTAATCTAGTGACGCGCACGGCCCGGTGTATAGTCGCGTGGCCTTGACCACTCACATAGCTTAGCTGTCTCTTCGGGCAGAGGTCTTTGTCTCTGATGTGACGTCACACCTGGAATGTTATCGCGATTAATTTGAATGTGAGGAGGCCGGTTTGCTTTGCACATAGTGCAGCCCCACGAACAGTGGACGGAGGAGAGTTTGGGGGGGGGGGGATTTGTCCAGGAGTTTAAAGCCCTTTTCCACCACATATGGGTGATAGGCTGATAGCTGCCGGGTTCGAATCCGTGGTGGGCCGGAATTTGGATGGATTTTTCCTTTCCAAATCGAGTCTCACTTGGTCTGTGGTTCTCGTTTGGTGCAGATCATGTGCATGTCTGCAGGTAGGAACCTTAGAAAGGAGTGTTTGTAGTTAGTTCTTTCGTATCTTGACCCATGAAGAAGACTTTGAACACATCAACACTACAGTGTCTGAATACTAACCTCTCGCCATCGTTTTGCGTGTTTTTGCAGGTTGTAGAGGCCGGTAAGACATCCCTACCATCATGGCTGCAGTTCCTACCCGACCAGAACGTCTTGCGAGGCATCCCACAGCGGGAGGATGCTGGCGCCTTGTACCTCGAGGTCCTGGCATACGGCAACGACGGCTCCAAAGCCACCGACGTCTTCTCCGTCTCCATCAGCGGCGATGCAGCGACCTTGTCGTCGGGTCAGCCGTTGACGTTCCGGAAGAGCGGACCGGAAGTGGTGCGGTGTAAGCGGGAGGAACCGGAAACGGTGGCCACCATCATTGTGGACGGTGATCTGAATGGTAAGAACAAAATGAGTCTTCTTGATTCAGATGGCGGGGGTCCGACTTGTTTAAGTGTGTGACTGTGCGGCTGTCCTAGACTTTCACACTTTCCCATTTGTTTTCTTCCAGAAATTGTGTACAGGACATCATGGCGTGTAGTGCGTTAGGAGCTGCGCAACTGATTTGAAAATAAGCATAATGCCATTCTTGCAAGGGTACTCGACCAGATTCGATTGCTTTTGACATTCTCTCTCCCCCTCCCTCCCTCCCCCCCCCCCCCCAACAGCACACACACACACGCGCGCGCGCACGCAAAAACACACACATACACACACACACACACACACACACACACACACACACACACACACACACACACACACACACACACACACACACACACACACACTCACTCACTCACTCACTCCCTGATGACAATCGTACTCACGGTACTCTCTCGTATTTCAGCCATGCCTGTGGACGACCGGCTGAAGCTGCTGACAGGTTTCCTGTCCCACATGGGTCTGACGGAGGAGGTGGTCAAGATGATTCCAGCGGCCGCCAACCTCCTGCAAGACGACACGGCCCTCGTGACCGGCACGGGCGATGCGCGTGATCCCCAGCACCCCGGGGTGCAGATCTCGTGGCTGGTGGGGTGCGGCAAGGTGGAGCAGGGTCACTTTCCCGTGCTTCAGAAGTTGGATGATGACTCTGGCAGCGGGCGGATGAAGGAAGCTGTTGGGTTCCCCATCGTTGGCTGGCGGGTCACTAACAGCAGGCTTCAACAGCACGCGCCCAAGAGAAGGCGGCGCCAGACCCGCGCCACGGCCACTCCTGTCATTACCATCTCCCCACCCACTGCTACAGATGACGACGGGACGGACGCAACTGATGTGGACACGATGACTCGCTCGGTATGACTGTTGATGCTCGTGACGTAGAGACTGCTGTTTGTTTTGCTTACATATATTTGAATATAAAAGCGTTACTATTACGTCATGATTACACACGGCAATCGTCCACTTTTTCTCACAGAATCTTTTTCGTGTACTTGTTTAGATTTAAAGTTAATTATGAGACGAACAGCCTTTCGAAATGAGCTTCTTGTTTGATTTCGTGTTCAGTGAATATGTAGCGATGCTGTTAAAAACGAAAAAAGGAAAAAGAAAAAAAAGAAAAAGAAAGGAAACAGCAGCAGCAACAACAACAACAACAACAACAACAACAACAAACCCACAAACAAACAAACAACAACACACTTTACTTGCACTCTCAGTATACTAGTTGCCTTACTTGTGTCGTATAGCGGAGTGCTGCTGTGTCGCACGAACAGACCGGCATGTTTACCGTGGCCAACTCCAAACCTGACTTTACCCTCATAGTTATGTTGATAACGTTTGGTTTCTTGTACAGGTGGTGGAAATGACGTCACCCACATTCACCATCCAGCCTACACCCACAGAGCCCGAGATGCCCAAGACGATGACGACAGACCGCATGCCAGTCACGACGCCCAAGGAAGAGAAGCCTGTCAAGCCAACCAGACCACCCGTGACGTCTACTGAGGGCGACAAGGAAACCACCCCGAGTATGAAACCCACCAAGCCGCCCACCAAACCAACCGTCAAACCCATCCCACCCACCGGGATGCTGCCCGAATGCCAGAAGCCCGACGTGGGCGAGCAGATCGGCCGGGTGACGGCCAATGTGGGCGAGATCCTGGAGTACCAGATCCCTGACAACGCGTTCCTCATGCCGTGCGGACTGGACGGTGCGGAGCAGATCAGCCTCAGGCTGTTCAAGGGCAGCTCTAGTAAAATCCCTGACGACTTCTGGTTCAAGTTCGACGAGGAGAAGAAGGTCATCATGGGGATTCCGTCAGTGAAGGATGAGGGCCGGCAGTCTATGACCTTGGTGGCCAACCTGAAGGACTTCGAGGGAGGTCCCATCTCCACCATGTCGTTCAAGATCGTTGTCAAGAATCCGTCGGGTCGGAAGGGCAAGGTCAACCACGAGGTTGCCATGACAATCGACACAGACTACGACAAATTTGTCAGCAACGTCAGCGCCAAATTGGACCTTGCCCAAAAGATCGCTGGCGCCTTCGGTGACGAGGACACGAGCGCTCTGACCGTCACCGGCGTGCGGAAGGGGTCCGTGATTTACGCGTGGACCAACAATACCATGTCGGGCCCGGGATGTCCAGTTGACGACGCCAAGGCGATGGCCGGCAAGCTCGTTAGTGACGACGGCAACCTCAGAGCAGAGACGATCGAGAAACTGAAACCCTGGAAGCTGACCGGAGCTTCTCTAGCGCCTGCTGGTGACTGTGAGGGGAACGCGGACTTCCCCATAGTCTCGGCCACCGCTCTCACTCCACCACCAACCAGCGCCGATACCTCGACAACAGCCATGCCTGACGACACGAAGACAAAACCGGACATGCCTGACGTCACGATGACGCCGAAACCAACAGCACCTGTTGCCAACATGACCACGCCCCCAGCTAAAGCCGGCAAGACGAGTGAGGACGACATCTGGATCACCACAGTCGTACCGGCCGTGGTTATCGTCGCCATCTTGCTCATCGCGCTGCTCATCGCCTGCATCCTCTACCGTAAGAAACGAAAGGGCAAAATGAACCTGGAGGACCAGAACACCTTCGTCAACAAGGGCGCCCCCGTTATCTTCCCTGACGAGCTGGACGACAAGCCGGGCGACTCCTCCAAGCCTCTGCTGATCGAGGGCTCCCCGCCGGCCCCGCCCCCAGAATACCACCGCGGCACCAGCGAGAGCCCCGAGCCCCGTAACAACCATAAGGAGGCCACGCCCCCCACTGACGAGATGGATGCCGACATAGAGACTGATGTTACCTCCCCACTTTACCAGCCCCCTCCGCCAGTTACGGCGTCCAGCGGCAAGTCGGCGAGGCCCCACGTACAGCAGCCCTACCGGTCCCAACCCCCGGAGATCCACCCCTAGATCGCTAGTTGAGCTGTAGCCCCAGGACTCGGACTTGTATGTTGCTTCTGCACTGGCCGGTCAACCTCAGCTGGAGATGTGTCGTGCTGTTTGAATGGTAGAATGAAGTTTTCTGAGACGCATCGTGCTTTTTGATTGGACGATACACCCGCCTGAGATGTACCGTGCTGTTTGACACGTGGATACGAATCTTCTGGAATGAGCACTGTCCTTTTTGATTGGTCGGTGAGGCTTCACGTGACGGCTTCGGTAAAGTTCAGACACGTGTACAAGACTATGCAAAACAGGGACAGGGTGTTGAAACGGACGTTCAGTTGACTGTTTGTTTACTTGTCTTGGGACACTTTGCCGCTACCAAGAACGGTGTGGATGCCTGCCTGAAAACAAACAAAAAACAAACAAAAACAAAACAAAAAAACTAAAGTCGAGAGAAGGAAAGTGAGAGAAAAATTTACCCCATTTAGATAGAAATATGGGATGGCAACGGGATGGGTGATGGTTTTGCAGGAGAATTTGCCGTGACCCTAACAAACAGACGTGAATCGCTGTTACTCAACTTACTCACTTACTGCCAGAATTGTTTGCTTGCTTTTAGGGGAAAAAAAAAACCATTTGTTTTGTTTTGTTGCGTAGTTAAATCATAGAACCATTGACTTGCAAGTAAATAGAACAAACAGGGTGTAGACATTTGCCTCGTCCCTTGGTCAGATTGCGTCAGTTGGCTTCAATTGTTTTTGCCCTTTAGTTGGAAGTTGTGCTAATAGCACATTCGATTTGCCATAATTGTATGTTCCAAAGAGCTTCGTGTTCTGCGGGTTGTAAAAATAGAAACAATGGTTCAGTCTGGTTAGAGCGTTGCAGATGCCATTTCGGGTCTTTTTTTTTTTTTTTGCCCCCTTTTTGTTTGAACTCAGGTGTAAGGTTACGGAATACTCAAACTGCACGTGCTACTCGCTAGACTTATATCATCATGTAGCTGCTGTACAGAGCGCGCGCACATCCACACACAGCCTGTAATACACGCTATTCATCGTATGACCGGGTGTGGTTATAATTATAAAGCTACCGAGGCCGTACTTTGCGTTAGCCGCTGTATTACTAGTAGGCGGTAGGTACTTTTTTTGTAGACAGCTTCAATCAGCATATGTTGTTTTATTGAATCGCTACGTCGTAACATCAGTTTTATGTGTGGGATTACGTGTTATTGTTTGTACTTTGTGAGCGTATGGAGGCAAGTATAGTGTGAAAACGAGTTTTGGTCGAGCTTGGTTTTCCATTTTATTGTTGTCGCAGAAAGAGTGTTTGCGTTGAGTTCATGTGTGTTTGACTAGGTAGGATTGATAGCCAAATTGATGTGCAGCAAAATGAAAGTCCATCTACGCAGACATGCTATTGTAATTCAATGTAAGGGTTGCTGACAGCTGAAGGACATCATGTTGTTTGTGTGTTGACAGTAAGAGGAAAAACAAGCCTAGTAGGGTATTTATTTTCTCTTTTCTGTTGCACTGTCGAAGCGACATGTTACAGTGACGTCGTAGTTGTTGATGTCACTCATGTGTCACTGTTCTAAGCTGTGTATGATATCATTTGATATTTGGCGGGTTTTGGCTTGATAACTCTGTTCCTTGATTAGCTGTTGATGTCACTCATGTGTCACTGTTCTAAGCTGTGTATGATATCATTTGATATTTGGCGGGTTTTGGCTTGATAACTCTGTTCCTTGATTAGCTGATGATGTATTGTATTAATAGCTCCCCAAATGTCCCAGTCATTCGTCAATCAATGCAATGTTTGTGAAATGCTGATATTTTGTGGCTTATTTAGAGTGAACATGCAACCTGATAATTGTGAGCACGTGACCCAGGCTATTTTCCACTCGCCCAGTCTTTGAAATAACCATCGCGGTGGGGGATGGGGGGGGGGGGTCCTTCCAACCTCCCAGCCCTTATAGTTCTGAAGTTTTCAACAAGAGCACACCTGTTCATGGTTGCTTGCTAGGTTGCTTGGTAGTTATCGCTGTGTCACGTGACCGTGGCGACTCGAAGTTCTTGTTGTGTTCATCCGCGCATAATCACTGGCTGTCGTTTGGCAAGTGGGTGCCTTTCCTGTTCCACCTCGTTTACTGCCAGTCTTAGATCTATTGCACTGTGCGATATCCGCTCAAGTTGCTCGCCGGACAGTGTTGTCTACCTCGGGCATAAGCTCGGCCCCAAGTGTGGCGTCACATTTCTCAATACCACTGAGCTATCGCGGCCAGTTTGTCCAAAGGGAGACCAACCTTCCTCTGTTGACGTTACAATGTGAAAGAAGCAGCACTTAGTATTTCGTCGCTTGAAAAGTGAAAAATGGAAATTCTGGAAAGAAAAATTTTATTATATTTGGGTTGATTTTTTTCCCCTTGAAAACAGAGTTGAATAGATCTTGAAATGCGTGCGTTTGTCAAATACAAACGGGATGGAGGGGAAGGGCGGATATAAACGGGGTGGGGGGTGGAGGAGGGGGAGGGGGGTGAAGGTCCTGTTTGAGAAAGGGAGGGAAAGCTGGTTTAGTGCCATCTTTTTTTTCTGTTTCGATTTGATTTGGTTAACGAGGATGACGTAGTGTATCAAGTCCTAGTGCGGAATTTGTTTTTGTTCTGACCTTCGGAACCTTTTCTGTTAGGTACCTTGTGCATTTGGAGGTGGAGCTTCAGACTGCACATCAATAGCGGCGTTAGGTGCCCAACTTTCTCCTTCTGCTGTTGTGTGCTGTCTGGGGAAATAGGCGGGGTGCACGGTAGCGCAGTGCGTTGTGTCGAGTGGCTATTTATATCTCACCAGGATACACCGCCTTCCGGCCGCTCATTACATGAAGCACTAGTCAGAGGGCAGGATTTGTGTGTACAAGAAAATTCGATCTGGGATCAGAACGTCCCCGGAATCGGATTTCTTTAAACTTGATATTACAACAGGTGCATAAATGTACATATTTTCGTGTCTTTATCTGCATTGCAATCACTACGTGTATGAACACACTGGGAGTGTACATGGTCATCGATAAAGTCATTTCTACAAGTGGTAGATGCACGAGACGTTTCAGTCGCTATGTTTAACAATGTGTGTTTGGTTGTTTACCATGGCGGGACACACTAACTTCAGCTGTCGTGTGTCTCCAGTCAGTTTGTAAGGGCGTGGGGACATCACAAATTTGGACACACACTGTTAAACGATCGTGTGAAACGTCTCTTGCCAGCTCTCTTGTAGTCATAACGTGTTACTTTGTGTAATCGGGTTCTAACAAAGAACTATTCAAACCAGTCGACTTTCCTGTTCACGTGACTGTGTATTAATATGTAAATTTATGTGAGAGTGCTGCTTTGTAATAATACCTCACGCAAGTTTCGTTTACTTGGTGACGTAACTGGTATTTTTCCTCTTGTGGGATTGAGTGGAGGCTTTGCTGAGCAGTTGTAACGTGAAATCTGATTGGCGGAAAAGCCACGTTTACCGCTGAGGGTCATAAATGAATGTAATATACATGCTGCATGTTACGTGCTGCAGCTGATCTTCATCTCGCGCATCTTGTGTTTGGCTTCACTGTAACATTCAGCAGACACCGTTACCATCCTGAACCGCTACACTGTTATCATAATGTTGATCTTGTTTTGGTTCTTATTACGTGTTTTAAATGTTGACATAATTTCTAACCAGTGGATGGCATTTGGAAGTTGATACATCTGTTAATTGTTATTTGTTAGTCGATGTTTCAGGCTACTGGGTAGTGATGTCATTGAATTTCAATGGAATGGAATTTCAAAATGTAAGCTGGAGTTTAAAGAAATCCGTGTAGCTTCTGGCGGAAATAAGAACTTGACAACAGTGAGGACTGAATTGCACGAAACAATGTAGAACGCTTAGTCATCTTGCAAACGCAGACGCGGACAGAATCAGTTGTGAAGAATGACCGCAAAAACCGTTTATGGTAATAAAACGATTTGCACATGCAAAGAAATGGCTTATAGTCTGTCACTGTCAGTGAACCAAGTCAGTCTTGTGACGAGGTGAATGGAACAAACACGCTTACGCTGAAACATCGTAGAAAAGAATAATGCACGAGCATTTTCAGTTAGTCCAGGAAAGCCAAGAATTTTGGGGGAGGTTACGGTTGACTGAGAACTACTGCGTACTCAGAAGAAAGCTTAAATGCGTTGATTTATACCTTTCTTAGTATGTTGATTTATACCTTTCAACATGGCCTTATATTTATCACTCGGTGTAATGTGGACGGCAGGTAGGGAGGCCAAGCATTGGCAAAACGTGTGCGAATCTTGCATAACCCTTTCTTTTCTGTCGGCGTGTGCGTACGTGTGTTTGTAAATAATGTAATTGATAAGGTATGCTTAATATTTTAAAACGCCATGTTCATCGCTTTCATGTGTGTAGACTTTATATCATCTCATTGGCCATGCAAGAGTGAGGACTGCGAGTTGGACGGGACCTTTGAAGCAAAATAAAGCGTGTCGAGAGAGCGTGACCGAACCGTGACCGTGCACTAGTCGTGAGGAGCCATGAAGGCGTCCCTCGCTTAACGAAATGATAGTGACCCTATTCCTGTATTCATTAGTGGACTACTTCTTTATTTTAAAAAGGCTGTTTCAGTTTTGCTGATGTATTTTTTTGTTTTTTTTTGTTTAAAAGTTACCACGTTCATATCAAATTCTAGAACTAAAATCCATTTTGCTTGTTTCGAATGTTAGAGAGTAAGGCGGGAACCAGTTTAGCTAGGGAGCTCCCACGAATCTGTAGGACAATACGATTGGCCGCTGCGTCTTGTTAGGTACGTTTTGATTGGCTCCTGTGAGTAAGCTGGAAGGTTATCGTTTGAGAGCTATGTACCTGACGTCACGATTTGCTCCGTGTGTGTGTGTGTGTGTGTGTGTGTGTGTGTGTGTGTGTGTGTGTGTGTGTGTGTGTGTGTGTGAGAGAGAGAGAGAGAGAGGATGAATTCTACACCTGTAGGATTTGTTTGATATATGGTGTGAGCCTCTGTCCGCTCAGAACACTGCGAATCCAAGCATTAAACCGTCGCCGCCTTATCCCCCCATCTCCCGCCAGACATGTTAATGGCGCAGGGGCGGATTACTCTGACAGCGCATTCTCCAGGGGGAATATTTCCATATTTATTTACCTCCCTGCGTTAAAGTCGAGCCAAATATGAGCGGTTGTTTACCTGGTGGTTTTTTTGTTTCTGTCGGACAGAGAATTGCCTTCGCGTACAATAGCCATAAGTATGTGTATGCTTCTGTCTAGTTTGACCCAGAAAGGTCGCCTTACACATCACCTCTCATTGTCACGTGTCGTCATAAACTGTACTGTACTGACGTTCGGCCATTTTGTCAGGGATCCGTTCAATCGGTTTTGTGCCCGCTGCTTCAGTACGGAGAGTTTTTGCGTGAAGCTGTGTCGGCACAGAGGCAACTGAACGCATCCCAGCTGTAAACCTTCCAAAGATTTTGTACGTCTTGTAACGTGCGTCGCGTCTGCTACATACCTTGTGTCTTGTTCATTATACGTTAACTGCCTTACTACCGTTACTGTTCGTTACGCCAGTTGGCGCTGTGTATTGTACCCTTCAAGTTCATCGTACGTTCATGTTCATGGTCATGTTCATACTGCATTTCAAGTACTGATGTACTGTATGTGTTACGTCATAAACGTTACTGTAACATCATACGTAGTCCGACCCATTAAATGTACTAAATGTACCCGCTGGTGTTTCACTCCTTAGTGTGTGTGTGTGTGTGTGTGTGTGTGTGTGTGTGTGTGTGTGTGTGTGTGTGTGTTTGTGTAAAAGAGAGAGAGAGAGAGCGATAACGATCCTTTGTTTTACAACGGAAGATGTGATAGGCATACAAAGACCATTTTCAAACTTGCCGTTGCTACACCACCATAAAAAAATTGAAAAGAAGGAAATGAAGAGATGGAGAAAAATATTACATAAGAACAGGAAATCGCACACAAACACACAGTTATACGCGCGCTCGCGCGACAAGCATAATTATGCACAAGAGAGAGAGAGAGAGAGAGAAGCTGTGGATGAAAAAAAAAAAAAGACAAAAGATAAAGAAGCCAAATACTGACACCAGCAGCCGCAAAGGGAAGAGCTTTCAATGAAGTCGAAACAGAGAATACTTGTGAATTTCTTGCCAAGAAAAAGTTTCATAATTACAGGTACACTCATGTACAGTGACTCGAATACTAATTCTGCTCAGTTACCGAATCTGCAAATCTGTACGACGGGCTTAGAGATCATTTCAACCAACTAGATTATTATGTGTGTCTGCTGAAGGTTAGACATACGGAGCGTTCACGTAACGAATAAAACAATTTATTAAAAAAGTTGCAAGCTCTATCATTACAAAAACACTAAACTTGCACATGCGTAGACTCTACGCCAGGGAAATGCATCACCAAAGCCCATGAGCCTGTACTGATAAGACTAAATCCATTGGATAGTTGCCAACACTAGTACCGGCTGACGAGCGAAAACAGCTAACTGTGCCAGCAGGTTCTACGTGCAAAAACTCAACTCTCGAATGATCTCGAATTCCTCTAGTTTCACACAGTAACCTACAACGGGAATGTGTTCTTGGTATGGGGTACTACTGAGTAGGAAAACACAAGTTTTATTTACAGTCTCTGCCCGGTGATCGTGCACTACACTCTTTGCCTGTTTCCGACATCACCATGATGCCACCTGTGAATCATACGCTGCTGATCGCGCCACCTAGCGTCTGCTCTTCCAGACAATGGCCCACAACCAGCATGACATTCAGCCTGCGGCCTCCAGCCATCTCTAGGAACAACCCCAAGTCTGTGCCCCTTACCGGAAGCTGATGATGCTCGGAAATTTGAGTCCTCCACACAGGCTGACTCAGTGACAAACACACGTGCAGCACAGATGAGCCGGGCGGAAATGACAGGCGAATCAGTTCCTGCAGCAAGTAACAACAAGGAGGGGGAAATCTGGAAGAGGTAAATTCTGCGTAAACTTGAATCCCTGAGGAGAAAGAATGAAAGAGACCGGTGTGTGTGTGTGTGTGTGTGTGTGTGTGTGTGTGTGTGTGTGTGTGTGTGTGTGTGTGTGTGTGTTGTAAAGATAAGCCGCCACCCTGAACCCTAAAAGTATGAATTAGAAGCACTAATGATTACTACACTAGATGTTAAACCACAAAAATAGGAACTCGCTCAACTGATGCACTGACATTAAGCGTGCCACTAGCACAGGATATTTGGTGTGACAAGGGTTCCAGTACTTCCACTTTCAAGCTTACGGGAGGTAGAGTACAGTTCACTATAACTACTGTGACTAACCCAACAACTAAAACACCACCGTGTCCACAAGAACGTAACTGAATCAGTTCGTGACGTCAGTCTCAGTACGGTAACAGTAATACCAATTAGAGATTCGCATCAGACAGCAAGTAAGGTGAAAAATCTCCAGCAACTGTTGGGTGCATACTGTCAACTAAATCAAGTTGTTTACCTTGTTTCAAGGACACTATACGTGCAGGAACAACACAACCGCTGACTGGCTTCCGGCCGACATCAAAGAGAAAAACAGCCGTTCGTGCCAACGCACAGTGCACGTCGGAAATTAACGAACGAAAACTAAAATGAAAGCTATTCCTTCTCTCATTTTCCCTCTTTGAATGATGGGCAGTGATGACTTACGATGAGAATAAACTGAGACCACCCCAACTGACTGAATGTTTACGGCGCTTCAGAGAAAGGTAGGGGAAACAAACATCCCCCCTTCCCCCTTCTTCCGCACCAAACGTTTCGTAAGACTGTGTTATAGCTATATAGTTTTGTAGCCTAGCTGTACCGCAGCATTTCCTGTTTTCAGTCAGGCCTATTCAGGCCCACAACGTCAATGTAAAGCAGTCCAAGGGAAACAAATGCAGCTATCGAGGCTAGGTGACGCTCACCAACTTAGCTCCCTTCCTTCCTCAGTCCTGGCCGTTGGGTCCCACAACCATGTACTCGTATGTGCTGCACGGCAACCGATTACACACATGGGAAAGCTGTGTCACGGAATTGTGGGTATTCCCGGAACGAGCATAATTTGGGGTTGAAATCAGTACATGGGGAGGGAAGTGGATGACCACACACAATATCATGTGATGTAGCTAACAGTGGGTATACTATGATCGTGTGATGTGGCTAACGGTGGGTATATCATGTGATGTGGCTAACGGTGGGTCGCCACACACAATATCATGTGATGTCAGTGGCTAACAGTGGGTCGCCACACACAATATCATGTGATGTGGCTAACAGTGGGTCGCCACACGGCACAATATCATGTGATGTGGCTAACAGTGGGTCGCCACACACAATATCATGTGATGTGGCTAACAGTGGGTCGCCACACACAATACCATGTGATGTGGCTAACACTGGGTCGCCACACGGCACAATACCATGTGATGTGGCTAACAGTGGGTCGCCACACACAATACCATGTGATGTCAGTGGCTAACAGTGGGTCGCCACACACAATATCATGTGATGTGGCTAACAGTGGGTCGCCACACGGCACAATACCATGTGATGTGGCTAACACTGGGTCGCCACACACAATATCATGTGATGTAGCTAACACTGGGTCGCCACACGGCACAATATCATGTGATGTAGCTAACACTGGGTCGCCACACACAATATCATGTGATGTCAGTGGCTAACAGTGGGTCGCCACACACAATATCATGTGATGTAGCTAACAGTGGGTCGCCACACGGCACAATACCATGTGATGTAGCTAACACTGGGTCGCCACACGGCACAATACCATGTGATGTGGCTAACACTGGGTCGCCACACACAATATCATGTGATGTAGCTAACACTGGGTCGCCACACGGCACAATACCATGTGATGTGGCTAACACTGGGTCGCCACACGGCACAATACCATGTGATGTGGCTAACAGTGGGTCGCCACACACAATATCATGTGATGTAGCTAACACTGGGTCGCCACACGGCACAATATCATGTGATGTGGCTAACACTGGGTCGCCACACGGCACAATACCATGTGATGTAGCTAACACTGGGTCGCCACACACAATATCATGTGATGTAGCTAACACTGGGTCGCCACACGGCACAATATCATGTGACGTAGCTAACACTGGGTCGCCACACGGCACAATACCATGTGATGTGGCTAACACTGGGTCGCCACACACAATATCATGTGATGTAGCTAACACTGGGTCGCCACACGGCACAATATCATGTGATGTAGCTAACACTGGGTCGCCACACGGCACAATACCATGTGATGTGGCTAACACTGGGTCGCCACACACAATATCATGTGATGTAGCTAACACTGGGTCGCCACACGGCACAATACCATGTGATGTGGCTAACACTGGGTCGCCACACACAATATCATGTGATGTAGCTAACACTGGGTCGCCACACGGCACAATACCATGTGATGTGGCTAACACTGGGTCGCCAGACACAATATCATGTGATGTAGCTAACACTGGGTCGCCACACAGCACAATATCATGTGATGTAGCTAACACTGGGTCGCCACACGGCACAATACCATGTGATGTGGCTAACACTGGGTCGCCACACACAATATCATGTGATGTAGCTAACACTGGGTCGCCACACGGCACAATACCATGTGATGTAGCTAACACTGGGTCGCCACACGGCACAATATCATGTGATGTAGCTAACACTGGGTCGCCACACGGCACAATACCATGTGATGTGGCTAACACTGGGTCGCCACACACAATATCATGTGATGTAGCTAACACTGGGTCGCCACACGGCACAATACCATGTGATGTGGCTAACACTGGGTCGCCACACGGCACAATATCATGTGATGTGGCTAACACTGGGTCGCCACACGGCACAATACCATGTGATGTAGCTAACACTGGGTCGCCACACGGCACAATACCATGTGATGTAGCTAACACTGGGTCGCCACACACAATATCATGTGATGTAGCTAACACTGGGTCGCCACACGGCACAATACCATGTGATGTAGCTAACACTGGGTCGCCACACACAATATCATGTGATGTAGCTAACACTGGGTCGCCACACGGCACAATACCATGTGATGTAGCTAACACTGGGTCGCCACACGGCACAATACCATGTGATGTAGCTAACACTGGGTCGCCACACGGCACAATACCATGTGATGTAGCTAACACTGGGTCGCCACACACAATATCATGTGATGTAGCTAACACTGGGTCGCCACACGGCACAATACCATGTGATGTAGCTAACACTGGGTCGCCACACGGCACAATACCATGTGATGTAGCTAACACTGGGTCGCCACACACAATATCATGTGATGTAGCTAACACTGGGTCGCCACACGGCACAATACCATGTGATGTGGCTAACACTGGGTCGCCACACACAATATCATGTGATGTAGCTAACACTGGGTCGCCACACGGCACAATACCATGTGATGTGGCTAACACTGGGTCGCCACACACAATATCATGTGATGTAGCTAACACTGGGTCGCCACACGGCACAATACCATGTGATGTAGCTAACACTGGGTCGCCACACGGCACAATACCATGTGATGTGGCTAACACTGGGTCGCCACACGGCACAATACCATGTGATGTAGCTAACACTGGGTCGCCACACGGCACAATACCATGTGATGTAGCTAACACTGGGTCGCCACACGGCACAATACCATGTGATGTGGCTAACACTGGGTCGCCACACGGCACAATACCATGTGATGTAGCTAACACTGGGTCGCCACACACAATATCATGTTCATGTAGCTAACACTGGGTCGCCACACGGCACAATACCATGTGATGTGGCTAACACTGGGTCGCCACACGGCACAATACCATGTGATGTGGCTAACACTGGGTCGCCACACGGCACAATACCATGTGATGTAGCTAACACTGGGTCGCCACACGGCACAATACCATGTGATGTGGCTAACACTGGGTCGCCACACACAATATCATGTGATGTAGCTAACACTGGGTCGCCACACGGCACAATACCATGTGATGTGGCTAACACTGGGTCGCCACACGGCACAATATCATGTGATGTAGCTAACACTGGGTCGCCACACGGCACAATACCATGTGTTGTGGCTAACACTGGGTCGCCACACGGCACAATATCATGTGATGTAGCTAACACTGGGTCGCCACACGGCACAATACCATGTGATGTAGCTAACACTGGGTCGCCACACGGCACAATATCATGTGATGTAGCTAACACTGGGTCGCCACACGGCACAATACCATGTGATGTAGCTAACACTGGGTCGCCACACACAATATCATGTGATGTAGCTAACACTGGGTCGCCACACGGCACAATACCATGTGATGTGGCTAACACTGGGTCGCCACACGGCACAATATCATGTGATGTAGCTAACACTGGGTCGCCACACGGCACAATACCATGTGATGTGGCTAACACTGGGTCGCCACACGGCACAATACCATGTGATGTAGCTAACACTGGGTCGCCACACGGCACAATACCATGTGATGTGGCTAACACTGGGTCGCCACACGGCACAATATCATGTAATGTAGCTAACACTGGGTCGCCACACGGCACAATACCATGTGATGTAGCTAACACTGGGTCGCCACACGGCACAATATCATGTGATGTAGCTAACACTGGGTCGCCACACACAATATCATGTGATGTAGCTAACACTGGGTCGCCACACGGCACAATACCATGTGATGTGGCTAACACTGGGTCGCCACACGGCACAATATCATGTGATGTAGCTAACACTGGGTCGCCACACGGCACAATACCATGTGATGTGGCTAACACTGGGTCGCCACACACAATATCATGTGATGTGGCTAACAGTGGGTCGCCACACACAATACCATGTGATGTGGCTAACAGTGGGTCGCCACACACAATACCATGTGATGTGGCTAACAGTGGGTCGCCACACACAATACCATGTGATGTGGCTAACAGTGGGTCGCCACACACAATACCATGTGATGTGGCTAACAGTGGGTCGCCACACACAATGATTGTCGCGTGTTAAAAGAGGACGTTGAACAAACCAGGCAAATTTATTGGAAGGGTGTTTTGACCCTTAGGTATTCTGACTTTATTCTAGCACGCTGATAGCTCGGGGAGCCCTCGACAAGGAGAGGAGCGCCCGGACTAGCGGCATTCTTTCCTTTTCGTTCTGAGAGAGATTTTATCACCTTAGTCTAAGGGACTTACATAGAAATTCTATGTTCTATGTAGGTCCCTGGTCTAAGACATGTCAGTTTTCACAGTTCCCAGTCCTTCCCTAGTTTTTCACAGAGTCACCCAGCAACTTCGTAAAATAGGGAATCGCCGGTGAGAACATATATTACACTAAAATTGATAAAATCTCGAAAACGAGTGGTTCCCCAGTTTTACGAAGCTGCTAAATAATTCATTGTAACGATACCGGACAGGACAGGTAAATGTAAATATCACATGATACTGACGCAGCATTTTAGCTACAGCATTTGTGTAGGACATTTTTACTCCTGATGTGAATGTTGAAATTAACACCGCACATCTCTATTGGCTATACTGCAATATAGACTTAAATCGTAAGTCGGAGAAAGAAATAACCGTTTGTTGTTTGGAGGCTGGGTTAACTGTGAACGTAGAAACGAAACGTTGACATATGGATGCCTCAAGCTACACTGAGAGAAGAAACGTTCTGGCCATCAAGTCGCTACAGTTCAGTCGTTTAACTTAAGTCCCCGCGGCAACACACACACACACACACACACACACACACACACACACACACACACACACACACACACACACACACACACACACACACATTGCAACACACTCACTTCTTTCAGGCTGATAAATCAATACCACATCTGGCATATTCTGTGCCCTGAATTTTACAGCCCCCCTGTCAGATAGTGATACGCGCCAGCACTCAGTGAAAACGTTGCAATTTGATAACGACTGTATGGCGGCAGCAGTGGTAGAATGCCACCAATTATCGCTGTGTGTGTGGGGCTCACCATTCAGGAGATTACTCTCCTTCTATGTAACCTTTTACACTGGCCACACTGACTCACACAGTGAAACGTCGTTCTATCTATTATTCATGCTGCTGACAGTTTTGGAGATGCATGGAAAGTGTAGAGTGGAGTGTAAATCGGCCTTTGGAGACTGAATGATCGGACTCCCGTATGTTTCTTTCAGGGAAGTGTACGTGATAGGATCGCTGTCTACCAACGCCCTCCGGATTCGCTGAAGAAGGAAGTTTTCAGATGGCAATGCCGCATTGACTGAAGAAGTGTTACACGTGACTCAACTGAAGCGTGACGCAAATGTGCATCTCTGGAACATGTTGAAGTGTGAAACGTGACAGAAAGCGTGACACAAACCTGTTGCTAGAAACTATTGCTGCATTGCTGGAAACCTGTTGGAGTGGTGAATGTGATTTAGGTGAGGCGCGACACCAAATGTACAGTATCCAGATGGCAACCATAAGCGAGTCTGTGATGGTGATTCTCCTTATGTTAGCATTCTCCAGCTGTGGAACGTCCAGGACCCTACAGACAACCTTTCCCGGCAGTAGCCGGAGATCGTCATTGGAGTATGAAGGAGAATGGTTTTTGGCAGAGGTACTAGGAGCTGGGAAGGCACCAGTTGTTGGTGCTTCAGTTGGGAACACATACATGACCGGCATGTCGCCAAAAGTTCAGGCTGAGACAAAGGGAACTTTGCCGACAGGAGTGAGGGACGTGCCCAGAAAGAGACTTGCGAGCACAGAACAAGACTTTAGAAGACGTGCTCGATCACAACGCTCAGTCACAGTAACACACAGAACCAGTGACTTTCAAAACACGGAGAGACGGCAGACAGAAGAAGAAACATTGGCTGATTTGGCTGACGGCGTGTCACGCACAGGAAACACTCCACCTGAACGTACCGGATCACGACGTCGAGCTACAACAACACATGAAAACAGCGACTCTTCAAAACAAAAAACAGAGAGACGTCAGACTGAAAACGGAACATGGGCTGATTTGGTTGACACCGTGTTACACGCAGGGAACTCCAATCATGCACGGGTCTCAAGATCTACGTTTCAAAGTCCGAGTCAGAACTCACGAGAATGTACCGCCCAGACCCATCTGACGGACACTGCAGGTCAGGTTGCGTGGTCAGAAAACGAGTGCTCTACTCAATGTAGTAGATGTGAGATACTGATCGACCTTGACTCTTCTTACGGAGTAGTGGTAAAGTTCCACGAAGTCTACACAAGGCCGATGTCTGCGGACAATACACGTCACAACGCTCCTAACTCTCGAGAACTGGACGACGTCAGAGTGGTAATTTCCTGCCCGACCTGTGACATCATCCACCAAAACTTGAGCATCGTGAATGAGGACAACCCAGTCGCCCCACTAGTAGCACGTGCACATTCCGTGTCGATTCAGCTCTCTGTGTCTCAAGCTTGGAACACGACAAACAGAACTTCGGAGTTAAGTCTGAAGGTAAACCTGACTTACACCGCGTATCCGCTGAACTCTCTACCCCGGGAGGTAGAAACAGGTCGCTACGACTGTGCGGGGAATGACGTCATACCAGAGGAGTTTCAATGCGACATGGTGGAGCAGTGTATTGGCGGCGAAGACGAGCTCAACTACGAATGTGGGCACGACACGGCAGGGTGTAAGAAAGGCTGGATACTGGACGGGATGCAGTGTATCAAACTGGTCTTCTCCAAGCGTCCAGTGTCTGCCATTGCAGCCAGAGACTTGTGTCCTCAGGACGATCAAATAGATACACTGCGTGCAGGTTTGGCGTTTCTCACGACCCCTAGTTCACGGGCACTAGCAAAGAGACTGATATCGTTAAGCAGGCAAACTGAGACTGTGGTGAGTTTAAGGAATAGAAAGTCAAAGGCACGACAAATTGGGCAACTGTATCGATTTATTTGGGGGTGGTCGTTGTTTTACGAAATAATTATTTCGGACTTCACCGAACCGGCGTTAGATTTACGGAAACCGTATCACGACTGCGCAACACTCCGAACATTTCCGACTTTCCACTTCGGGGCAGTGTCGTGTTTAGAACCATCTCAACACAGTGTTCTTTGTATGCAGTTTCCAATGCCGTTTGCGGAACATGCAAAGCGAGAAGTAGGAAATCTTTCAAGTCCGAATACCGTTCAGGATCTTCAGACGCCGTCTACACAGAAAGAGCCCCCATTTCCGGTTCGTATCTGCTCAGATGGAACATTTGCACACCCATTCCATGTCTGTGCCTCAGATGCTGACTCTGGTGGTTGGTCGCAGAACGGGCTGGATTTGTTGGAGTGTGGAAATGGGGAGAGAGTGCATTTCACGTTAACCTACGACGGCTTTGAGGACTGCGGCGACGGTACAGACGAAAAGGGCGATGAACGCAACTTCAACCCCGACCCCACAAAATGGTTTATGTGCACTAGACGAAATGAGCTGATTCCCGTGTCTAACCGATGTAACGGACGGTTTGATTGTCATGACGAGACTGATGAAGATGACTGTGTCTCATGTAGCGCTGGTTTTGTCAACTGTCTGAGTATCGGCTGTGTTCCAGAGAGTTACATCACCCGCGGGCTGGTCTGTCCTGACCCTGGACTCGCCTGTCAAAACGAGAGTACGCCCATTACAAGGCGGAGTCTATATACAGGGCCACTAACTCTGCTACGCGTGGATCTGGATGGGTATGGGTTAGCGACCTTGACACCCATGGCTGATGGGGAGACATGCCCTGAAACCCACTTCCCATGTTTAGGGTCGTACTGCATCCCATCCTTCCTCGTCAATAACCGTGAGGTGGACTGTCCCTCCTTTCCGTTCTATGACGAGGCGCTAGTTTTCGGCGTCGGGGTCATCCAGTGTCCGGGCCATTATCGCTGTTATCGCCATGAATGGATCTGCGTACATCCAGCATATCTCTGTGACGGCGTGCACCATTGCCCTTTGAAGGACGACGAGCGATATTGTAACCTGTCTTGTCCACAACACTGCACGTGCGAAGGTCACGCGTTCACGTGCACACAGATGTTTGACCCGAAAGAATACTCACGAGTGCGTTATTTAGATCTAAGAGGAGCTAACTGCCTGGAGAACTGGCCTGATGATACGATGTTCCTCACAAACCTGGTGTACGTCAACTTGTCTTCTTGCAACCTAAGCCACCTCCCTTCCCTGCCTGTCTCCGCCCTCAGAGTTCTGGACCTAAGCTATAACAACATTATGTCTCTAAGAGGACTGTCACGCGCGCGTTGGCTCACTCATCTAAATCTGTCCCACAATCCCTCACTAATGGTTCAGGGGAAAGACACGGAGGGGTTTGTACACTTGAGTCAGATTCTGGAGTCGCTAAGTTTGCGGAAGACAGGTCTTGTGCACATTGACGAAAACACTTTCCGAAATATGCAGAAGCTTCGGCACCTGGACATCAGAGACAACGAGCTGAAGATAGTTGACAGAAACATGTTCCTCGGTCTGAACAATCTACAAGTTCTAGAAGCTGATGATTCAGTGATGTGCTGTCTGTACAAAGCGTCACATCCGTCCTCAAAAACCGACTGTCTCGCGCCTGTTGATGAACTGTCGTCATGTACCGACCTCCTGCGGTCTGACTTCTATCGCGTGTCCCTGTGGATCCTCTCTTTACTCGCCATGTTGGGCAACGTCTGTGTGTTGACATACAGAGTGTGTCTAGGGTCTCACAGTTCTGCGTCAGGGTTCCGGGTACTTGTGTGCAACTTGTGTGTGTCGGATTTCCTGATGGGCGTCTACCTGATGATGGTCGGCTCGGCTGATGCGTACTACAGCGGTCAGTATCTATGGAAACGCGAAGTGTGGACACAGAGCGCCGCCTGTAGGGTGGCTGGCTTTCTGGGGATGTTGTCCAGCGAGGTGTCGGCCTTTGTCATCTGTGTCGTCACACTGGACCGCCTGCTCGTGCTACAGTTCCCTTTCAAACATCACCTGCACCTGACACCAAGGTCCGCTATGACGGCGTGTGGAGTCGCCTGGGTAACAGGCATCATTCTGTCAACGGTACCCCTTCTGCCGACCACAGGGTGGGAGTTCTACAGCCAGACCGGCATCTGTCTACCGCTGCCCATCACGAGGAAACAGTTCCCTGGGTTGCAGTACGCTTTTGGTGTCTTCGTTATCCTCAACTTCGTTCTCTTCCTGTTGATCGGCGTGGGTCAGGCGTTCATCTATCGCGCTGTCCACAGTAACTCTACCGACTTCAGGATGGCGCGTGAAAACCAGGACACGGCCATCGCCCGCCGTCTCTTCCTCATCGTCTTCAGCGACTTCTGTTGCTGGTTTCCTATCGGCCTGATGGGGCTGCTGGCAGCACAAGGCACGCCCATTCCTGGTGACGTCACGGTGATAACGGCCATCTTCGTGTTGCCGCTCAACTCGGCCATCAATCCGTTTCTCTACACGCTAGGCATGCTGCTGGAGAGGAGGAGAAAGCAGAAGGCGAAGGAACGTATCCAGGCCACTGTGAACAATCTGCGCGTGGAGTTGGTCACGTGGCCTGATGAGCGCGTGCAGGAACTGATGGAAAGATGTGAACACAGACTACGGCAGGCATCAAAGTCGCGACGCCATTTGCTTGGTCAGTCTTCAAATGATACCGAGTCTGACAGAGAGACCATGACGTAGTGACGTTATGACGCAGTGACGTCATCCACAAAAGCCCTACTACGCAATCAACATTACCATCGTGACCTGGTTTGGCAGAAAAATGTTCTGCGTGACCGGTTGTTGTCGGTTCGGTTTGCAGCTAATGCAGCGGTCACGTGGAACTGTTCAGTGACAGCAGATAATGTAAACTGTGGTGACCCTGTGTGCTGCACATTTCTTCATACATTAGTGTAAATCGATCCTGTGTGTCACTGTATTAGTCATATAACACCACTGTCGCCAACAACACCACCACCACCACCAACAACAAGAACAGCGTAGTCTGTAGACAGTATGTGTTGTGCGCACTTTTGGAATCTGTGCCCGGTATCCAGAAATACATCATCGGGAGAAATGACTGAATTTCTGTTGTGGATGGAGAGGGCAATCTGAACCATTTTGCCATTGTCCGCCCAGCAAATAATGACGAGGGCACTGATCTCGGTACGGTACCTTTAGAGCCTAACGGGGTTGTGGTTCTGCTGCTTCATATTCAAGTGTCCAGAACAAAGAGCAAAGACTATAGTCGTATAGAGTATAGTAAGCTGCGTCGTGTGCTTTAGGCGGCTTTCACGTTGGTGGAGTTGAAATCGGTCTTTGCCTACACTGTTCGTTAAGGCAGTTCGCGCTGTTTACTGTATCCTTCAAGTTCATTGTACGTTCATGTTCATATTCATACTGCTTTTCAAGTACTGGTGTACTGTATGTGTTACGTCATGAGCCATACGTAGTCCGACCCATAAAATGCACTGAATGTACCCTCTAGTGTTGGACTCCTTATTCTGTGTGTGTGTGTGTGTGTGTGTGTGTGTGTGTGTGTGTGTGTGTGTGTGTGTGTATGTGTGTGTGTGTGTGTGTGTGTGTGACAATCCAAACTGAGTCTGTGCCACTTACCGGAAGTTGATGATGCTCGGGAAATGTGAGTCCTCCAACTGACAAACATACGTCACGTCACGTGTAGCACAGATGCAAGGCCAGTACAGGGTGAACTGACAGCAGAAGGGGGAGCCAATTTTGGTTCCGTTGAGATTGGAACCAACAACCTTCCGATCTCCAGTCGAACCGGCTGAACCTCCCGTGACCCTACTGAAAGTACGAAAACAAAACCAGAACAACAACACCCCCCCCCCCAAACAACAACAACAACAACAACAGCACCAACAACAAAAAACAAAAACGACAAAACAAAAAACCAACAACAAAATAACAAAAACAAAAGAAAAAACCCCAACAACAACAACAAAACGATGTTGTAACATTATATCCCCCCTCCCCCAACGAAAAAAAAAACACCACCACCACCAACAACAACAACAAAAAACAAAACAAAAAACAACAAAAAAACAATAACAACAAAACAACAAACACACAAAACAAAAACAAAGAAAAAACCAACAACAACAACAACAACAAAAACAACACAAAAAACAAACAACAACAACAACAAACCATACTGTAGCATTATACCACAAAATGCGGCTGGAACAGGCTCAGTGAGCAACTAACATAGTCAGTGTAAGTTGGCAAAAAAAAAAAAAAAAAACACCTGAAAAATGTAGACTGAATTAGGCTCGAATAGCTTAAGTCAGTAGCATCAACAAGCACGTGACTGAATCAGTTTCAGCCCGTTCAGTTCAGTTGGCGGCGCCAATCTCAGTTCTACATGTCAGAAGTCAGCCCGAAAAGTCCACCTCAAAACTCACGCGCCCTGCGAGGTGCACAAACGGACAGCACGTGATTGGTTGCCATAACGTCAGTCTGCTCGGCTCTGATGTTCTAACGTGAAGCGTTTGAAACTTCAGCGTATGAGTATAGTGCACAAAGATTCACTGACCGCATTGGCAGGCGACAAGACTAGCCACGATTGACTCGGAACCTAATTTTGACCTGGGCAGTCTTTCGTCACTGGAACTGAGACGAACGTTTTACCACACCGTACGATCAAAGTTAGTTAGTTAGTTATTTAGGGCTTAACGCCGCGCAAGCACCGTACGATCAAAAGGCAAAAACAGTCGAAAGTCGAGTGGCGAGTGCTGCACAACCGTTCCACATGACATGGTCAGTTACACAGTCGGAAAATTGTCGCAGATGTCGAAATGCCTTGGCTTGAGTACACTGAAACTGTACTTACCGCTTGTCCGAACAGCACCGTCTCTGCAGCGCAAACACAAACCAAATACTGCCCCCCCCCCCCCCTCACCCAGAGCAGCACAAATCCCATTTTCAGCATTACACACTACGCTGCCAATTGATCACAAACAATCCAGCAAAACCTGGCATTCAAACATTCCCGCTGTAGAACTATCCACCGGGCATGCACGTATTCCAGCGAGCCACTGTGCACCTCGCTCGCCTATACGCACAGAAATGAGTGCCCTTTGTTTGTCGTGGTTCTGTAGGTTTCTTTTACAAAATTGTTGTCTCAAAGGTTTCAGTTTTTTTTAAAATGATTTTCGATTACTGAATAATGAACTAGAGGAGCAAAGCCTCCTTGGCTCACTTGTGAGATGGGTCAAAGTCATTAAAAAGAGTATGTTTCTAAAGCTCTTATCACTAGCTATCCTGAAGTAAGGTGTCTTGTGTTCATAGTTCCTAAGAAAACGGCAAATGGCGATATAACAGTTTTCCCAGGACAGCTTCTATGACCTTGACCTTGGGTCAAGGTCATTCAAATGAGATCTGTAAGTGAAGAGCTTATCAGTGACCATCATTATGCCACGTTTGATAGCTCTAATTTTTGAGTTTCTGTACAAGTGGTAACGTAAAATTTCACGACAGGCAGCTGTAATGACCTTGACCTTGAGTCAAGGTCACTCAAATGGGTATGTCTGCATAGGTCTCTTTGTTGCCAATCATTGTGCCTTGTTTGGCGCCTCTACTGTTTGTTGTTTCCAAGAAAAATGCTAACGTTAAAGTCTCCGCAAAACATCTTGAATGGCCTTGACCTTGACTCAAGGAAATTGAATACAAGTATGTCAGTACGGGGTTTGTCAATGTCTATCATCAAGCAAAGTTTGATGCCTCTGGTACCCCTACATTCTGAGAAAATGGCGATTTTACATTTCCAATGAGACAGCTTTGATGACCTTGACCTCCAGCCAAGGTCATTCAAAATGGTATGTCTTGAAAGGTCTTGCTGGGGTGTAGGGGGCTCTGGATAGAGGTAGCACCTTTGGCGTTTCGGCAGCTGCGCTCCACTTTGTGGAGTGGACGGGCACCACTGGACCTCATCTATCTCCTAAAACTCTCACGTGCTGGCTCCAAGCGCCACACCCCGGCACACCGCCTCAGCTGGTGGGCTAAACCACGTGAGGGGGTGGTGTTTTTACACTGCGTGTCCCAACGGCTAAGTGTAACAAAACCGAAGGCGACCCACCCCATTTTGGCGGAATTCGGCTTGCGGACGCAGGAGAAGGAAAACTCTAGAGAGAAAAAACCCGGTCAGCTATACACCGTCACCAGAACAGCAGACCACCGAAGACAGCGTCACAGTGGCCTCTCCATGAGGGGCGTGGTCTAACCAGAACCGGCTGTGCATGCACTTCACGACACATGGCTACGCAGACAACGCTAGACCGATGTGGTGTCGTCTTCCTGGACCGTGGCCGGGGGAGGACGGTGCCGGGCCCTCAGCCTCAAAGGGGCCCACCCACTACTACCGACCATGGACTTGATGCCTCGCAGACTCACGAGGGAGGACAGCAGAGAATGTGTGGACAAGATGCACTACGTGTCGCCCACTGGAACGCAGAAGGAGTGCAGAAAAAGAAAGTGGAGCTGCAACGATTCCTGCGTGAAAATGCAATAGACGTATGCTGCATTCAAGAGACATATCTCAAGAACACTCACCGCTTTTTTATAAGAGGTTATGAGATGTTCAGACAGGACCGAGAAGACAGACCAAAGAGAGGCCTCATCACCCTGGTCAGAAACAACATCCCAGCAGTGGAGACCCAGAGTTCTGGTCAAGCAGATCTCGACACAGAATTCCTGGGAGTCAAGCTGGTGTTGCCAGATGCCCCAGTGGCACTCTCCACCAGACAAGCAGATCCAGCTCGACTCCATTACTGTTGACGCCCACAGCTGGATAGCTACAAGAGACTTTAACAGTCACTCACCCAGCTGGGGCTATCGAGACCTCAACAAGAAGGGAGAAGACCTCGAGAACTGGACCATCAGCAACCAGCTAATCCTCATCAACAAACCCGAGGATCCCCCAACGTACTACTCGAGAGCGTGGAGGACCACCAGCACTCCTGACCTGGCCCTCGCCACCGACGACCTCCACAGCATCGCCCAAAGGGAAGTGTGTGACCAGCTCGGCGGCAGCGACCACAGGCCAGTGATCATCACCATTCAGAGGCAGCTTGAGATCCATCCCTCCAGGCTCCCGGCAAGCTGGAACTATAAGAAGGCAAACTGGGACCTGTTCAAGCAAGAGGCAGACAGGAGGACATCCTCACTGACACTATCACGCCAGGACATCAACAAAAACGCCAAGGATTTCAACCAGGCAGTGCTAGAGGCAGCGCAGGCAGCTATTCCGAGAGGCCGACGAAAAAACTACCGACCCCACTGGTCACCTGAGCTCGACTCACTGCAGAAGACCCTCAACGAGGCCAGGGATCTGATGGAAAGCTCCCCTACCGACGAGAACGTAGAGGCCCACAACAGAGCGAGAGCCCTCTTCACAAAGGAAAAGCTGCAGGCCACACGGAGAAGCTGGCATGACAAGACAGCCTCCCTAAATATGGACACAGACATGCAGGGACTGTGGAAGCTAACGAAGAAACTCAACGATGACAATCCAAGCAGAGGAAAGACAGTCATAGAGCAGAACAACCAACTAAAGACCGAGAGAGCTGCAGCCAACACCTTTGCTGAGCTGTACCAGGAGGCAAGCACACTCCACATGCCTAGAGACCGCATTAGACAGGTCCGAGAGGAAACAGCAGAACTCCTGTCGACAGACCCACATGGCACCGAAAACTGCTGCGTGAGCGAGCCCTTCACCATGAAAGAGCTGAAACAAGGCATTCGCAAGCTCAAGTCGAGAAAAGCCCCGGGGACTGACGAAATGCTAAAGCACCTGGGACCAAGATCCAGAACAGTGCTGCTTCAGATCTTCAACCAAAGCTGGATCGCAGGTTTTGTGCCCCCTATCTGGAAAGAGGCGGTGATCATCCCACTACCGAAGAAGGGGAAGAGCAGGAAAGACCCTTGCAGCTACAGACCAATCAGCCTTCTGAGCTCCGTCGGCAAGCTGCTAGAAAGGTTGGTCAACCGCCGCCTCATCTTCCTTCTGGAGACACAGAACATCCTCTCACCAACCCAGACTGGCTACAGAAAATTCCGCAACACGGAAGACCAGCTTGCCCTCCTAGTCCAGGACATCGAAAACGCTTTCCAGGAGAAGAAGAAGACACTTGCAGTATTCTTTGACCTGACAAGAGCGTTCGACAAGGTGTGGAAGGAGGGCCTCATCCTGAAACTTCTCCGAGCCGGCGTGCGCGACAAGATGCACAAGTGGATCCACCACTACCTGTTTGGCAGAACAGCAAGAGTCAAGCTAGACGGCTTCCTCAGCAAGAAGGTCAAGCTGCGTGAGGGAGGCGTGCTCTCCCCCACACTGTTCCTGTTGTACATCAACGACATCACGAACAGCATCACAAAGCACGTCTCCAACAGTCTCCATGCAGATGACCTGGCGGTTTGGACAGCCTCCGAACACACCAGCACGGCCTCCTATAGGCTCCAGGAAGTCGTCAACAACATCTCCTCGTGGACAGAAGACTGGGGCCTTGAGCTAAACACCTCCAAGACCAACGCAACACTCTTCTCCCTTTCCACCACCAATGATCAAGTCAACCTGAAGCTCCAGGGACAGGTCCTGCCACAGACAAACACACCAACATTCCTTGGCGTCAAGCTGGACACCCGTCTCACCTGGAAGCCACAGATTGAAGAGATGGAGAGAAGAGGCATCCGCAAGCTCGCCCTGTTGAAGAAGCTGGCCGGGACAACTTGGGGAGCGGACTGCAGGCTTCTCACCAGGGTCTACACGGGAGCCGTCAGACCCGCCATGGAGTACGCTTCGACCTCATGGGGCACAGCGTCTAAGACCAACAAAAGCAGGCTTGACAGAGTCCAAAACATGGGACTTCGCCTCATCCTGGGAGCCATGAGGTCGACGCCTATCCATGAAATGACGAAGACCGCTAACGTCGAACCCCTTGGGAGAAGACGCGACCTGAAGGTTTTGATCCAGGGCGAGAAGATTCGCAGACTACCATCACATCCCCTCCACCAGAGACTACAGCAGCCCACCAAGAACCGGCTCAAACGTCAGAGTCTTAACCACCAGTACAAGGCGCTCAGAGTCCAGTACGACGACGTTCTGGAAGCAAAAGACGAGACCTGCACTCACCTCACTCTGACTGACTGGAGACTCGATCGAGAGATGGAGGCCACCATCAGCCTCAGAGTCCCTGGTATCACCACCAAAGACCAGCAACCAGCCGCTCTCAAGACCCTCACTCTGGCCATGATAGAAGACTCCTATCCAGCCAGCTCCTGGACCCATGTCTACACAGATGGATCAGCGGAAGAAGCCACTCACAATGGAGGCAGTGGAGTCTATGTCAGGTTCCCTGATGGAGAGCAAACCAGCATTGCAGTTCCCGGAGGAAAGCTCTGTTCCAATTTCAGAGCTGAAGTCCTGGCCATCACCACAGCGGCTGACTTTCTTTCCTCCAGTATAAAGCCCCTTGGCAACATCTCCATCTTCACTGACTCCATGTCCACGCTCCAGGCCCTCGACTCCCCTGATCCAGGCCCCCTCATACAGTCCCTCCAGGCCTCCCTCTCCTCCCTGACCCAAAAAGCCCCAACAACCCTCCAGTGGGTGCCTGCTCACGTAGGTCTCTCAGGCAACGAGCGAGCGGACCACCTTGCAAAGGAAGGAAGCCAGCTCCCCCAGCCAACAATCCCTGCCACGTACGAAGAAGCCAAGACACTCATACGCAGCAGATTCCACAGAGACTGGGTCTCCCTGAATGACGGATACCGGGCAGACCAAGATCCTATTAGGACGCTGGAGAGGAGACACCAGACCACCATCTACCGCCTGCGCACAGGCCACTGTGGCCTCCGAGCCCACCTCAAGAGGATAGGAGTGGCAGACACAGCCCTGTGTCAGTGCGGCCTGGCCGACCAGACCCCATCCCACGTTCTCCAGGACTGCCCCCTACATGAGGAGATGCGGCAACATTTCTGGCCGGAAGGGGGGAACCTCAATACCAAGCTCTGGGGGAACGCGGCCGACCTCCACCGGACGTCCAAGTTTGTGGCATCCCTCGGGATGCGATTGTAGCTGCGTAGCTGTCGAACGCTGAAGAAGAAGAAGAAGAAAGGTCTTGCTGCTGTTTATCAGCAAGCCAGATTTAGTGATTCTGCTTTTATTGTTTCTGAGAAAATGCCAATGTTAAGGTTTTGGAAGGTTTTCCGCGAAACAGCGTGCATGGCCTTGACCTTGATTCACAATAACTGAATACAGGTTTGTCAGTAAAGATGTTGTCAATATCTATCATCTTGCAAAGTTTGATGTCCCTGGCTTTTCTAAATTCTGAGAAAATGCCAATGTAAAATTTCCAAACAGACAGCTTTAGTGACCTTGACCATGGGTCAAGATCAATCATTATGGTATGTTTTGAAAGGTCTTATGGCTGTCTGTCAGCGTACCATGTTTGGTGCCTCTGCTGTTCATTGTTTCTGAGAAAATACCAATGTTAAGGTTTTGGAAGGTTTTCCACAAAACAGCTTGCATGGCCTTGAACTTGATTCAAAGTCACTGAATACAGGTTTGTCAGTAAAGGTGTTGTCAATGTCTATCAACATGCAACGTTTGATGTCTCTGGCTTTTCTAGACTCTGAGAAAATGCCAATATAAAATTTCCAAACAGACAGCTTTAGTGACCTTGACCTTGTGTCAAGGTCAATCACTAAGACATGCTTTGAAAGGTCATATGGCTGTCTATCAGCTTGCCAAGTCTGGTGCCTCTGCTCTATATTGTTTCTGAGAAAATGCCATTGTTAAGGTTTACTGCGGACACACAGACACAGACAGACAGACAGACAGACACACACACACACACACACACACACACACACACACACACACACACACACACACACACACAGACGACGGAGGGTTATTACATAGACTCACTTTGTTACACAAGTGAGCCAAAAATCACTCCTTGAAATGTTCTTGGATGCGAGTTATCGGTTTCCTAAGCCGTTGTGAGGTATTTTGTATTTTGACCTACAAATGGCGAGACGAATGTGTCACAGCACGCAAAACCGGTCGCGCGTTGGTGACAAAGTTTGCCTTCATCACACAGACAGTTCATGACCTTATTGTTTTGGCGTGGGTATCATCCGTTTTACACTTTCCAACGTCACATTCCGACTGACCTGTCGCTCTACTGCGGAACACAGTGATCACTGGGCTCCAGCGGTCCTGACTACTCACGGTGCCGCCGCTTGAAAGAGAAGTAGTGGAAAGAAAAATAGTTTGACTAATGAACACCCCCCTCCACTACGAACGCACACAATAACGCACACGATATATACTCACAGTTTCCTAGCGTCCGTGTACGTTGCGAGTGCTGAATGAACAGCGTCCCAAGGGAAGGAAGCGCAGTTACCAAAGCTAGGAAGAGCTCATGTGTTTAACTCCCTTCCCTCCCCCTTCAGGACACTGATAGGTGGCGTCTTGATTTACTCGCCGTTTGATCTACAAACGCGTAGCAGTCTGAGTCAAATAATAATGTTAAATACCACAGCAAAAATACCATCATCAGCCCTTATACTGACACCAAATGAACACACACACACACACACACACACACACACACACACACACACACACACACAGACGGAGGACACCTTTTCCAATTCATTTGGAGTGTAACATCACTCAAGTTTCCCATTCCCGCTCATTACGGTTCATACGAGCGTATAAGACAACTTTCACATGGGCGTCCATACAGCTCTTGTTTACAGTGCCAGACATAACAAACGTGGCTGCCACAATTTCTCATTCTCACATTTAAAGTGACACCAGACATGCACCTTCCGACTCACATTAACTAAAACCTTTCACTCACTCAGGAAATTTCACGATTACACGCAAAACAGGTTCCTGCAACCCACCGGCTTGTCGCTCACCAGAGTCGAACTTGACGCATGTGTCCTTCACTGCCACTCGGTCCCACAACAATAAAACAATCGACAAAACGGTGTTACGGAGTGACACGTACCTGTTGGCTGATCTCACGTTGAAACCTCTAGTATTACGATCTCCTTCTGAAACTAGAGATTTCATCGTGAGGTTAGCTAACACACACATATCCTCTCTCTCATTATCGGAATGAGCCTAGTCAGGGGTAGAAATCAATATTATGAGGCGGAGTGCGGAGCGCAACACACAATACTTACCATGCGCTATTGCAAACGATTTAGTGTGATACATTAGGGTGGGTGTCCACAGGTTTAACGTCCTTTTCCACCACATAAAGGTGATATCAAGAGCCAGCACAAACGTTTGGCTCCTAGTTAGGATTGGAACTCACGACCCGAGCAGTGAAAGTCCAGTGCTCTACCGCGTCCGTGGCACCAGGGACACGTTGAGCAGTTGGCGGGTTGTTGTAAGGTTTTGCATGTCGACCCCCCCCCCTTCCCCGCCCCCCTCTTCTCAGGATGATCAGCTTCAAACAACTGGGGAAACAAGAAGAAGGCCTGTACAAATTTTGGCCCCGTGTCGGGATCTGAACTCGGCACCTTCTGATCTTTACATCAGTGTTGAGTCAGGACTACCCTGAAGGATCATCACGTACATATCACATATCACACTGCACTGACGGAGCCTTTAGTAACCTATTTGAGACAACCATTTTTCCCCCCTGTATAGTGACATTCAACACACTCACTGTGGCACATAAAGGCTACAGGACGCCACTGTTAGTACCATCAAGTCGCTGATGCCGTTTATCTAAACACTGCGGCAACACGGACGTGCACACATACACACACGTACACACACGCACACACACACGCACACACACACGCACACACACACACACACACACACACACACAGACGCCAGCCAGCACTGTTGTACTTTGCAGTAGTAAAAGTTTTGGGCTCATGTACTACATGTATAATTGCTCCCTTGACAGTACCACAAGAGAACCGACAACTGATCTGGCGCGCACACACACACACACACACACACACACACACACACACACACACACACACACACACACACACACACAGCAGTAAAAGTTTTCGGTTACATGATTGTATTAGATTTCGGTATAAATGATTCACGTTACAATTATTTCCCTGACGGTACTAAGACATGAAAATCGTAAATCCCCTAGGTCGAATTTTCGAAACACACACACACACACACACACACACACACACACACACACACACACACACACACACACACACACACACACACACACACACACACACACACACACACACACACACACACACACACACACACACACACACTGCAGCACACTCACTGTAGGCTGATGTACACCGCGACATCTGGGCCGTGAATGTTTTATCTCCCATGTCAGATATACCCCAACAAAACATTGCATTCTGAAAACGATTGTAATGCGGCAGCTTCAGGAAACTGCACCAGTTTTTACTGTGTGTGTTCCTTCTGGGAATTACTATAGTGCGATTCAGAATTCTACGTCAGACTACTCGGCTCTGATGTTATAACGTGAAGCGTTTGAAACTTCAGCGTATGACTACAGTGCACGAGATCAGTTCACTGGCTGCATTGTAGGTTTCTTTTACACAATTGTTGACTCAAACCATTCATATTTGTCTTATCTAATGATTGTTCGATTACTGAATAATGAAAAATCACTCATTGAAATCAGTGTTTTTAGTTGCGAGTTGTCTGTTTCCTAGTTTGTGAGGTATTTTAGAAGTGACCTACACTGAAATGGCGAGACTGACGACTCCGGCAGAGAGTGTGGCACAGCACACAAGACCGGTCGCGCGTTGCTGACAAACTTTGCCTTCATCGGGCTTCATTCCCGCAATGATCACCTGGAAGTCAACACACACAGACAGTTCATGACCTTCAGTTGTTGTTATGGCGAGGGTATCATCGGTCGCACTCGGACCTGTCGCTCTACTGCTGAACTGACTCAGTGACTCAGTGGGCTCCAGCGGTCCTGACTACTCACAGTGCCGCCGCTTGAAAGAGAAGTAGTGGAAAGAAAAATAGTTTGACTAATGAACACCCCCCCCCCAACCCCTACGAACGCACACAGAGAACCTTTGGTAACAGTGTGGTTGTGTACGGTGATAATATACTCACAGTTTCCTAGCGTCCGTGTACGTTGCGAGTGCTGAAAGATCAGCATCCCAAGGGAAGGAAGTGCAGTTACCAAAGCTAGGAAGAGCTCATGTGTTTAACTCCCTTCCCTCCCCCTTCACGACACTAATAGGTCGTGTATTGATTTACTCGCCGTTTGATCTACAAACGCGTAGCAGTCTGAGTCAAATAATAATGTTAAATACCACAGCAAAAATACCATCATCAGCCCTTATACTGACACCAAATGAACACACACACACACACACACACACACACACACACACACACACACACACACACACACACACACACACACACAGAGAGAGAGAGAGAGAGAGAGAGAGAGAGAGAGAGAGAGAGAGAGAGAGAGGACACCTTTTCCAATTCATTTGGAGTCTGTAGCATCACTTTCCCATTCCCGCTCATTACGGTTCATATCAGACAACTTTCACATGGACATCCACACAGCTCTTGTTTACAGTGCCAGACATAACAAACGTGGCTGCCACAATTTCTCATTCTCACATTTAAAGTGACACCAGACATGCACCTTCCGACTCACATTAACTAAAACCTTTCACTGACTCACTCAGGAAATTTCACGATTACATGCAAAACAGGTTCCTGCAACCCACCGGCTTGTCGCTCACCAGAGTCGAACATGACGCATGTGTCCTTCACTGCCACTCGGTCCCACAACAATAAAACAATCGACAAAACGGTGTTACGGAGTGACACGTACCTGTTGGCTGATCTCACGTTGAAACCTCTAGTATTACGATCTCCTTCTGAAACTAGAGATTTCATCGTGAGGTTAGCTAACACACACACATCCTCTCTCTCATTATCGGAACGAGCCTAGTCCGGGGTAGAAATCAATATTATGAGGCGGAGTGCGGAGCGCAACACACAATACTTACCATGTGCTATTGCAAACGATTTAGTGTGATACATTAGGGTGGGTGTCCACAGGTTTAACGTCCTTTTCCACCACATAAAGGTGATATCAAGAGCCAGCACAAACGTTTGGCTCCTAGCTAGGACTGGAACTCACGACCCGAGCAGTGAAAGTCCAATGCTCTACCGCGTCCGTAACACCAGGGACACGTTGAGTAGTTGGCGGGTTGTTGTAAGGTTTTGCATGTCGACCCCCCCCCCCCCCTTGCCCACCCCCCTCTTCTCAGGATGATCAGCTTCAAACAACTGGGGAAACAAGAAGAAGGCCTGTACAAATTTTGGCCCCGTGTCGGGATCTGAACTCGGCACCTTCTGATCTTGACATGTTGAGTCAGGACTACCCTGAAGGATCAGCACATATACATCACGTACATATCACACTGCACTGACGGAGCCTTTAACAACCTCATTTACGACTAGTGTGAGCACCGCTCAGAAAGCGCACACGTACATGTGTAACGGCTCTATCAAGAAACCGTTAATTATCCGCTAATTATTAACTGTTGCGAGACAAGAGTTATACCATGTGACGCGCGAAGTGACTGACAACACCTTAGTCAACTAGAGAGGCAAAAGCCTCCATGGCTCCCTTGTGACATGGGTCAAGGTCATTCAAAAGAGTAAAAAATCTTACCACTATCTATCATCAAACCAAGTAAGGTGTCTCTGGTGTTCTTAGTTCCTGGCAATATTACACTTTTCCCCAAAACTGACTATATGGCCTTGACCTTGGGCCAAGGTCATTCAAATAAGATGTCTATCATTACACCAAGTTGGATGCCTCTAGTATTTGTAGTTTCTCCAAAGACGGTAATATTGAAATTGACAACAGACAGCTTTAATGACCTTGACTCAAAGTCAAGGTCATTTAAAGTGGTATGGGTATATAGTTCTTATCAATGTCTATTAGCATGGCAAGTTTGGCGCCTCTGCTGTTTGTTGTTTCTGAGAAAATGCCAATGTTACGGTTTCACAAAAATAGCTTGTACGGCCTTGACCTTGACACAAGGCTATTGAATACATGTATATCTGTTAAGTTCTTATCAATGTCTATCACCATATAAAGTTTAAAACCTCTGGTTTTTGTAGATTCCAAGAAAATGCCAATGCAAAATTTTAAAACAGACAGCTTTAGTGGCCTTGACCTTGAGTCAAGGTCATTCAACATAATATATTTTGAAAGGTCTTACGGCTGTCTATAGGCATGCCAAGTTTGGTGCCTCTGCTTTTTGTAGATTCTGTGAAAATGCCCATGTTAAGGTTTACTGCGGAAATGCGGAAAATAGCTTGTACAGCCTTGACCTTGACACAAGGCCACTGAATACATGTACCTCTGTAAAGTTGTTATCAATGTCTATCATCATGCAAAGTTTAAAACCTCCGGTTTTTGTAGATTCCAAGAAAATGCCAATGCAAAATTTTAAAACAAACAGCTTTAGTGACTTTGACCTTGAGTCAAGGTCACTCAGAATGATATATTTTGAAAGGCCTTATGGCTGTCTATCAGCATGCCAAGTTTGGTGCCTGTGCTGTTTGTAGATTCTGAGAAAATGCCAATGTTAAGGTTTTCTACGGAAATGCGGAAAATAACTTGTCTGACCTTGACCTTCACACAAGGCCATTGAATACATGTATATCTGTAAAGTTCTTATCAATGTCTATCATCATGCATAGTTCAAAACCTCTGGCATTTGTAGACTCCAAGAAAATGCCTATGTAAAATTTTCAAACAGACAGCTTTAGTGACCTTGACCTTGAGTCAAGGTCATTCAAAATTATATATTTTGAAAGGTCTTATGGCTGCCTATCGGTATGCCAAGTTTGGTGACTCTGCTCTTTGTAGATTCTGAGAAAATGCCAATGTTAAGGTTTACTGCGGACACACCCACAGACAGACAGACACACACACACAGACAGACGACGGAGGGTTGCAACATAGACTCCCATTGTTACACAAGGGAGCCAAAAATGAGCCGATTCTGTCGAGAGAACTGGGTGTAATTGTCGAAAAAGTGATGCGATCGGCCAGTTCACCATGTCAGTAGACTGCAGACGACATGACCAACAAAGGAAAGTCAGTCAAGCGTAAGAAGGCCCAGGACAGTTCGGGGAATTCAAGCATTGAGTGCACGACCGAGACAGAAGAAAATCGTGACACAGCGACCCCAAGTAAGACTGTGGGCACCGAAAAGAAGCCTGCTAAGAAACCGAACACAAGGAGTGGTGGCGAAAACAGTGAAGGCTTAGTATCCATTAGGAAACACTTCCCGACAGTGTCAGTGCATAGGACTGAAGGTATGGCGGACAGCGGCCCGACAGAAGGCACAGGGAGTAGCGGATCAACGACCCGTGAAATCTCCAACGAGGACCTAATGAGACAATTGACGGTGGTCATTGAGAAAATTGACAACATGAAAAGGGAAGTGGACGAAGTAAAGGGTGTGATCTTCGAACTTCGCGGCGAGAACGAGGTGCTGAAACAAGAACTGTCAGGATGTAGGAGGGAGATCAACGAACTGAGAGACAAATGCAAGGAGGCGAAACATGAAGCAGAGGTGGCACGGAAAAGAAGTGAAGCGTCAATAATACTTTTGACTATAAGTTACACAGTGTTGTACGAGGTGGTAATGGAAGTTACATCATCATTGATATTGAATTATTAGACAAAAGGATGACTCTTGTGAATGTGTATGGCCCTAGTGGCACGGATTCTCCCCTGTTTTTTGAAAACATCATGCATGAATTGGACAATTTTGATAACGATTTTGTAATCATGGGTGGAGACTGGAATGTTATACTTGATGTTAAGAATGATGTATTCAGATACAGAGGTGTAAACCGTCCAAGGGCAAGGAAAATATTACTTGATAACATGTCATCACATGAGCTTATTGATGTATGGAGGGAGTTTAACCCAAGAAAAAAACAGTATACATGGAGGAGATTTAACTCCACTCAACAAGGTAGATTAGATTACTTTTTAATATCAGAACAGCTAATCACTGATGTGCAGAATGCCACCATTCTACCAGGTTATCGATCTGACCACTCTATAATTGCACTCGAACTCAAAACAAGCAAAACAACAAGGAACAGAACATACTGGAAATTTAACAACTCGCTGTTAAAAGACAAGCACTTTGTTGAGGAAATAAAAAAGGTGATAACAGAACTCAAGAAGCAGTATAGTGCACTTTTTTATTGCAGGGACTCAATTGATAAGATTAAAAATGAGGATCTACAGCTACAAATTAATGACCAATTATTTTTTTAAATGATATTATTAGAAATAAGAGGTAAAAGTATAGCTTATGCTGCTCACAGAAAGAAACAGGATAGACTGAGGGAAGACAATCTTTTGAAGGAAATATGTGAAATGGAGTCACATATCACTGACAGCAACGTAGAAACACTGGAAAAGAAACGACAAGCGTTAGAAACACTTAGGAAAAAAAGAATAGATGGGGTAATTATACGTTCTAGAGCCAAGTGGGTAGAGGAGGGAGAAAAAGAATTCAAGATATTTCTGTGGCCTGGAAAAAAGAAATTATGTAGAGAAATCTATAAATGTTTTGGAAACTGAGGATGGAGAAGTTCTTAGTGACCCTGAATTGATTAGAGAAGAAGCCAAACATTTTTACGAGGAATTATACGCCTCTAAGGAGGCAGACTTAGTTAATATTGACTTGTCATCTGTAGTAACAGGCCCTCGTCTGTCTCAAGAAGAGAGTGACTCTATTGAAGGGACTATTAGTTATGACGAAGCACTTAAAGCTCTGAAAAAGATGAAAAATAATAAAAGCCCAGGGTCGGATGGATTCACTACAGAATTTTTCAAATTCTTTTGGGTTGATATTGGTGTGTTTCTCGTTCGATCTTTCAATTGTGGTTTTCAGAATGGTCAACTCTCTGTAACACAGCGACAGGGAATCATCACCTGTATCCCTAAGGAAGGAAAGTCCAAGAAATTTATAAAGAATTGGAGACCCATCACACTTCTAAACACTGCATACAAAATAGCATCTTCATGTATAGCAGAACGCCTTAAAACAGTTCTTCCAAAAATTATTCACGAGGACCAGAAGGGATTTTTACCTGGACGCTTTATTGGTGAAAACATCAGAATGATGTATGACATATTAGTATACACGGATACACACAACATTCCTGGTCAATTGCTGCTGATAGATTTTCAGAAAGCGTACGATAGTGTAGCCTGGTCATTCGTTGAGAAATGTTTAGACTTTTTTAATTTTGGTCCAACACTGAAACATTGGATAAAAACTTTTTATAACAATGTGATTTCTTGTCTCGCAGTAAATGGTGGCTATTCTGGTTGGTTTAAAGTATTCAGGGGTTTGAGGCAGGGGGACCCCTGCTCATCATATCTATACCTCGTATGCGCTGAAATTTTGTCTTTGTTATTAAGAAACAATAAAGAAATTGCTGGTATTAAAATTGCAGATGATATTAAAGTACTGCTTTCACAGTTTGCCGATGACACCACCCTGTATTTAGATGGAAGTAAGAAGTCGTTTGAACAAAGTATACATACTCTGAAATACTTTTCATCCTTCTCTGGTTTGTGTATGAATAATGAAAAAACACAAGTAGTTTGGATAGGCTCAAGAAAAGGTAGTGGAATTAGATATATGCCTGGCACAGATTTTGTATGGAACCCAGCTAAATTCAAAGTCCTTGGCGTTGTTTTCTCCACAAACACTAGTGACATTGTTAATTTAAATTATCAAGGTAAATTAGAGGAGATTAAGCGCCTACTACTAGTGTGGGCAAGGAGACAACTGACCCCCTATGGGAAAATTACTGTTATTAAAACGTTAGCATTATCAAAACTAGTCCCACTATTCACAAATATCCCAGATCCACCTGTACATTTTCTTCATGACTTGAATCAGTGTTTCTATGATTTTTTATGGGACAAGAAACGAGCAAAACTGAAAAAGACTGTTGTTTGTTCACGTTATGATGAAGGTGGACTGAGAATGATGGATGTGTACTCCTTTGTTGCGTCTATGAAAATTAGCTGCCTAAAGAGAATTTTTCTTAAAGATTCAATTTGAGAAGAATGCTCTTTGTTCAGTGTCCAGAAATGCAAAGTCTGCCCATATCCGGAGGGGAGTTCGCAAACTTAATAATGAAAAGATTTAAAAACAGTTTTTGGCGTGATGTGATGCGACATTACAAAAAACTATGTAAGCAATGTAAACCAGAAAACAGTAGTGAGTTTCTGTCTGAATGTATACATTATAATTTGAATATACTAAGAGATAGTAAGACAATACATGTATCAGAATGGATTGACAATGGTATTGTAAAAATAGGGGACTTGGTGGACAGCAATGGTGTATTTATTAGTTATACAGAATTTCATAACAAGTTTCCTGATGTTTCATCCAACTTTCTTGTATATAATGGAATTTTGCAAGCCATTAGATACTATAAGCAGAAGATGTTCTTTGATATTGAGGATAACTACAAAACTGTGTATAGTAAAGTGTGGTCGATTTTGTTACATGGCGATACAAAGAGGATTTACTCAGTGCTTGTGAAAACAAACGAGGCTCCCACCTGCATCAGTAGATGGGAGCAACATTGTACATATCAACTTAACTGGACATCAATCTTTAAGAAAATAATTACATGTACTAGTGATACACACCTGAGATGGTTTCAGTTTAGACTAATTCATCGTCTACTACCCACACAAAGATTTCTTTTTTTGAGGAAGTTGTGTGACTCTCCTTGTTGTACCTTCTGTGGTGTGGAGGAAGAGACTATTGTACACCTTTTCTGGGACTGCCCTATTGTGCAAAATTTCTGGACTAGTATTTTAACATGGTTGCATACCACATGTTCCCATTGTACCAAATTCACTTTCTCAGAATCTCTAATTCTCTTCGGCTGGAAACAGAACTGCAAAACTGACAAAGTCATGGATCTCATAATATTATTAGGAAAGTTCCACATATATAAGTGCAAATTACAGAAAACACTACCAAACATTAATATGTTTAAGAATGTTATCAAGTACAGGCACAATGTTGAAAAATACAGACACGTTATAACTACCTCACTAGACAAATTTACAAGCCAGTGGACATTATATAAAGATTTACTTGAGTGATATCTAGAGATGATTAAGCACTCAACTTTATGTTATGCTATGTACAATTTTACAGTAACCGGTTCATGTATGTATGTATCTGTGTGTGTGTGTGTGTGTGTGTGTGTGTGTGTGTGTGTGTGTGTGTGTGTGTGTGTCCAAATAGACATGCGGGCTAAGCGATATGTACAAATGTAATACAACTAGGCAATGCACGCAAAGCACATAGAGGATGTAATTCATGTAGACTAGGTAAAATATGCAGTACATGCAAAGTATATATGTAGTGTACGTAGTATATATGTAACTCAGGTCACTGTATGTAATGTAATGTGCATATGTAAGGTATGTAATGTATGTTTTGTATGCAATGTTGCCCGTCATGTCATCATATACCAATGAATAAAAAACAAAAAACACAAAAAAAAACCTCATTTAGACAACCATTTTTCATCTGTATAGTGACATTCAACACACTCACTGTGGCACATAAAGGCTACAGGACGCCAATGTTAGTACCAACAAGTCCCTGAATGCCATTTATCTAAACACTGCGGCAACACGGACGTGTTCGGGCGCACACGCACACACACATACACACACGTACACACACACACACACACACACACACACACACACACACACAGACGCCAGCCAGCACTGTTGTACTTTGCAGTAGTAAAAGTTTTGGGCTCATGTACTACATGTATAATTGCTCCCTTGACAGTACCACAAGAGAACCGACAACTGATCTGGCGCGCACACACACACACACACACACACACACACACACACACACACACACACACACACACACACACACACACAGAGCAGTAAAAGTTTTAGGTTACATGTATTAGATTTCGGTATAAATGATTCACGTTACAATTACTCCCCTGACGGTACTAAGACATAAAAACCGTAAATCCCCTAGGTCGAATTTTCGAAACACACACACACACACACACACACACACGCGCACACGCACACACACACACACGCACGCACGCACGCACGCACGCACGCACGCACGCACGCACACACACACACACACTGCAGCACACTCACTGTAGGCTGATGTACACCGCGACATCTGGGACGTGAATGTTATATCTCCCATGTCAGATATACCCCAACAAAACATTGCATTCTGAAAACGATTGTAATGCGGCAGCTTCAGGAAACTGCACCAGTTTTTACTGTGTGTGTTCCTTCTGGGAATTACTATAGTGCGATTCAAAAGTCTAGACAAATGAATTTTCGCTTTTTTTTTCTTTTTTTTTTTTTGCAACTGCATTGAGAGCTGGCAGTATGAAATAAAGATCGGATATAGAGTGTCCTAACAGTATGGGTTTACTCTCATCATTTTCTGCAGGACACGCTAGTCTTTGTGATTTTTCCCCTCCAGTTTTCAATGTTAGGTAAGTCCGAAATCTCTTCTGTTTTGAGAAACAGGATTAAGATTCGACGCAACAAAAGTCAAAGTTTGACAAACCTTTGTCCTAAAACTGGAATAGTTTACTAACGCCGCGACGAGAGAAAAACACATATCAGGCCACTCGATGCCTGTTCCTTACTTCCTATTGCCAGCTCTCGGTGCAATATTCAAAGCGAAAATCCAATTACCTCGAATTCTGGACCGCACTATAACCTTTTACACCGGCCACACTCACACAGTGTAACGTGGCTGACTGACTGGCTCACACGTTTTTTCTTTCAGGGAAATTCATAATGCGGTGATCGCTGTCTGCCAGTGTTGAACAAGGTCAGTGTCCAGACAGTAATATCTCATCGACTGTACATATCCACGTGTGACTGTGATCATCGTGACTCGGCTGAACCGTGAGATAAATGGACACGTGGAGATGACCGTCATACGTCAGTTTGTCATGGCGTTTTTCTTTATCCTGGCATTCTGCCGCTCTGGACTCACATCCACAACACTACATACAAGCTCGGTTTCGGCACAGCAACAAGAAGCTGGGGATGCACCAGCTGTTGAAACACAACTTTCTGTTCCGGACACCTACATGACTGTGATGGCGTTCGAACTGCAGGGGCACACAAAGGGAACTTTGCCGACAGGAGTGAGGGACGTGCCCAGAAAGAGACTTGCGAGCACAGAACAAGACTTTAGAAGACGTGCTCGATCACAACGCTCAGTCACAGTAACACACAGAACCAGTGACTTTCAAAACACGGAGAGACGGCAGACAGAAGAAGAAACATTGGCTGATTTGGCTGACGGCGTGTCAGGCACAGGAAACACTCCACCTGAACGTACTGCATCACGACGTCGAGCTACAACAACACATGAAAACAGCGACTCTTCAAAACAAAAAACAGAGAGACGTCAGACTGAAAACGGAACATCGGCTGATTTGGTTGACACCGTGTTACACGCAGGGAACTCCAATCATGCACGGGTCTCAAGATCTACGTTTCAAAGTCCGAGTCAGAACTCACGAGAATGTACCGCCCAGACCCATCTGACGGACACTGCAGGCCAGGTTGCGTGGTCAGAAAACGAGTGCTCTACTCAATGTAGTAGATGTGAGATACTGATCGACCTTGACCCTTCTTACGGAGTAGTGGTAAAGTTCCACGAAGTCTACACAAGGCCGATGTCTGCGGACAATACACGTCACAACGCTCCTAACTCACGAGAACTGGACGACGTCAGAGTGGTAATTTCCTGCCCGACCTGTGACATCATCCACCAAAACTTGAGCATCGTAAATGAGGACAACCCTGTCGCCCCACTAGTAGCACGTGCACATTCCGTGTCGATTCAGCTCTCTGTGTCTCAAGCGTGGAACACGACAAACAGAACTTCGGAGTTAAGTCTGAAGGTAAACCTGACTTACACCGCGTATCCGCTGAACTCTCTGCCCCGGGAGGTAGAAACAGGTCGCTACGACTGTGCGGGGAATGACGTCATACCAGAGGAGTTTCAATGCGACATGGTGGAGCAGTGTATTGGCGGCGAAGACGAGCTCAACTACGAATGTGGGCACGACACGGCAGGGTGTAAGAAAGGCTGGATACTGGACGGGATGCAGTGTGTCAAACTGGTCTTCTCCAAGCGTCCAGTGTCTGCCATTGCAGCCAGAGACTTGTGTGCTCCGGCCGATCAAATAGATACACTGCGTAGAGGTTTGGCGTTTCTCACGACCCCTAGTTCACGGACACTAGCAAAGAGACTGATATCGTTAAGCAGGCAAACTGAGACTGTGGTGAGTTTAAGGAATAGAAAGTCAAACGCACGACAAATTGGGCAACTGTATCAATTTATTTGGGGGTGGTCGCTCTTTGACGAAAAATTTCTTTCGGACTTCACCGAACCGGCGTTAGATTTACGGAAACCGTATCACGACTGTGCAACACTCCGAACATTTCCGACTTTCCACTTCGGGGCAGTGTCGTGTTTAGAACCATCTCAACACAGTGTTCTTTGTATGCACTTTACAATGCTGTTTGTGGAACATGCAAAGCGAGAAGTAGGAAATCTTTCAAATCTGAATACCGTTCAGGATCTTCAGACGCCGTCTACACAGAAAGAGCTTCCATTTCCGGTTCGTATCTGCTCAGATGGAACATTTGCACACCCATTCCATGTCTGTTCCTCAGATGCTGGCTCTGGTGGTTGGTCGCAGAACGGGCTGGATTTGTTGGAGTGTGGAAATGGGGAGAGAGTGCATTACACGTTAACCTACGACGGCTTTGAGGACTGCGGCGACGGTACAGACGAAAAGGGCGATGAACGCAGCTTCAACCCCGACCCCACAAAATGGTTTATGTGCACTAGACGAAATGAGCTGATTCCCGTGTCTAACCGATGTAACGGACGGTTTGATTGTCATGACGAGACTGATGAAGATGACTGTGTCTCATGTAGCGCTGGTTTTGTCAACTGTCTGAGTATCGGCTGTGTTCCAGAGAGTTACATCACCCGCGGGCTGGTCTGTCCTGACCTTGCACTCGCCTGTCAAAACGAGAGCACGCCCATGACAAGGCGGAGTCTGTATACAGGGCCACTAACTCTGCTACGCGTGGATCTGGATGGGTATGGGTTAGCGACTTTGACACCCATGGCTGATGGGGAGACATGCCCTGAAACCCACTTCCCATGTTTAGGGTTGTACTGCATCCCATCCTTCCTCGTCAATAACCGTGAGGTGGACTGTCCCTCTTTTCCGTTCTATGACGAGATGATAGCTTTCAGCGTCGGGGACAACCAGTGTCCAGGCCATTATCGCTGTTATCGCCATAAATGGATCTGCGTACATCCAGCATATCTCTGTGACGGCGTGCACCATTGCCCTTTGAAGGACGACGAGCGATATTGTAACCTGTCTTGTCCACAACACTGCACGTGCGAAGGTCACGCGTTCACGTGCACACAGATGTTTGACCCGAAAGAATACTCACGAGTGCGTTATTTAGATCTAAGAGGAGCTAACTGCCTGGAGAACTGGCCTGATGATACGATGTTCCTCACAAACCTGGTGTACGTCAACTTGTCTTCTTGCAACCTAAGCCATCTCTCTTCCCTGCCTGTCGCCGCTCTCAGAGTTCTGGACCTAAGCTTTAACAACATTATGTCTCTAAGAGGACTTTCACGCGCGCGTTGGCTCACTCATCTAAATCTGTCCCACAATCCATCACTAATGGTTCAGGGGAAAGACACGGAGGGGTTTGTAGACTTGAGTCAGATCCTGGAGTCGTTAAGTTTGCGGAAGACAGGTCTTGTGCACATTGACGAAAACACTTTCCGAAATATGCAGAAACTTCGGCATCTGGACATCAGAGACAACGAGCTGAAGATAGCTGACAGAAACATGTTCCTCGGTCTGAACAATCTACGAGTTCTAGAAGCTGATGATTCAGTGATGTGCTGTCTGTACAAAGCGTCACATCCGTCCTCAAAAACCGACTGTCTCGCGCCTGTTGATGAACTGTCGTCATGTACCGACCTCCTGCGGTCTGACTTCTATCGCGTGTCCCTGTGGATCCTCTCTTTACTCGCCATGTTGGGGAACGTCTGTGTGTTGACATACAGAGTGTGTCTAGGGTCTCACAGTTCTGCGTCAGGGTTCCGGGTACTCGTGTGCAACTTGTGTGTGTCGGATTTCCTGATGGGCGTCTACCTGATGATAGTCGGCTCGGCTGATGCGTACTACAGCGGTCAGTATCTATGGAAACGCGAAGTGTGGACACAGAGCGCCGCCTGTCGGGTGGCTGGCTTTCTGGGGATGTTGTCCAGCGAGGTGTCGGCCTTTGTCATCTGTGTCGTCACACTGGACCGCCTGCTCGTGCTACAGTTCCCTTTCAAACATCACCTGCACCTGACACCAAGGTCCGCTATGACGGCGTGTGGAGTCGCCTGGGTGACAGGCATCATTCTGTCAACGGTACCCCTTCTGTCGACCACTGGGTGGGAGTTCTACAGCCAGACCGGCATCTGTCTACCGCTGCCCATCACGAGGAAACAGTTCCCTGGGCTGCAGTACGCTTTTGGTGTCTTCGTTATCCTCAACTTCGTTCTCTTCCTGTTGATCGGCGTGGGTCAGGCGTTCATCTATCGCGCTGTCCACAGTAGCTCTACCGAGGTCAGGATGGCGCGTGAAAACCAGGACACGGCCATCGCCCGCCGTCTCTTCCTCATCGTCTTCAGCGACTTCTGCTGCTGGTTTCCTATCGGCCTGATGGGGCTGCTGGCTGCACAAGGCACGCCCATTCCTGGTGACGTCACGGTGATAACGGCCATCTTTGTGTTGCCGCTCAACTCGGCCATCAATCCGTTTCTCTACACGCTAGGCATGCTGCTGGAGAGGAGGAGAAAGCAGAAGGCGAAGGAACGTATCCAGGCCACTGTGAACAATCTGCGCGTGGAGTTGGTCACGTGGCCTGATGAGCGCGTGCAGGAACTGATGGAAAGATGTGAACACAGACTACGGCAGGCATCCAAGTCGCGACGCCATTTGCTTGGTCAGTCTTCAAATGATACTGAGTCTGACAGAGAGACCATGACGTTATGACGCAGTGACGTCATCCACAAAAGCCCTACTACGCAATCAACATTACCATTGTGACCTGGTTTGGTAGAAAATGTTCTGCGTGACCGGTATTTGTCGGTTGGGATTGCAGCTAATGCAGCGGTCACGTGGAACTGTTCAGTGACAGCAGATAATGTAAACTGTGGTGACCCATAGTGTTGCACATTTCCTCATACATTAGTGTAAATTGATCCTGTTACGGTGTCACTGTATTAGTCATACACATATAACACCACAGTCGTCAACAACAACAACAACAACAAGAAGAACAGCGTAGTGTACAATATGTGTTGTGTGCACTTTTGGAATCTGTGCCCGATATCCAGATATACATCATCGGGAAAAATGACTGAATTTCTGTTGTGGATGGAAAGGGCAAACTGAACCATTTTGCCATTGTCCGCCCAGCAAATAATGACGAGGGCACTGATCTCGGTACGGTACCTTTAGAGCCTAACGGGGATGTGGTTCTGCTGCTTCATATTCAAGTGTCCAGAACAAAGAGCAAAGACTATAGTCGTATAGAGTATAGTAAGCTGCGTCGTGTGCTTTAGGCGGCTTTCACGTTGGTGGAGTTGAAATCGGTCTTTGCCTACACTGTTCGTTAAGGCAGTTCGCGCTGTTTACTGTATCCTTCAAGTTCATTGTACGTTTATGTTCATATTCATACTGCTTTTCAAGTACTGGTGTACTGTATGTGTTACGTCATGAGCCATACGTAGTCCGACCCATAAAATGCACTGAATGTACCCTCTAGTGTTGGACTCCTTATTCTGTGTGTGTGTGTGTGTGTGTGTGTGTGTGTGTGAGACAATCCAAACTGAGTCTGTGCCACTTACCGGAAGTTGATGATGCTCGGGAAATGTGAGTCCTCCAACTGACAAACACACGTCACGTCACGTGTAGCACAGATGCAAGGCCAGTACAGGGTGAACTGACAGCAGAAGCTGTCTACAACGTGGAGGGGAGGGGGGGGGGCCAATTTTGGTTCCGTTGAGATTGGAACCAACAACCTTCCGATCTCCAGTCGAACCGGCTGAACCTCCCGTGACCCTACTGAAAGTACGAAAACAAAACCAAAACAACAACCCCCCCCCCCAAACAACAACAACAACAACAACAGCACCAACAACAAAAACAAAAACAACAAAAACCAACGACAAAAACAAAACACCCCCCCCCCCCCCAACAAGAACAACAACAACAAAACGATGTTGTAACATTATACCCCCCCCCCCCCCTACCCCATGAAAAAAAACAAACAAAAACCACCACCACCACCACCAAGAAGCGTTTGAAACTTCAGCGTATGAGTATAGTGCACAAGATTCACTGACCGCACTGGCAGGCGACAAGACTAGCCATGACTGACTCGGAAGTCGGAACCTAATTTTCACCTGGGCAGTCATTTGTCACTGGAACTGAGACGAACGTTTTACCACACCGTACGATCAAAAGGCAAAAACAGGAATTTTAAAAAGCTTCGAAAGTCGAGTGGCGAGTGCTGCACAACCGTTCCACATGACATGGTCAGTTACACAGTCGGAAAATTGTCGCAGATGTCGAAATGCCTTGGCTTGAGTACACTGAAACTGCACTCAGTTACCGCTTGTCCGAACAGCACCGCCTCTGCAGCGCAAACACTAACCAAATACTGCCCCCCCCCCCCTCCCCCAGAGCAGCACAAATCCCATTTTCAGCATTACACACTACGCTGCCAATATTGATCACAAACAATCCAGCAAAACCTGGCATTCAAACATTCCCGCTGTAGAACTATCCACCGGGCATGCACGTATTCCAGCGAGCCATTGTGCACCTCGCTCGCCTACGCACAGAAATGAGTGCCCTTTGTTTGTCGTTGTTCTGTAGGTTTCTTTTACAAAATTGTTGTCTCAAAGGTTTCAGTTTAAAAAAAAAATGATTTTCGATTACTGAATAATGAACTAGAGGAGCAAAGCCTCCTTGGCTCACTTGTGAGATAGGTCAAGGTCATTCAAAAGAGTATGTTTGTAAAGTTCTTATCACTAGCTATCCTGAAGTAAGGTGTCTTGTGTTCATAGTTCCTAAGAAAACGGCAAATGGCGATATAACAGTTTTCCCAGGACAGCTTCTATGACCTTGACCTTGGGTCAAGGTCATTCAAATGAGATCTGTAAGTGAAGAGCTTTTCAGTGACCATCATTATGCCACGTTTGATAGCTCTAATTTTTGAGTTTCTGTACAAATGGTAACGTAAAATTTCACGACAGGCAGCTGTAATGACCTTGACCTTGAGTCAAGGTCACTCAAATGGGTATGTCTGCATAGGTCTCTTTGTTGCCAATCATTGTGCCTTGTTTGGCGCCTCTACTGTTTGTTGTTTCCAAGAAAAATGCTAACGTTAAAGTCTCCGCAAAACATCTTGAATGGCCTTGACCTTGACTCAAGGAAATTGAATACAAGTATGCCAGTACGGGTTTTGTCAATGTCTATCATCAAGCAAAGTTTGATGCCTCTGGTACCCCTACATTCTGAGAAAATGGCGATTTTAAATTTCCAATGAGACAGCTTTGATGACCTTGACCTTCAGCCAAGGTCATTCAAAATGGTATGTCTTGAAAGGTCTTGCTGCTGTTTATCAGCAAGCCAGATTTAGTGATTCTGCTTTTATTGTTTCTGAGAAAATGCCAATGTTAAGGTTTTGGAAGGTTTTCCGCGAAACAGCTTGCATGGCCTTGACCTTGATTCACAATAACTGAATACAGGTTTGTCAGTAAAGGTGTTGTCAATATCTATCATCTTGCAAAGTTTGATGTCCCTGGCTTTTCTAAATTCTGAGAAAATGCCAATGGAAAATTTCCAAACAGACAGCTTTAGTGACCTTGACCTTGGGTCAAGATCAATCATTATGGTATGTTTTGAAAGGTCATATGGCTGTCTATCAGCGTACCACGTTTGGTGCCTCTGCTGTTCATTGTTTCTGAGAAAATACCAATGTTAAGGTTTTGGAAGGTTTTCCACAAAACAGCTTGCATGGCCTTGACCTTGATTCAAAGTCACTGAATACAGGTTTGTCAGTAAAGGTGTTGTCAATGTCTATCAACATGCAAAGTTTGATGTCTCTGGCTTTTCTAGACTCTGAGAAAATGCCAATATAAAATTTCCAAACAGACAGCTTTAGTGACCTTGACCTTGTGTCAAGGTCAATCACTAAGAATGCTTTGAAAGGTCATATGGCTGTCTATCAGCTTGCCAAGTTTGGTGTCTCTGCTGTATATTGTTTCTGAGAAAATGCCATTGTTAAGGTTTACTGCGGACACACAGACACAGACAGACAGACAGACAGACAGACACACACACACACACACACACACACACACACACACACACACACACACACACACACAGACGACGGAGGGTTATTACATAGGCTCACTTTGTTACACAAGTGAGCCAAAAATCACTCCTTGAAATGTTCTTGGATGCGAGTTACGGTTTCCTAGGCCGTTGTGAGGTATTTTTAGAAGTGACCTACAAATGGCGAGACGAATGTGTCACAGCACGCAAAACCGGTCGCGCGTTGGTGACAAAGTTTGCCTTCATCACACAGACAGTTCATGACATTATTGTTTTGGCGAGGGTATCATCCGTTTTACACTTTCCAACGTCACACTCCGACTGACCTGTCGCTCTACTGCGGAACACAGTGATCACTGGGCTCCAGCGGTCCTGACTACTCACGGTGCCGCCGCTTGAAAGAGAAGTAGTGGAAAGAAAAATAGTTTGACTAATGAACACCCCCCTCCACTACGAACGCACACAATAATTATATAACGCACACGACATATCGTCGTTCACACTGAAAAATTGCGGAAGTCGATTTTGGACGATTTTGAGATTTATATCCTACTGACCTAATTTTGGGGTCGCGGATCGATTGGTGAGGTCCTTTTCTACGTTTGAAGCTCGGAAATGGGTCAAAACAGCGTTTGAAAATTTGCAAATTTGCGGAAATTATACACAACAATTTTACGCGGTAAAACTGCGGATGTCTTCTCCAGGAAAAGTGCGTAAGTCTACATGAAAGAATTACAATGGAAAAGTTGCGTAAGTCGATCGCGGGAAAAATGCCGAAGTCTTCATAGATAAATTTGCACGGGAAAGTTGCGTATGTCGTTGAAAAATTGCGGAAGTCTTTATCGTTTTCAGTACTTGTGAAAAATTGCGTAAGTAAATGTGTGTGTGTGTGTGTGTGTGTGTGCGTGTGCGTGTGTGTGTGTGTGTGTGTGTGAACGTACTGCCGGCTGCATGACATTCAAATGATTTTTTTGAATGAGTCGAAGCTAGGTACCGACCGGATTTTCCAGCTGAATTGTTTGTGATGGCGTAACTAACTACGCACATCTTCTGGGGGAATGCTAATATCTTTTTCGTCCATTAATTTCACAGAAACACAAAATCAAAATGGTAGCGACTTTACGCTTGAATTTTTTTCCCCATATGGAAGAAAAAAATAAATAAAATCAAGAGAATCAATCTTTGTGTCAGTCCTGCTTTTCAGGTTTTCGGGCAGGCTAGATCTGGAAGTTACCGTGTCATTGTATTATTCCCCATACTGGACTGAGAAGCGTGTAACTTACTCTGTCTACACGCTGTGAACGGTATCCAGTAATGTTTGCAAAATAATCTCAAAACCGTATTTCTGCTTGCCGGTTTTTCCCGCGACAGGATTTGTCTATTGATACGAGGTGAGCTAGGTTGCGCGATCTTATGACTGGATGTAGGCTTCAGCTGACCTACTTGTATGCGCATGTCCCAGATCTGCGCGTGCTGTCTTTGTTTTTGAGCGTAACCATTCTTGAGCACGTCTTTTGTAAGTCAGCGACAGACTGAGGAGTTACTTTCCATTCTTCTGGCAGCTAATGACAGACTAAGCACAAAATTAATGATTTGAAGTTCGTGTTAATCCAGACGACCTCACAACAATTTAACACTTGTATGCATGGACGGTGCACATATAATCAATGATGCAATCATTCTGAAGCATGTAATTGCAGCCGAAGACGATAGATCTGATGTTTTACTGTCTTTGCTGTAGCCTGAACAACTGATAAGCTTATTCGGGAGATCTCTGAAAGTCGTGAATTTTTCACTGCGTACAGTGTTTCACGAGGATAATATAAAGGCGTAGGCAACAAGGGACTACAGCATGGAGAGAGACTAGGACGTTATAATTTAGAGCGTAGCGGATCAAGAGTCTTTTATTTGAGTGTACTGATGCGATGAATCAGATGTCTTTTAGATCCAAACGGTACTACTCAATGCCTGGATGATGAGTAATTTGATGGGGTCTTTTCGAGTCACAGATAATTATACAGCCTTGTACGCATCCACCCCCACCTCAGAATTTCTTTTTACGCAAAATCTGCCATAGCTACAGAGCTGTGCTGCACACCCGTTCAGTATAACTGGATGAACTTCCAAATTCTAGCTAATGAAGCCATTTGAACGTTTTGTTGTTGTTGTTGTTCGTACGAAAACGTTTCACGACCAGTTTCTTTCGACTAAATAGCCGTAACTCTTCTAAAAATGCGGCAGGAGAAAAAGGTGCCAGGAGCTTAATTCTGACTACTCATTTCATCTCAAAGTAAAAAGCCATTTCACGGGGTGGTTTAGGCGATAACCATCATTACATCAGTACACACACACACACACACACACACACACACACACACACACACACACACACACACACACACACACACACACGTCGCACAACTCCCGCCAAAAAAGAGCGCAGTAGCATAGTGTGCACGTAAGGTGTCTATGACGCAGATTTCGTTACGTCACTCTGCTGACGGTAGGTATTTTCTGGAGAAACGTCATAACATTGATTTTTATCACTGAAACTTGCGCCTGCGCGCAGCGAAATCTGCCCCATCCCATAAAGTTGTTGCTCTGTAGAGAAACAATCTAACAAAACGTACCAGCAGTTTAAAAACTTCCGAAATCGACTGCGCATGCGGATTTCTGATGATCACTTCTACATCAAAATACGGAGTTGCGATAGGTTTACGACCTTATAATTCTGACAAAACACAGCGGACTTTTTATTCTTCTTAGATATAATTATCCTTCAGCTCTCGATCTGAGAATATCCAGTACAAAGAACTTGCTTGTGTGGAAAAATTGATTGATTAGATCGGTCAAAGCAGTAACACTGTTTTTGCTTCCTATTGAAAATTTGATGTCGAAGACACAAGGATTTGTGGTGATTTGGGTTTTGACAGAATTGCGTCACTGGCAGGAGAAAATTTGCCGAAGATTTTGTTGTGATTTTAGTTTGGAGAAAATTGCGTAAATGTCAGTGAAAAATTGCCGAAGATTTTGTTGTGATTTTAATTTGGAGAAAACTGGGTAACTGCCAGTGAAATATTGCCGAAGACTTTGTTGTGATTTTAGTTTGGAGAAAACTGCGTAATTGCCAGTGAAATATTGCCGAAGATTTTGTTGTGATTTTAGTTTGGAGAAAATTGCGTAACTGCCAGTGAAAAATTGCCGAAGATGTTGCTGTGATTTTAGTTTGGAAAAAAATTGCGTAATTGCCAGTGAAAAATTGCCGACACCGACCACGCTTTATATTTTTGGTAAAACTGCGTAAATCAACCTGCAAAATTGCGTAAGTCGGTATTTTGGTTGGAACTCGTACACAAAAAAATCGCCAAAGTCGCTTAAATTCCTATTTTTCTTCAAAATGCAATTCTCTATGATAACTAAACTTGACTAACCAAATAGAAGAAACGATTATGAATCGTCCAGTAAAATTTCTTTGTGATATGATGATAAATACTCAAATAAATCAGTTTTTTGCTTCTCCTGAAAAGTGAGGAAAATTGACTTCCGCAATTTTTCCGTGTGAACGACGATATACTCACAGTTTCTTAGCGTCCGTGTACGTTGCGAGTGCTGAAAGAACAGCGTCCCAAGGGAAGGAAGCGCAGTTACCAAAGCTAGGAAGAGCTCATGTGTTTAACTCCCTTCCTTCCACCTTCAGGACACTGATAGGTGGCGTCTTGATTTACTCGCCGTTTGATCTACAAACGCGTAGCAGTCTGAGTCAAATAATAATGTTAAATACCACAGCAAAAATACCATCATCAGCCCTTATACTGACACCAAATGAACACACACACACACACACACACACACACACACACACACACACACACACACACACACACACACACACACACACACACACACAGAGAGAGAGAGAGAGAGAGAGAGAGAGAGAGAGAGAGACGGAGGACACCTTTTCCAATTCATTCGGAGTGTAACATCACTCAAGTTTCCCATTCCCGGCCGCTCATTACGGTTCATACGAGCGTATCAGACAACTTTCACATGGGCGTCCATACAGCTCTTGTTTACAGTGCCAGACTTCGTAGTAACAAACGTGGCTGCCACAATTTCTCATTCTCACATTTAAAGTGACACCAGACATGCACCTTCCGACTCACATTAACTAAAACCTTTCACTCACTCAGGAAATTTCACGATTACACGCAAAACAGGTTCCTGCAACCCACCGGCTGTTCGCTCACCAGAGTCGAACTTGACGCATGTGTCCTTCACTGCCACTCGGTCCCACAACAATAAAACAATCGACAAAACGGTGTTACGGAGTGACACGTACCTGTTGGCTGATCTCACGTTGAAATCTCTAGTATTACGATCTCCTTCTGAAACTAGAGATTTCATCGTGAGGTTAGCTAACACACACATATCCTCTCTCTCATTATCGGAATGAGCCTAGTCACCACAGGGGTAGAAATCAATATTATGAGGCGGAGTGCGGAGCGCAACACACAATACTTACCATGCGCTATTGCAAACGATTTAGTGTGATACATTAGGGTGGGTGTCCACAGGTTTAACGTCCTTTTCCACCACATAAAGGTGATATCAAGAGCCAGCATAAACGTTTGGCTCCTTGTTAGGATTGGAACTCACGACCCGAGCAGTGAAAGTCCAGTGCTCTACCGCGTCCGTGGCACCAGGGACACGTTGAGCAGTTGGCGGGTTGTTGTAAGGTTTTGCATGTCGACCCCCCCCCCTTCCCCGCCCCCCTCTTCTCAGGATGATCAGCTTCAAACAACTGGGGAAACAAGAAGAAGGCCTGTACAAATTTTGGCCCCGTGTCGGGATCTGAACTCGGCACCTTCTGATCCCGACATGTTGAGTCAGGACTACCTTGAAGGATCAGCACATATACATCACGTACATATCACACTGCACTGACGGAGCCTTTAGTAACCTATTTGAGACAACCTTTTTCCCTCCTGTATAGTGACATTCAACACACTCACTGTGGCACATAAAGGCTACAGGACGCCACTGTTAGTACCATCAAGTCGCTAAATGCCATTAATTTTATCTAAACACTGCGGCAACACGGACGTGTTCGGGCGCACACGCACACACACACACATACACACACGTACACACACGCGCGCGCGCGCGCGCGCGCACACACACCCACACACACACACACACCACACACACACACACACACACACACACACGCACGCACACACACACACTGCAGCACACTCACTGTTATCAGGCTGATGTACACCGCGACATCTGGGCCGTGAATATTATAATTATCTCCCATGTCAGATATACCCCAACAAAACATTGCATTCTGAAAACGATTGTAATGCGGCAGCTTCAGGAAACTGCACCAGTTTTTACTGTGTGTGTTCCTTCTGGGAATTACTATAGTGCGATTCAGAATTCTACGTCAGACTACTCGGCTCTGATGTTATAACGTGAAGCGTTTGAAACTTCAGCGTATGACTACAGTGCACGAGATCAGTTCACTGGCTGCATTGTAGGTTTCTTTTACACAATTGTTGACTCAAACCATTCATATTTGTCTTATCTAATGATTGTTCGATTACTGAATAATGAAAAATCACTCATTGAAATCAGTGTTTTTAGTTGCGAGTTGTCTGTTTCCTAGTTTGTGAGGTATTTTAGAAGTGACCTACACTGAAATGGCGAGACTGACGACTCCGGCAGAGAGTGTGGCACAGCACACAAGACCGGTCGCGCGTTGCTGACAAACTTTGCCTTCATCGGGCTTCACTACCGCAATGATCATCTGGAAGTCACACACCACAGACAGTTCATGACCTTCAGTTATTGTTTTGGCGAGGGTATCATCGGTCGCACTCGGACCTGTCGCTCTACTGCTGAACTGACTCAGTGACTCAGTGGGCTCCAGCGGTCCTGACTACTCACAGTGCCGCCGCTTGAAAGAGAAGTAGTGGAAAGAAAAATAGTTTGACTAATGAACACCCCCCCCCAACCCCTACGAACGCCACAGAGAACCTGTGGTAACAGTGTGGTTTGTGTACGGTGATAATATACTCACAGTTTCCTAGCGTCCGTGTACGTTGCGAGTGCTGAAAGATCAGCATCCCAAGGGAGGAAGTGCAGTTACCAAAGCTAGGAAAAAGCTCATGTGTTTAACTCCCTTCCCTCCCCCTTCACGACACTAATAGGTCGTGTATTGATTTACTCGCCGTTTGATCTACAAACGCGTAGCAGTCTGAGTCAAATAATAATGTTAAATACCACAGCAAAAATACCATCATCAGCCCTTATAATGACACCAAATGAACACACACACACACACACACACACACACACACACACACACACACACACACACACACACAGAGGGGAGAGAGAGAGAGAGAGAGAGAGAGAGAGAGAGAGAGAGAGAGAGAGAGAGAGAGAGAGAGAGAGAGAGAGAGAGAGAGAGAGAGAGAGAGAGAGAGAGAGAGAGAGAGAGAGAGAGAGAGAGAGAGAGAGAGAGAGAGAGAGAGAGAGAGAGAGAGAGAGGAGAGAGAGAGGGAGAGAGAGAGAGAGAGAGAGAGAGGAGAGAGAGAGAGAGAGAGAGGGAGAGGAGAGAGAGAGAGGGAGAGAGAGAGAGAGGGAGAGAGAGAGAGAGAGAGAGAGAGAGAGAGAGAGAGAGAGAGAGAGAGAGAGAGAGGGAGAGAGAGAGATGATGATGATGATGAAACGTTTTTATTCAGGATAGAGCATTTAGGCATTGCTGCCTATCTTACATGCTGTCCTGCTATTCTACATTAAAGGGTATTGAGAAAAAAATCAAAACAAACAAACAAACAATAAAATATTAAAAAAAAGAAAAGTATAAACTATCTAGGGGAAATACGGGAGAGAAAAATACACACGATAAACAAATCAAAACATACGTGGCATGTGCTGATGATACTGGCTGTATGCCAAGTAAGAAATTTACAGTCGTCTCTAATATTGCAAAACATGTATGTAACACATTTCTATATATATCGTCAGATAAGCGTATCGTGTATGATTTGTTTGAAGTTTATGAATTTGGAAACGTTTTGGATACTCAGTGGTAAAGAGTTCCACATGGATGCCCCTGAGAAAGACAGGCTACTTTTATATATATCAACCCTTGGACGAGGCACTGGAGAGAGGGAGAGAGAGAGAGAGAGAGAGAGAGAGAGAGAGAGAGAGAGAGAGAGAGGAGAGAGAGAGAGAGAGAGAGAGAGAGAGAGAGAGAGAGAGACAGAGGACACCTTTTCCAATTCATTCGGAGTGTAGCATCACTTTCCCATTCCCGCTCATTACGGTTCATATCAGACAACTTTCACATGGACGTCCACACAGCTCTTGTTTACAGTGCCAGACATAACAAACGTGGCTGCCACAATTTCTCATTCTCACATTTAAAGTGACACCAGACATGCACCTTCCGACTCACATTAACTAAAACCTTTCACTCACTCAGGAAATTTCACGATTACATGCAAAACAGGTACCTGCAACCCACCGGCTTTTCGCTCACCAGAGTCGAACTTGACGCATGTGTCCTTCACTGCCACTCGGTCCCACAACAATAAAACAATCGACAAAACGGTGTTACGGAGTGACACGTACCTGTTGGCTGATCTCACGTTGAAACCTCTAGTATTACGATCTCCTTCTGAAACTAGAGATTTCATCGTGAGGTTAGCTAACACACACACATCCTCTCTCTCATTATCGGAACGAGCCTAGTCAGGAGTAGAAATCAATATTATGAGGCGGAGTGCGGAGCGCAACACACAATACTTACCATGCGCTATTGCAAACGATTTAGTGTGATACATTAGGGTGGGTGTCCACAGGTTTAACGTCCTTTTCCACCACATAAAGGTGATATCAAGAGCCAGCACAAACGTTTGGCTCCTAGCTAGGACTGGAACTCACGACCCGAGCAGTGAAAGTCCAATGCTCTACCGCGTCCGTAACACCAGGGACACGTTGAGTAGTTGGCGGGTTGTTGTAAGGTTTTGCATGTCAATTCCCCCCCCCCCCCCTTGCCCACCCCCCTCTTCTCAGGATGATCAGCTTCAAACAACTGAAGAAACAAGAAGAAGGCCTGTACAAATTTTGGCCCCGTGTCGGGATCTGAACTCGGCACCTTCTGATCTTGACATGAGTGTTGAGTCAGGACTACCCTGAAGGATCAGCACATATACATCACGTACATATCACACTGCACTGACGGAGCCTTTAACAACCTCATTTAGACAACCATTTTTCATCTGTATAGTGACATTCAACACACTCACTGTGGCACATAAAGGCTACAGGACGCCAATGTTAGTACCAACAAGTCCCTGAATGCCATTTATCTAAACACTGCGGCAACACGGACGTGTTCGGGCGCACACGCACACACACATACACACACACACACGCACACACACTGACACACACACACACACACACACACACACACACACACACACACACACACACACACACACACACAGACGCCAGCCAGCACTGTTGTACTTTGCAGTAGTAAAAGTTTTGGGCTCATGTACTACATGTATAATTGCTCCCTTGACAGTACCACAAGAGAACCGACAACTGATCTGGCACACACACACACACACACACACACACACACACACACACGCACACACACACACACACACACACACACACACACACACACACACACACACACACACGCACACACACACACACACACACACACACACACACACACACACACACACACACAGAGCGGTAAAAGTTTCAGGTTACATGTATTAGATTTCGGTATAAATGATTCACGTTACAATTACTCCCCTGACGGTACTAAGACATGAAAACCGTAAATCCCCTAGGTCGAATTTTCGAAACACACACACACACACACACACACACACACACACACACACACACACACACACACACACACACACACACACACACACACACTGCAGCACACTCGCTGTTATCAGGCTGATGTACACCGCGACATCTGGGACGTGAATGTTATATCTCCCATGTCAGATATACCCCAACAAAACATTGCATTCTGAAAACGATTGTAATGCGGCAGCTTCAGGAAACTGCACCAGTTTTTACTGTGTGTGTTCCTTCTGGGAATTACTATAGTGCGATTCAGAAGTCTAGACAAATGAATTTTCGCTTTTTTTTTTGTTTTGCAACTGCATTGAGGGTGGGTGGGTGTTTGGGGGTTTAACGTCCTTTTCCACCACATAGGGTGATATCAAAGACGGGGCAACGATGAAAAAGCCAGCACAAATATTTGGCCCCAGCGGGGATCGAACTCACGACCCGAGCATTAGAAGTCCAACGCTCTACCATTCGACCACCCCGGCTCCCCGCAACTGCATTGAGAGCTGGCAGTATGAAATAAAGATCGGATATAGAGTGTCCTAACAGTATGGGTTTACTCTCATCATTTTCTGCAGGACACGCTAGTCTTTGTGATTTTTCCCCTCCAGTTTTCAATGTTAGGTAAGTCCGAAATCTCTTCTGTTTTGAGAAACAGGATTAAGATTCGACGCAACAAAAGTCAAAGTTTGACAAACCTTTGTCCTAAACTGGAATAGTTCACTAACGCCGCGACCAGAGAAAAACACATATCAGGCCACTCGATGCCTGTTCCTTACTTCCTATTGCCAGCTCTGTGCAATATTCAAAGCGAAAATCCAATTACCTCGAATTCTGGACCGCACTATAACCTTTTACACCGGCCACACTCACACAGTGGAACGTGGCTGATTGACTGGCTCGCACGTTTTTTCTTTCAGGGAAATTCATAATGCGGTGATCGCTGTCTGCCAGTGTTGAACAAGGTCAGTGTTCAGACAGTAATATCTCATCGACTGTACATATCCACGTGTGACTGTGATCATCGTGACTCGGCTGAACCGTGAGATAAGTGTACACGTGGAGATGACCGTCATACGTCAGTTTGTCATGGCGTTTTTCTTTATCCTGGCATTCTGCCGCTCTGGACTCACATCCACAACACTACATATAAACTCGGTTTCGGCACAGCAACAAGAAGCCGGGGATGCACCAGCTGTTGAAACACAACTTTCTGTTCCGGCTGTGATGGCGTTCGAACTGCAGGGGCACACAAAGGGAACTTTGCCGACAGGAGTGAGGGACGTGCCCAGAAAGAGACTTGCGAGCACAGAACAAGACTTTAGAAGACGTGCTCGATCACAACGCTCAGTCACAGTAACACACAGAACCAGTGACTTTCAAAACACGGAGAGACGGCAGACAGAAGAAGAAACATTGGCTGATTTGGCTGACGGCGTTTCACGCACAGGAAACACTCCACCTGAACGTACTGCATCACGACGTCGAGCTACAACAACACATGAAAACAGCGACTCTTCACAACAAAAAACAGAGAGGCGTCAGACTGAAAACGGAACATGGGCTGATTTGGTTGACACCGTGTTACACGCAGGGAACTCCAATCATGCACGGGTCTCAAGATCTACGTTTCAAAGTCCGAGTCAGAACTCACGAGAATGTACCGCCCAGACCCATCTGACGGACACTGCAGGTCAGGTTGCGTGGTCAGAAAACGAGTGCTCTACTCAATGTAGTAGATGTGAGATACTGATCGACCTTGACCCTTCTTACGGAGTAGTGGTAAAGTTCCACGAAGTCTACACAAGGCCGATGTCTGCGGACAATACACGTCACGACGCTCCTGACTCACGAGAACTGGACGACGTCAGAGTGGTAATTTCCTGCCCGACCTGTGACATCATCCACCAAAACTTGAGCATCGTGAATGAGGACAACCCTGTCGCCCCACTAGTAGCACGTGCACATTCCGTGTCGATTCAGCTCTCTGTGTCTCAAGTTTGGAACACGACAAACAGAACTTCGGAGTTAAGTCTGAAGGTAAACCTGACTTACACCGCTTATCCGCTGAACTCTCTACCCCGGGAGGTAGAAACAGGCCGCTACGACTGTGCGGGGAATGACGTCATACCAGAGGAGTTTCAATGCGACATGGTGGAGCAGTGTATTGGCGGCGAAGACGAGCTCAACTACGAATGTGGGTACGACACGGCAGGGTGTAAGAAAGGCTGGATACTGGACGGGATGCAGTGTATCAAACTGGTCTTCTCCAAGCGTCCAGTGTCTGCCATTGCAGCCAGAGACTTGTGTGCTCCGGCCGATCAAATAGATACACTGCGTGCAGGTTTGGCGTTTCTCACGACTCCTAGTTCACGGGCACTAGCAAAGAGACTGATATCGTTAAGCAGGCAAACTGAGACTGTGGTGAGTTTAAGGAATAGAAAGTCAAACGCACGACAAATAGGGCAACTGTCTCGATTTATCTGGGGGTGGACGTTGTTTAACGAAATAATTATTTCGGACTTCACCGAACCTGCGCTAGATTTACGGAAACCCTATCACGACTGCGCAACACTCCGAACATTTCCGACTTTCCACTTCGGGGCAGTGTCGTGTTTAGAACCATCTCAACAAAGTGTTCTTTGTATGCAGTTTCCAATGCCGTTTATGGAACATGCAAAGCGAGAAGTAGGAAATCTCTCATATATGAAAAGGGTTAAGGATCTTCAGACGCCGTCTACACAGAAAGAGCCCCCATTTCCGGTTCGTATCTGCTCAGATGGAACATTTGCACACCCATTCCATGTCTGTGCCTCAGATGCTGACTCTGGTGGTTGGTCGCAGAATGGGCTGGATTTGTTGGAGTGTGGAAATGGGGAGAGAGTGCATTACACGTTAACCTACGACGGCTTTGAGGACTGCGGCGACGGTACAGACGAAAAGGGCGATGAACGCAGCTTCAACCCCGACCCCACAAAATGGTTTATGTGCACTAGACGAAATGAGCGGATTCCCGTGTCTAACCGATGTAACGGACGGTTTGATTGTCATGACGAGACTGATGAAGATGACTGTGTCTCATGTAGCGCTGGTTTTGTCAACTGTCTGAGTATCGGCTGTGTTCCAGAGAGTTACATCACCCGCGGGCTGGTCTGTCCTGACCTTGCACTCGCCTGTCAAAACGAGAGCACGCCCATTACAAGGCGGAGTCTATATACAGGGCCACTAACTCTGCTACGCGTGGATCTGGATGGGTATGGGTTAGCGACCTTGACACCCATGGCTGATGGGGAGACATGCCCTGAAACCCACTTCCCATGTTTAGGGTCGTACTGCATCCCATCCTTCCTTGTCAATAACCGTGAGGTGGACTGTCCCTCTTTTCCGTTCTATGACGAGGCGCTAGCATTTGACGACAGGTTCACCCAGTGTCCGGGCCATTATCGCTGTTATCGCCATGAATGGATGTGTTTACATCCAGCGTATCTCTGTGACGGCGTGCACCATTGCCCTTTGAAGGACGACGAGCGATATTGTAACGTGTCTTGTCCACAACACTGCACGTGCGAAGGTCACGCGTTCACGTGCACACAGATGTTTGACCCGAAAGAATACTCACGAGTGCGTTATTTAGAGCTAAGAGGAGCTAACTGCCTGGAGAACTGGCCTGATGATACGATGTTCCTCACAAACCTGGCGTACATCAACTTGTCTTCTTGCAACCTAAGCCACCTCCCTTCCCTGCCAGTCTCCGCCCTCAGAGTTCTGGACCTAAGTTTTAACAACATCATGTCTCTAAGAAGACTGAGACGCGCGGGTTGGCTCACTCATCTAAATCTGTCCCACAATCCCTCACTAATGGTTCAGGGGAAAGACACGGAGGGGTTTGCAGACTTGAGTCAGATCCTGGAGTCGTTAAGTTTGCGGAAGACAGGTCTTGTGCACATTGACGAAAACACTTTCCGAAATATGCAGAAGCTTCGGCACCTGGACATCAGAGACAACGAGCTGAAGATAGTTGACAGAAACATGTTCCTCGGTCTAAACAATCTACAAGTTCTAGAAGCTGATGATTCAGTGATGTGCTGTCTGTACAAAGCGTCACATCCGTCCTCAAAAACCGACTGTCTCGCGCCTGTTGATGAACTGTCGTCATGTACCGACCTCCTGCGGTCTGACTTCTATCGCGTGTCACTGTGGATCCTCTCTTTACTCGCCATGTTGGGCAACGTCTGTGTGTTGACATACAGAGTGTGTCTAGGGTCTCACAGTTCTGCGTCAGGGTTCCGGGTACTTGTGTGCAACTTGTGTGTGTCGGATTTCCTGATGGGCGTCTACCTGATGATGGTCGGCTCGGCTGATGCGTACTACAGCGGTCAGTATCTATGGAAACGCGAAGTGTGGACACAGAACGCCGCCTGTCGGGTGGCTGGCTTTCTGGGGATGTTGTCCAGCGAGGTGTCGGCCTTTGTCATCTGTGTCGTCACACTGGACCGCCTGCTCGTGCTACAGTTCCCTTTCAAACATCACCTGCACCTGACACCAAGGTCCGCTATGACGGCGTGTGGAGTCGCCTGGGTGACAGGCATCATTCTGTCAACGGTACCCCTTCTGCCGACCACTGGGTGGGAGTTCTACAGCCAGACCGGCATCTGTCTACCGCTGCCCATCACGAGGAAACAGTTCCCTGGGCTGCAGTACGCTTTTGGTGTCTTCGTTATCCTCAACTTCGTTCTCTTCCTGTTGATCGGCGTGGGTCAGGCGTTCATCTATCGCGCTGTCCACAGTAGCTCTACCGAGGTCAGGATGGCGCGTGAAAACCAGGACACGGCCATTGCCCGCCGTCTCTTCCTCATCGTCTTCAGCGACTTCTGCTGCTGGTTTCCTATCGGTCTGATGGGGCTGTTGGCTGCACAAGGCGCGCCCATTCCTGGTGACGTCACGGTAATAACGGCCATCTTTGTGTTGCCGCTCAACTCGGCCATCAATCCGTTTCTCTACACGCTAGGCATGCTGCTGGAGAGGAGGAGAAAGCAGAAGGCGAAGGAACGTATCCAGGCCACTGTGAACAATCTGCGCGTGGAGTTGGTCACGTGGCCTGATGAGCGCGTGCAGGAGCTGATTGAAAAGTGTGAACACAGATTACAGCACGCATCAAAGTCGCGACGCCATTTGCTTGGACCTGCTTCGAGTCAGTCTGACTGAATTTTTGTTGGAATGATAGCGACGTGACCATGATGATGGGCGCAGAGGGCGAACCAAACCGGGCCAGCCAGCCATTGTCGGCACAGCAACTCAGTTGAGTAATGATGAGGGCGCTGAACTTGACTGACTGCGTGCCCTCGGCTACCGTCCTGACAGGCTTGTGACTGACGGGGTCAAGTCAGTTCTGCTGCATTAGAGTGTCCAGAACAAAGACTGCATGTCTTTCACTTGGCGGCAATAAAAACCTTTCGACTAAAATGTGTGTGTGTGTGTGTGTGTGTGTTGTGTGTGTGTGTGTGTGTGTGTGTGTGTTTAAAGGAAATGTAGTGTGGTGTTCAGGGCCCGTATGTAGAACTCGAGGTTAATTTAACCTACGACTACGGGCCTAACCCGGAGTAGGACAAAAGAAACCCCAATACAAAATTAAATTTAAATAAAGGAAGTGAAGAAAGAAAGACAAACTGAAATCCTTCTATAACCTTGCAGGAATGGACCCGCTTCCTGATTTAAAACAAAAAACAAAACAACAACAACAACAACAACAAAACTGAACAGAAAATTTAACCGTAGGTTAGTTCCAGGTTAGACTCTAACGCAGGGCTAAACTCCCTAACCCCAACTATTACATGCGGGCCCGGTCAGAGTAACACGACTCGACTGACACTGAGTTTTACAATTTATTATTATTATTATTGCCGCTATGGGAGGTAATCGATGTGAAGTCGCCGAACTGAACAATGGAGTTACTTCCTTAGGACCAGTAACCCGTAAACAGACACACAGACACTCTTCATTTTATCATTATAGTCATCATTGTTTCCAAGTGACACTACTGAACAGAATAGCTCTATTATTAATGCTCATACATCCGTGCAAGCGAGATTCAGCACGGAATACCAGATGAATATCCAGCACCACATGGGAATACGCGTGGAAAAGCAACAAGTAGCTTGAACTGCCAAGTCCAGCGTATCTAGCGTCCATCATCGGCCCGATCGATGGGATCGTGTGTTTTAAAATGGTTTGATCTTCATTTGGTTTGAATTTTCACCCTGGTACCTTCAGCCTAGCGCTGGCGGCTCACTTTTTGTGGCCGGCTCTATGTTTACGTTCTAGTACAGTATTTTTTTTTATTGTGCCTTTGATGGTAAACCTTTCTTCGTCAGTTATTTGTATATATTAATCTTCTCGGGTAAACTTGTATTTCTGGTAGAGCATTTCTCAGTGCAGAAAGTAAACATCTGATTACCTCCCTTAGTCTATTTTCGTTTTCGCCGCTTCCGGGAATTTCCACAAACTTAGATTTTTGTTCACCGAGAAAACATCAAACGGTAATGGAAGGTTGTATTTTGCTTCAGTCCCTATCATAACTATTATAACCTATACATGTCTTCTGCTTTGCTTGCTGATTTTGAATTTCTGTCATTTCTATACGTGCAACGATTATCAAGAGACCAGAGGAGAAGGTGCCCACGGGCCCGGTATGCTGGAATTCCGGGGAGAAGAACTTTGACGATTATGTAAGCACAGACTTTCTTGAATAACAACTTTCGAGTATAAAACAACTGCTACAGCTTAAAACGTTTAGTATTGCTTTCATGAAAATATATGAAAACACAGCAAGGGTCTGAAGCATGAAGATTGAGACTAGTAGAGGTGACTGAATATTTAGACGTAGACATCAACAAATCTGACGTTTTTGAACCAACACTGTTATCGACCACAAAAAAATAGCATCAGCAAACTTTTTGAAAGCACTGCCGTACTAATTTATGTAATTTTTTTTTTCTAACAGAACAGTACCTTCAGTTGTGGAATATATGTTACCACCCCACGTTAAGTGTGCACTTAAAAAAAAAAAAAAAAAAAATTGAAAACTTCCTCGACAGGGATCCACAAATTTCCAAACTTTTCTTACGAGTATGATGAGTAGTTGTAATTCTTGAACCCAACTCTGTTTCTTTGCAGGCATTGTCTAGAAACTGTATCAGTGATGTGACGTTTAAGGCACAACGGCCATTTTGTCCGTATTACCTATATACCTATACCTAGCATGAGACAGCTCCAGTATCAGATTTATTAGATTGGGACTAATGTTACTGTTTAGCTCCAGAAATAGTCGTAAACATGCGTTAGTCTTGGTTTAAGCATCTCTTGTCTTACATGTGCTAGTTTCTGACTTAGTCCTAGCTGTAGACTCTCTCCATACATGAACTTCCTGTGGTGAGCTTGACTTTGCATACTGTCAGGTACATGTTCTTGTTTCAGTGCAGGTATTCCAGCAGCAGCAACATGGAGACTGATGCAGTAGCAGAAGCAGACTCTGGAGGTGGTCCATCCTCTTCAAATGCCAGGAATGAAGGGGAGGACACGCGGACAGCTGCAGCTGATGCCAGTCAAACCAATCCAAAACAAACTGAGCAAGGTACAGTGGAGGTCTAATGACCATGACTGTTAACCAGTTAGTAGTGGAGTCCAGGTTATGGATATTGAGATGTTAGGTTTAACATGGTGTTATACTTTGTGTTCAAATAATCAGGATGGTTTAGGTAAAAGTTGATGTCACTGTTTTTCTCACTGACAAAATCTTTTCCTAGTGAAACTGCACCAGCTGCTGGTGTACACACTTTTTTGAGATGTTCTAGACACTGTGTTAATGTCCATTTAAAAAATCAAACAAACCCCCCCCCCAAAAAAAAAAAACCAACAACAACAAAAACAACAACAACAACAAAAAAACCAAAAACAAACAAACAAACAAACCCAACCCACTAAAAAAAAAAAAAACCAACAAAAAACACAAAGCGCAACAAAGTCACCTCACCTGAAAACAAAACCCAATGCTCCATAAAAGACACTAACATTGTAAAACCAGGTTGCAATCGTGAGATGGTCAGGGACCATATCATCATATGAGCCTTACTGAAAGACATAAAATAAGTCCTGAAATGTCATCTAATATTCAAATTCAGATTCAAATGAATTTGAATATTAGATGACATTTCAGGACTAATATAGTAGACACACATACGGAGTAGCTTGCCTTGTTGATCAGTAAGGTTGGTTGCTCCTGTGAAAAAGCCAAGAAGTTAACCACTGTGTTGTAACACTGAAAATCTTCCATACATATATCTCTTAAGAGCCCGAGGCCGGCAACCCTCTGCACGATATATGATAAGACTGGTTAAAAACAAGCAAACAACACTGCACACCAGTAGGAGCCACTTCAAACCACTATTACGCCAGGCATGGGCCTTTCCCGCTCAGTGTGAGACCACCGCATAGTGCATAACAGTGGCTTGAAGTGGCTTCTGGTGATGTGAAGATTTCAAGTATAATTGCGATTTTTGCATGGGCTGTTAAGAGATATGATGGATCAGAATGAACTGTATTCTGGAAAAGTTGGGGGCTGTCAAAATTTGTTCTCAGGGACCACACTGGAGGAAAAGAATGTGAAGCAAGATCAGGCACGAATCACTGCGAACTACGAGTATCTTCTAGATAAGCTGGATCCACAAGATGTGACGGACAACTTGATCAGCCAGGGTATTCTCAGTGTAGATGAAGCTGAACATGTTTCGCTTGGTGACAAGTGTCGAAAAGCCAGATGTCAACGATTTCTTCAGCTGTGGATGCAGAAAGCTAAAGGCAATTCGTGTGTTTTTACTACTACCACTACTTGAGATGAAATGCAGACATAAATTTCCACTTAGCCTCTGTGTTAGCTGTGTATACTCTTATTTAGTATTGTTGGAACTGAGATACGCAATTCAAGATTGCTACATGTACTTTCCATTGATTTCTTCTAACATCATTTTATACTGCGAGAGTGAACACCTCAGGTCCTCTTCCACTGACTCTTTCATCACTAAGGACCGGGTGGTGTTTGAGCCCGAAGGACTGTATGGCGGTCCATAGTGGCACAGTCCACCTGACCAAGGCGCTGTGCATTTCAAATGCTCGGACCGGGTATACAGTCCATTTTGTGGCATTGTGCTGCTTGTGACAGCTAGGGTAAATTGTCCTTGAGTGGAAAAAAAAAGTTGATGTTTTTGAAAAAATTTTTGGCAGACCCCTGCAAACATGTAGTTTGGAGAAAACTGCTAGTGTGGAATGAGTTAACGTACACTACCATTATTTTGTTGGCATCGCATTGTATTTAGGATTCAACACCATGTACTCATAGGATAAAGGTTTTGAGTGGTGGTAAAATAGTTTGTCTTAGGCTTTACCTGAGGCCAGTCTAACAGTACATGTTAATTCTCTGTCCATTTTCTAGATAACTAGTGTTGGTGTATTTTCTAGATTTGTGTTGGTGTATTTTCTAGATATGTGTTGGTGCCTTGTCTAGGTTAAATTATTATTAACTAGTTGACATTATATATTTTGTTTGATTCAATGTGTTTCTGCTTGACCATTTCAGGTAAAGGTGCCTATAAAGCGTTGGTGCAGTCTCTGCAAAAAGCAAACTGTGATCATATTGCACAGAAGCTTGAGTCAACAGATTTTAGCAGCTTGAGTCTTCCAGGTAAATCACAGAGAATTGGTGGTTTTGCACCCATGAAGCATAGTATGCAGAGGTTTTTTTTTTCCTTAGAAGTATGGGTGTATGTGCACACAAGTTATCCTCTTTGAAAGCATGGATGTGTTTGCATCTACAATGTACAGCGTAAAGTTTTTAGGTGACAGTCGGTGAAGGTTATTAACATGCAATGGCATAACCTACATTTTTGTTGGGTCAGCGTGGCGTTTGCTTTTCACTACCTCTTTGTCACATTTAGTCAGCAGCCATTGATGAGTTTCCCTTTGTTGCAGAAGAACAGAGATTTGAACTACCAACACAAAACCCATTTCCTTCTGTCATGAAACAAGAGTTCCACCATCACCACTTCTTCCATGATTCAGAAAAGAATATTTGTAAGTTTAGTCTTGGTTTTAACCTTTTTTGTCCCAATTCGGTCCCCAATGCGGTCCCCAATGCCTTAAAATCTTGCATTTCGTTGTGCACAGAGATGAGCTCAGATCGTGCATTTCGGTTAGCTTGGTGTAGAGAGCGATTTGGCCTTTGAGAGACACTGGCCTTTCTTTCAAAGTTCACATGAGCAGTTGGAGCAAAACATATATACACCTCAAAAACTACATCCAATTTGCTACCATTTAAAAGACAAAATAAGTGAATTGGTAAATTTGTTTAGCAGTTGCAAGAGATTATAAATACTAGAGGCGTACAGAGACTGCAGTCAGCCAGAAAACACCTGACATTGAGCAGTGCTGCATTCCAGAGATTATAAATACTAGAGGCGTACAGAGACTGCAGTCAGCCAGAAAACACATGACATTGAGCAGTGCTGCATTCCAGAGATTATAAATACTAGAGGCGTACAGAGACTGCAGTCAGCCAGAAAACACCTGACATTGAGCAGTGCTGCATTCCAGAGATTATAAATACTAGAGGCGTACAGAGACTGCAGTCAGCCAGAAAACACCTGACATTGAGCAGTGCTGCATTCCAGAGATTATAAATACTAGAGGCGTACAGAGACTGCAGTCAGCCAGAAAACACCTGACATTGAGCAGTGCTGCATTCCAGAGATTATAAATACTAGAGGCGTACAGAGACTGCAGTCAGCCAGAAAACACCTGACATTGAGCAGTGCTGCATTCCAGAGATTATAAATACTAGAGGCGTACAGAGACTGCAGTCAGCCAGAAAACACCTGACATTGAGCAGTGCTGCATTCCAGAGATTATAAATACTAGAGGCGTACAGAGACTGCAGTCAGCCAGAAAACACCTGACATTGAGCAGTGCTGCATTCCAGAGTGGCTGGAGGCGAATGGGTTAAAACACGAGAAGCATTCTTAACTCTCAGCAGTTCTTACCCTTGAATTTTGATCACCCGTAATCGATGCATACAAGAGCTGACTGTAACAAAATATTTCCCGTGTTTTCTTGCCTGTATTTCATTAAAATAATGATGTCTATGGTAGGAGCCGACATAGGTATAGGAAAAATTCCGCTTGCTTCGGCTGGGGTTCAAACCTGGGTCTCCCCGTCCAGGGTCCGAAGTGCTTAATTACCACTAGACTACGGGGGTCGTAATGCTTATGATTCTTACAAATCAGGCTTGTACTTTGGAATTTCAGGAAAACACTTCTTAATGTTTGTGGTAGAAATACATACATGTAACTACATTTTCCCTTGTCGCTTGTTACTGTTTGTTTTGTTCTTGTACCTGTTTTGTGTTACAGTTTTGATGGATGTGCAGTCAGTGTTTATTTCCACCTTTTCAGGTGCAGAGGAACTGAGTCAGCTTCTGACAAATACTGCAGGCCCAGCTGCCAGTGTGCTGGACTATGTCAAACAGCTAGGTACAAAAAGTCCGCAGCCTGCAGCAGCCAGTACCCACAATCTCAGACAACCTTTTCAGAAATCACCTGATGGAGCTGGGATTTCTTACATGGCCATTATGGGTAACCTGATGAATTTTAATTCTTCAATTTTTTTTTAATTAAGAAAAAAAGAAGGCTCAGACTACACCTTCTGCACACTGAGATCATAGGTGACAATTTTTCTAATGCTTCAAGCTTTTGTTAAAGATTCTTGCTGCAGGTTGATCAACTCCCAATGTGACAAAAAAGTATTTTCGCACAGACGCTGCCACTGTTGGGCCAGTGGTCTTCACGCAGGCTATCTTAGAGCTCGGTAAACTTGTACTGTTGCCATCAAATTACATGTGAACTGTACTTGCGATTCCTCTGGGAATTTAGTTCAAGTTCCGGGAATCAAGTACAGCGCGCCCATTAGGATTCGTCTGTTCCACATAAACTGGTGACATCCCTTCAGACAGTCACCTGAATGTGACTGTCTAGACTGGATTCACCATGTCGTCCGTTAGTATATTTTTGCTTCTGTGTTAGCTGTGCGTACATGTACTTCACATGCGTGCTAGACGCAAAAATCACACATAACAAAATTGTCGACAGGTGTTCCGCGAGGCACGCTATAAATCGGGGCAAGTGCCATAAGTAGGTCAGATTCACTGCATGCGCATGGGTGGCTACTGTGTGTTTACACTTGCAGGGTAGTTAGGCGTCACGTGATTCCAGTGACTGTATATGGCTCTATACTTTTCACTAAAAGCGTAGTAGCTGATTGACTTGCATTTTGGCTCATGTCTTAGCAACGATGGCCTGGAATGGGCTCAGATTTTGCTCACATCTAAATGAGACTACCCCCTGTAAAACCCCTGACTCTTCGACCACTTTTTACACTGAAAAATCTTGAATTTGAAGGTCTGGTCAAAAACCAAGGAGCAAAAAAAAAAAAGATTAGTTTCAGTTTCGATGTCCAACCATCTTCACTAAACACCATGTGTGCCGGTGGGGCTCGTAACAATGCTGCTTGAAATAGTATCTTGCATCAGAGGGCTTTGAAATGCACAAAACCGTTGTAAACCTTACCTAGTATATTAATCACCATATCCTCCTTATCTTTTTAATCGCACATGAGCATTTTCAACCTTCTAAACTCCGAAACCAACCGCCACAACCACCGAAACTTGCAAGATGGCTGAAAACGGAAGTGTGAAGGGAAACTACTCTGTAACTTCCGGCCTCAAAATGGCGGCATCCACAGGTTACAGACTACAGATGCAAATTTTCAGCGCTCTTTCAGTTTCTGTGCCCCCTGGAATGGAATTCTCTGCCTCCCTCCCTTAGGAACACCCAGACCCTCCCACAGTTTAAGTCAAAAGTATAATTCAAGATAGCATATGATCTGTAGTATATTATCTACCCCTCCCCCCCCCCCCCCCCCCCCCCCCGAGACTACAAAGTGGGGTGTATAGTGGTGTAGCAAGTGGGGTGTAGCAGTGCAGTAAGTGGGGTGTAGTGTAGCAAGTGGGGTGTAGTGGTGTAGTAAGTGGGGTGTCGTGGTGTAGCAAGTGGGGTGTAGTGGTGTAGTAAGTGGGGTGTAGTGGTGTAGTAAGTGGGGTGTAGTGGTGTAGCAAGTGGGGTGTAGTGGTGTAGTAAGTGGCGTGTAGCAATAACACATTTTTATATATGCACAAGCACTAGTTTACACACACAAGTGCACTGGCTCACACACAGACACACATCCAAATATTCACACAGGCAGGCAGGCATGCACACCACCCACACACACGCACGCACGCACACACACACACACACACACACACACACTGCAGCACACTCGCTGTTATCAGGCTGATGTACACCGCGACATCTGGGACGTGAATGTTATATCTCCCATGTCAGATATACCCCAACAAAACATTGCATTCTGAAAACGATTGTAATGCGGCAGCTTCAGGAAACTGCACCAGTTTTTACTGTGTGTGTTCCTTCTGGGAATTACTATAGTGCGATTCAGAAGTCTAGACAAATGAATTTTCGCTTTTTTTTTTGTTTTGCAACTGCATTGAGGGTGGGTGGGTGTTTGGGGGTTTAACGTCCTTTTCCACCACATAGGGTGATATCAAAGACGGGGCAACGATGAAAAAGCCAGCACAAATATTTGGCCCCAGCCGGGATCGAACTCACGACCCGAGCATTAGAAGTCCAACGCTCTACCATTCGACCACCCCGGCTCCCCGCAACTGCATTGAGAGCTGGCAGTATGAAATAAAGATCGGATATAGAGTGTCCTAACAGTATGGGTTTACTCTCATCATTTTCTGCAGGACACGCTAGTCTTTGTGATTTTTCCCCTCCAGTTTTCAATGTTAGGTAAGTCCGAAATCTGTTCTGTTTTGAGAAACAGGATTAAGATTCGACGGAACAAAAGTCAAAGTTTGACAAACCTTTGTCCTAAACTGGAATAGTTCACTAACGCCGCGACCAGAGAAAAACACATATCAGGCCACTCGATGCCTGTTCCTTACTTCCTATTGCCAGCTCTCGGTGCAATATTCAAAGCGAAAATCCAATTACCTCGAATTCTGGACCGCACTATAACCTTTTACACCGGCCACACTCACACAGTGGAACGTGGCTGACTGACTGGCTCGCACGTTTTTCTTTCAGGGAAATTCATAATGCGGTGATCGCTGTCTGCCAGTGTTGAACAAGGTCAGTGTTCAGACAGTAATATCTCATCGACTGTACATATCCACGTGTGACTGTGATCATCGTGACTCGGCTGAACCGTGAGATAAGTGTACACGTGGAGATGACCGTCATACGTCAGTTTGTCATGGTGGCGTTTTTCTTTATCCTGGCATTCTGCCGCTCTGGACTCACATCCACAGCACTACATATTACCTCGGTTTCGGCACAGCAACAAGAAGCGGGGATGCACCAGCTGTTGAAACACAACTTTCTGTTCCGGCTGTGATGGCGTTCGAACTGCAGGGGCACACAAAGGGAACTTTGCCGACAGGAGTGAGGGACGTGCCCAGAAAGAGACTTGCGAGCACAGAACAAGACTTTAGAAGACGTGCTCGATCACAACGCTCAGTCACAGTAACACACAGAACCAGTGACTTTCAAAACACGGAGAGACGGCAGACAGAAGAAGAAACATTGGCTGATTTGGCTGACGGCGTTTCACGCACAGGAAACACTCCACCTGAACGTACTGCATCACGACGTCGAGCTACAACAACACATGAAAACAGCGACTCTTCACAACAAAAAACAGAGAGGCGTCAGACTGAAAACGGAACATGGGCTGATTTGGTTGACACCGTGTTACACGCAGGGAACTCCAATCATGCACGGGTCTCAAGATCTACGTTTCAAAGTCCGAGTCAGAACTCACGAGAATGTACCGCCCAGACCCATCTGACGGACACTGCAGGTCAGGTTGCGTGGTCAGAAAACGAGTGCTCTACTCAATGTAGTAGATGTGAGATACTGATCGACCTTGACCCTTCTTACGGAGTAGTGGTAAAGTTCCACGAAGTCTACACAAGGCCGATGTCTGCGGACAATACACGTCACGACGCTCCTGACTCACGAGAACTGGACGACGTCAGAGTGGTAATTTCCTGCCCGACCTGTGACATCATCCACCAAAACTTGAGCATCGTGAATGAGGACAACCCTGTCGCCCCACTAGTAGCACGTGCACATTCCGTGTCGATTCAGCTCTCTGTGTCTCAAGTTTGGAACACGACAAACAGAACTTCGGAGTTAAGTCTGAAGGTAAACCTGACTTACACCGCTTATCCGCTGAACTCTCTACCCCGGGAGGTAGAAACAGGCCGCTACGACTGTGCGGGGAATGACGTCATACCAGAGGAGTTTCAATGCGACATGGTGGAGCAGTGTATTGGCGGCGAAGACGAGCTCAACTACGAATGTGGGTACGACACGGCAGGGTGTAAGAAAGGCTGGATACTGGACGGGATGCAGTGTATCAAACTGGTCTTCTCCAAGCGTCCAGTGTCTGCCATTGCAGCCAGAGACTTGTGTGCTCCGGCCGATCAAATAGATACACTGCGTGCAGGTTTGGCGTTTCTCACGACTCCTAGTTCACGGGCACTAGCAAAGAGACTGATATCGTTAAGCAGGCAAACTGAGACTGTGGTGAGTTTAAGGAATAGAAAGTCAAACGCACGACAAATAGGGCAACTGTCTCGATTTATCTGGGGGTGGACGTTGTTTAACGAAATAATTATTTCGGACTTCACCGAACCTGCGCTAGATTTACGGAAACCCTATCACGACTGCGCAACACTCCGAACATTTCCGACTTTCCACTTCGGGGCAGTGTCGTGTTTAGAACCATCTCAACAAAGTGTTCTTTGTATGCAGTTTCCAATGCCGTTTATGGAACATGCAAAGCGAGAAGTAGGAAATCTCTCATATATGAAAAGGGTTAAGGATCTTCAGACGCCGTCTACACAGAAAGAGCCCCCATTTCCGGTTCGTATCTGCTCAGATGGAACATTTGCACACCCATTCCATGTCTGTGCCTCAGATGCTGACTCTGGTGGTTGGTCGCAGAATGGGCTGGATTTGTTGGAGTGTGGAAATGGGGAGAGAGTGCATTACACGTTAACCTACGACGGCTTTGAGGACTGCGGCGACGGTACAGACGAAAAGGGCGATGAACGCAGCTTCAACCCCGACCCCACAAAATGGTTTATGTGCACTAGACGAAATGAGCGGATTCCCGTGTCTAACCGATGTAACGGACGGTTTGATTGTCATGACGAGACTGATGAAGATGACTGTGTCTCATGTAGCGCTGGTTTTGTCAACTGTCTGAGTATCGGCTGTGTTCCAGAGAGTTACATCACCCGCGGGCTGGTCTGTCCTGACCTTGCACTCGCCTGTCAAAACGAGAGCACGCCCATTACAAGGCGGAGTCTATATACAGGGCCACTAACTCTGCTACGCGTGGATCTGGATGGGTATGGGTTAGCGACCTTGACACCCATGGCTGATGGGGAGACATGCCCTGAAACCCACTTCCCATGTTTAGGGTCGTACTGCATCCCATCCTTCCTTGTCAATAACCGTGAGGTGGACTGTCCCTCTTTTCCGTTCTATGACGAGGCGCTAGCATTTGACGACAGGTTCACCCAGTGTCCGGGCCATTATCGCTGTTATCGCCATGAATGGATGTGTTTACATCCAGCGTATCTCTGTGACGGCGTGCACCATTGCCCTTTGAAGGACGACGAGCGATATTGTAACGTGTCTTGTCCACAACACTGCACGTGCGAAGGTCACGCGTTCACGTGCACACAGATGTTTGACCCGAAAGAATACTCACGAGTGCGTTATTTAGAGCTAAGAGGAGCTAACTGCCTGGAGAACTGGCCTGATGATACGATGTTCCTCACAAACCTGGCGTACATCAACTTGTCTTCTTGCAACCTAAGCCACCTCCCTTCCCTGCCAGTCTCCGCCCTCAGAGTTCTGGACCTAAGTTTTAACAACATCATGTCTCTAAGAAGACTGAGACGCGCGGGTTGGCTCACTCATCTAAATCTGTCCCACAATCCCTCACTAATGGTTCAGGGGAAAGACACGGAGGGGTTTGCAGCTTGAGTCAGATCCTGGAGTCGTTAAGTTTGCGGAAGACAGGTCTTGTGCACATTGACGAAAACACTTTCCGAAATATGCAGAAGCTTCGGCACCTGGACATCAGAGACAACGAGCTGAAGATAGTTGACAGAAACATGTTCCTCGGTCTAAACAATCTACAAGTTCTAGAAGCTGATGATTCAGTGATGTGCTGTCTGTACAAAGCGTCACATCCGTCCTCAAAAACCGACTGTCTCGCGCCTGTTGATGAACTGTCGTCATGTACCGACCTCCTGCGGTCTGACTTCTATCGCGTGTCACTGTGGATCCTCTCTTTACTCGCCATGTTGGGCAACGTCTGTGTGTTGACATACAGAGTGTGTCTAGGGTCTCACAGTTCTGCGTCAGGGTTCCGGGTACTGTGTGCAACTTGTGTGTGTCGGATTTCCTGATGGGCGTCTACCTGATGATGGTCGGCTCGGCTGATGCGTACTACAGCGGTCAGTATCTATGGAAACGCGAAGTGTGGACACAGAACGCCGCCTGTCGGGTGGCTGGCTTTCTGGGGATGTTGTCCAGCGAGGTGTCGGCCTTTGTCATCTGTGTCGTCACACTGGACCGCCTGCTCGTGCTACAGTTCCCTTTCAAACATCACCTGCACCTGACACCAAGGTCCGCTATGACGGCGTGTGGAGTCGCCTGGGTGACAGGCATCATTCTGTCAACGGTACCCCTTCTGCCGACCACTGGGTGGGAGTTCTACAGCCAGACCGGCATCTGTCTACCGCTGCCCATCACGAGGAAACAGTTCCCTGGGCTGCAGTACGCTTTTGGTGTCTTCGTTATCCTCAACTTCGTTCTCTTCCTGTTGATCGGCGTGGGTCAGGCGTTCATCTATCGCGCTGTCCACAGTAGCTCTACCGAGGTCAGGACAGCGCGTGAAAACCAGGACACGGCCATTGCCCGCCGTCTCTTCCTCATCGTCTTCAGCGACTTCTGCTGCTGGTTTCCTATCGGTCTGATGGGGCTGCTGGCTGCACAAGGCGCGCCCATTCCTGGTGACGTCACGGTGATAACGGCCATCTTCGTGTTGCCGCTCAACTCGGCCATCAATCCGTTTCTCTACACGCTAGGCATGCTGATGGAGAGGAGGAGAAAGCAGAAGGCGAAGGAACGTATCCAGGCCACTGTGAACAATCTGCGCGTGGAGTTGGTCACGTGGCCTGATGAGCGCGTGCAGGAGCTGATTGAAAAGTGTGAACACAGATTACAGCACGCATCAAAGTCGCGACGCCATTTGCTTGGACCTGCTTCGAGTCAGTCTGACTGAATTTTTGTTGGAATGATAGCGACGTGACCATGATGATGGGCGCAGAGGGCGAACCAAACCGGGCCAGCCAGCCATTGTCGGCACAGCAACTCAGTTGAGTAATGATGAGGGCGCTGAACTTGACTGACTGCGTGCCCTCGGCTACCGTCCTGACAGGCTTGTGACTGACGGGGTCAAGTCAGTTCTGCTGCATTAGAGTGTCCAGAACAAAGACTGCATGTCTTTCACTTGGCGGCAATAAAAACCTTTCGACTAAAATGTGTGTGTGTGTGTGTGTGTGTGTGTGTGTGTGTGTGTGTGTGTGTGTGTTTAAAGGAAATGTAGTGTGGTGTTCAGGGCCCGTATGTAGAACTCGAGGTTAATTTAACCTACGACTACGGGCCTAACCCGGAGTAGGACAAAAGAAACCCCAATACAAAATTAAATTTAAATAAAGGAAGTGAAGAAAGAAAGACAAACTGAAATCCTTCTATAACCTTGCAGGAATGGACCCGCTTCCTGATTTAAAACAAAAAACAAAACAACAACAACAACAACAACAAAACTGAACAGAAAATTTAACCGTAGGTTAGTTCCAGGTTAGACTCTAACGCAGGGCTAAACTCCCTAACCCCAACTATTACATGCGGGCCCGGTCAGAGTAACACGACTCGACTGACACTGAGTTTTACAATTTATTATTATTATTATTGCCGCTATGGGAGGTAATCGATGTGAAGTCGCCGAACTGAACAATGGAGTTACTTCCTTAGGACCAGTAACCCGTAAACAGACACACAGACACTCTTCATTTTATCATTATAGTCATCATTGTTTCCAAGTGACACTACTGAACAGAATAGCTCTATTATTAATGCTCATACATCCGTGCAAGCGAGATTCAGCACGGAATACCAGATGAATATCCAGCACCACATGGGAATACGCGTGGAAAAGCAACAAGTAGCTTGAACTGCCAAGTCCAGCGTATCTAGCGTCCATCATCGGCCCGATCGATGGGATCGTGTGTTTTAAAATGGTTTGATCTTCATTTGGTTTGAATTTTCACCCTGGTACCTTCAGCCTAGCGCTGGCGGCTCACTTTTTGTGGCCGGCTCTATGTTTACGTTCTAGTACAGTATTTTTTTTTATTGTGCCTTTGATGGTAAACCTTTCTTCGTCAGTTATTTGTATATTAATCTTCTCGGGTAAACTTGTATTTCTGGTAGAGCATTTCTCAGTGCAGAAAGTAAACATCTGATTACCTCCCTTAGTCTATTTTCGTTTTCGCCGCTTCCGGGAATTTCCACAAACTTAGATTTTTGTTCACCGAGAAAACATCAAACGGTAATGGAAGGTTGTATTTTGCTTCAGTCCCTATCATAACTATTATAACCTATACATGTCTTCTGCTTTGCTTGCTGATTTTGAATTTCTGTCATTTCTATACGTGCAACGATTATCAAGAGACCAGAGGAGAAGGTGCCCACGGGCCCGGTATGCTGGAATTCCGGGGAGAAGAACTTTGACGATTATGTAAGCACAGACTTTCTTGAATAACAACTTTCGAGTATAAAACAACTGCTACAGCTTAAAACGTTTAGTATTGCTTTCATGAAAATATATGAAAACACAGCAAGGGTCTGAAGCATGAAGATTGAGACTAGTAGAGGTGACTGAATATTTAGACGTAGACATCAACAAATCTGACGTTTTTGAACCAACACTGTTATCGACCACAAAAAAATAGCATCAGCAAACTTTTTGAAAGCACTGCCGTACTAATTTATGTAATTTTTTTTTTCTAACAGAACAGTACCTTCAGTTGTGGAATATATGTTACCACCCCACGTTAAGTGTGCACTTAAAAAAAAAAAAAAAAAAAATTGAAAACTTCCTCGACAGGGATCCACAAATTTCCAAACTTTTCTTACGAGTATGATGAGTAGTTGTAATTCTTGAACCCAACTCTGTTTCTTTGCAGGCATTGTCTAGAAACTGTATCAGTGATGTGACGTTTAAGGCACAACGGCCATTTTGTCCGTATTACCTATATACCTATACCTAGCATGAGACAGCTCCAGTATCAGATTTATTAGATTGGGACTAATGTTACTGTTTAGCTCCAGAAATAGTCGTAAACATGCGTTAGTCTTGGTTTAAGCATCTCTTGTCTTACATGTGCTAGTTTCTGACTTAGTCCTAGCTGTAGACTCTCTCCATACATGAACTTCCTGTGGTGAGCTTGACTTTGCATACTGTCAGGTACATGTTCTTGTTTCAGTGCAGGTATTCCAGCAGCAGCAACATGGAGACTGATGCAGTAGCAGAAGCAGACTCTGGAGGTGGTCCATCCTCTTCAAATGCCAGGAATGAAGGGGAGGACACGCGGACAGCTGCAGCTGATGCCAGTCAAACCAATCCAAAACAAACTGAGCAAGGTACAGTGGAGGTCTAATGACCATGACTGTTAACCAGTTAGTAGTGGAGTCCAGGTTATGGATATTGAGATGTTAGGTTTAACATGGTGTTATACTTTGTGTTCAAATAATCAGGATGGTTTAGGTAAAAGTTGATGTCACTGTTTTTCTCACTGACAAAATCTTTTCCTAGTGAAACTGCACCAGCTGCTGGTGTACACACTTTTTTGAGATGTTCTAGACACTGTGTTAATGTCCATTTAAAAAATCAAACAAACCCCCCCCCAAAAAAAAAAAACCAACAACAACAAAAACAACAACAACAACAAAAAAAACCAAAAACAAACAAACAAACAAACCCAACCCACTAAAAAAAAAAAAACCAACAAAAAACACAAAGCGCAACAAAGTCACCTCACCTGAAAACAAAACCCAATGCTCCATAAAAGACACTAACATTGTAAAACCAGGTTGCAATCGTGAGATGGTCAGGGACCATATCATCATATGAGCCTTACTGAAAGACATAAAATAAGTCCTGAAATGTCATCTAATATTCAAATTCAGATTCAAATGAATTTGAATATTAGATGACATTTCAGGACTAATATAGTAGACACACATACGGAGTAGCTTGCCTTGTTGATCAGTAAGGTTGGTTGCTCCTGTGAAAAAGCCAAGAAGTTAACCACTGTGTTGTAACACTGAAAATCTTCCATACATATATCTCTTAAGAGCCCGAGGCCGGCAACCCTCTGCACGATATATGATAAGACTGGTTAAAAACAAGCAAACAACACTGCACACCAGTAGGAGCCACTTCAAACCACTATTACGCCAGGCATGGGCCTTTCCCGCTCAGTGTGAGACCACCGCATAGTGCATAACAGTGGCTTGAAGTGGCTTCTGGTGATGTGAAGATTTCAAGTATAATTGCGATTTTTGCATGGGCTGTTAAGAGATATGATGGATCAGAATGAACTGTATTCTGGAAAAGTTGGGGGCTGTCAAAATTTGTTCTCAGGGACCACACTGGAGGAAAAGAATGTGAAGCAAGATCAGGCACGAATCACTGCGAACTACGAGTATCTTCTAGATAAGCTGGATCCACAAGATGTGACGGACAACTTGATCAGCCAGGGTATTCTCAGTGTAGATGAAGCTGAACATGTTTCGCTTGGTGACAAGTGTCGAAAAGCCAGATGTCAACGATTTCTTCAGCTGTGGATGCAGAAAGCTAAAGGCAATTCGTGTGTTTTTACTACTACCACTACTTGAGATGAAATGCAGACATAAATTTCCACTTAGCCTCTGTGTTAGCTGTGTATACTCTTATTTAGTATTGTTGGAACTGAGATACGCAATTCAAGATTGCTACATGTACTTTCCATTGATTTCTTCTAACATCATTTTATACTGCGAGAGTGAACACCTCAGGTCCTCTTCCACTGACTCTTTCATCACTAAGGACCGGGTGGTGTTTGAGCCCGAAGGACTGTATGGCGGTCCATAGTGGCACAGTCCACCTGACCAAGGCGCTGTGCATTTCAAATGCTCGGACCGGGTATACAGTCCATTTTGTGGCATTGTGCTGCTTGTGACAGCTAGGGTAAATTGTCCTTGAGTGGAAAAAAAAAGTTGATGTTTTTGAAAAAATTTTTGGCAGACCCCTGCAAACATGTAGTTTGGAGAAAACTGCTAGTGTGGAATGAGTTAACGTACACTACCATTATTTTGTTGGCATCGCATTGATTTAGGATTCAACACCATGTACTCATAGGATAAAGGTTTTGAGTGGTGGTAAAATAGTTTGTCTTAGGCTTTACCTGAGGCCAGTCTAACAGTACATGTTAATTCTCTGTCCATTTTCTAGATAACTAGTGTTGGTGTATTTTCTAGATTTGTGTTGGTGTATTTTCTAGATATGTGTTGGTGCCTTGTCTAGGTTAAATTATTATTAACTAGTTGACATTATATATTTTGTTTGATTCAATGTGTTTCTGCTTGACCATTTCAGGTAAAGGTGCCTATAAAGCGTTGGTGCAGTCTCTGCAAAAAGCAAACTGTGATCATATTGCACAGAAGCTTGAGTCAACAGATTTTAGCAGCTTGAGTCTTCCAGGTAAATCACAGAGAATTGGTGGTTTTGCACCCATGAAGCATAGTATGCAGAGGTTTTTTTTTTCCTTAGAAGTATGGGTGTATGTGCACACAAGTTATCCTCTTTGAAAGCATGGATGTGTTTGCATCTACAATGTACAGCGTAAAGTTTTTAGGTGACAGTCGGTGAAGGTTATTAACATGCAATGGCATAACCTACATTTTTGTTGGGTCAGCGTGGCGTTTGCTTTTCACTACCTCTTTGTCACATTTAGTCAGCAGCCATTGATGAGTTTCCCTTTGTTGCAGAAGAACAGAGATTTGAACTACCAACACAAAACCCATTTCCTTCTGTCATGAAACAAGAGTTCCACCATCACCACTTCTTCCATGATTCAGAAAAGAATATTTGTAAGTTTAGTCTTGGTTTTAACCTTTTTTGTCCCAATTCGGTCCCCAATGCGGTCCCCAATGCCTTAAAATCTTGCATTTCGTTGTGCACAGAGATGAGCTCAGATCGTGCATTTCGGTTAGCTTGGTGTAGAGAGCGATTTGGCCTTTGAGAGACACTGGCCTTTCTTTCAAAGTTCACATGAGCAGTTGGAGCAAAACATATATACACCTCAAAAACTACATCCAATTTGCTACCATTTAAAAGACAAAATAAGTGAATTGGTAAATTTGTTTAGCAGTTGCAAGAGATTATAAATACTAGAGGCGTACAGAGACTGCAGTCAGCCAGAAAACACCTGACATTGAGCAGTGCTGCATTCCAGAGATTATAAATACTAGAGGCGTACAGAGACTGCAGTCAGCCAGAAAACACATGACATTGAGCAGTGCTGCATTCCAGAGATTATAAATACTAGAGGCGTACAGAGACTGCAGTCAGCCAGAAAACACCTGACATTGAGCAGTGCTGCATTCCAGAGATTATAAATACTAGAGGCGTACAGAGACTGCAGTCAGCCAGAAAACACCTGACATTGAGCAGTGCTGCATTCCAGAGATTATAAATACTAGAGGCGTACAGAGACTGCAGTCAGCCAGAAAACACCTGACATTGAGCAGTGCTGCATTCCAGAGATTATAAATACTAGAGGCGTACAGAGACTGCAGTCAGCCAGAAAACACCTGACATTGAGCAGTGCTGCATTCCAGAGATTATAAATACTAGAGGCGTACAGAGACTGCAGTCAGCCAGAAAACACCTGACATTGAGCAGTGCTGCATTCCAGAGATTATAAATACTAGAGGCGTACAGAGACTGCAGTCAGCCAGAAAACACCTGACATTGAGCAGTGCTGCATTCCAGAGTGGCTGGAGGCGAATGGGTTAAAACACGAGAAGCATTCTTAACTCTCAGCAGTTCTTACCCTTGAATTTTGATCACCCGTAATCGATGCATACAAGAGCTGACTGTAACAAAATATTTCCCGTGTTTTCTTGCCTGTATTTCATTAAAATAATGATGTCTATGGTAGGAGCCGACATAGGTATAGGAAAAATTCCGCTTGCTTCGGCTGGGGTTCAAACCTGGGTCTCCCCGTCCAGGGTCCGAAGTGCTTAATTACCACTAGACTACGGGGGTCGTAATGCTTATGATTCTTACAAATCAGGCTTGTACTTTGGAATTTCAGGAAAACACTTCTTAATGTTTGTGGTAGAAATACATACATGTAACTACATTTTCCCTTGTCGCTTGTTACTGTTTGTTTTGTTCTTGTACCTGTTTTGTGTTACAGTTTTGATGGATGTGCAGTCAGTGTTTATTTCCACCTTTTCAGGTGCAGAGGAACTGAGTCAGCTTCTGACAAATACTGCAGGCCCAGCTGCCAGTGTGCTGGACTATGTCAAACAGCTAGGTACAAAAAGTCCGCAGCCTGCAGCAGCCAGTACCCACAATCTCAGACAACCTTTTCAGAAATCACCTGATGGAGCTGGGATTTCTTACATGGCCATTATGGGTAACCTGATGAATTTTAATTCTTCAATTTTTTTTTAATTAAGAAAAAAAGAAGGCTCAGACTACACCTTCTGCACACTGAGATCATAGGTGACAATTTTTCTAATGCTTCAAGCTTTTGTTAAAGATTCTTGCTGCAGGTTGATCAACTCCCAATGTGACAAAAAAGTATTTTCGCACAGACGCTGCCACTGTTGGGCCAGTGGTCTTCACGCAGGCTATCTTAGAGCTCGGTAAACTTGTACTGTTGCCATCAAATTACATGTGAACTGTACTTGCGATTCCTCTGGGAATTTAGTTCAAGTTCCGGGAATCAAGTACAGCGCGCCCATTAGGATTCGTCTGTTCCACATAAACTGGTGACATCCCTTCAGACAGTCACCTGAATGTGACTGTCTAGACTGGATTCACCATGTCGTCCGTTAGTATATTTTTGCTTCTGTGTTAGCTGTGCGTACATGTACTTCACATGCGTGCTAGACGCAAAAATCACACATAACAAAATTGTCGACAGGTGTTCCGCGAGGCACGCTATAAATCGGGGCAAGTGCCATAAGTAGGTCAGATTCACTGCATGCGCATGGGTGGCTACTGTGTGTTTACACTTGCAGGGTAGTTAGGCGTCACGTGATTCCAGTGACTGTATATGGCTCTATACTTTTCACTAAAAGCGTAGTAGCTGATTGACTTGCATTTTGGCTCATGTCTTAGCAACGATGGCCTGGAATGGGCTCAGATTTTGCTCACATCTAAATGAGACTACCCCCTGTAAAACCCCTGACTCTTCGACCACTTTTTACACTGAAAAATCTTGAATTTGAAGGTCTGGTCAAAAACCAAGGAGCAAAAAAAAAAAAAATTAGTTTCAGTTTCGATGTCCAACCATCTTCACTAAACACCATGTGTGCCGGTGGGGCTCGTAACAATGCTGCTTGAAATAGTATCTTGCATCAGAGGGCTTTGAAATGCACAAAACCGTTGTAAACCTTACCTAGTATATTAATCACCATATCCTCCTTATCTTTTTAATCGCACATGAGCATTTTCAACCTTCTAAACTCCGAAACCAACCGCCACAACCACCGAAACTTGCAAGATGGCTGAAAACGGAAGTGTGAAGGGAAACTACTCTGTAACTTCCGGCCTCAAAATGGCGGCATCCACAGGTTACAGACTACAGATGCAAATTTTCAGCGCTCTTTCAGTTTCTGTGCCCCCCTGGAATGGAATTCTCTGCCTCCCTCCCTTAGGAACACCCAGACCCTCCCACAGTTTAAGTCAAAAGTATAATTCAAGATAGCATATGATCTGTAGTATTATCTACCCCTCTCCACCCCCCCCCCCCCCCCCCCCCGAGACTACAAAGTGGGGTGTATAGTGGTGTAGCAAGTGGGGTGTAGCAGTGCAGTAAGTGGGGTGTAGTGTAGCAAGTGGGGTGTAGTGGTGTAGTAAGTGGGGTGTCGTGGTGTAGCAAGTGGGGTGTAGTGGTGTAGTAAGTGGGGTGTAGTGGTGTAGTAAGTGGGGTGTAGTGGTGTAGCAAGTGGGGTGTAGTGGTGTAGTAAGTGGCGTGTAGCAATAACACATTTTTATATATGCACAAGCACTAGTTTACACACACAAGTGCACTGGCTCACACACAGACACACATCCAAATATTCACACAGGCAGGCAGGCACACCACCCACCCACGCGCACACCCACGCGCGCGTGCGCGCGCGCACACACACACACACACACACACACACACACACACACACACAATGTTACAAATTGTTTCTAAGTATACTTCCTATTGCAGCATATATGAGTGCAATCAGTGTACATGCAACCCTCCTATCAAGCAAACTTAAACTAAATTATGATTGGCTCAGCAAGGCCACTGGTGTGCAAACAGCAGCCTAAACTTACTTGGTAGGAATTTAGGTAACTAATTTTAGGTGAGACCCATGCGGGGCTTACTGCTGGGGGGGGGGGGGGGGGGGGGGGGGGGGGGGGGGGGGGGGGGGGGGGGGGTGGGGGGGGGGGGGGGGGGGGGGGGGAGGGGGGTGGGGGGGGGGGGGGGGGGAGGGGGGGGGGGGAGGGGGGCTATATTTGACAGGCGGTGGAGATGTTTATTATTTATTTCAAATATTCTTGTCTTTGATTGAATACATTTCAGAAAGAAGCATGAGAGATTTGATGATCCATGGACATGATTTTGAGGACTGTGGAACACACACACGGGCTGTGATGGAGATGGAAAGAAAAGGTATGCTGGTGATCACTGGACCTGAGACTTGTGAAATGTCGCGTCTTGGCCGTGCACTTCTTGCACACTACAGCAAGCAAGGCTACACTCCCCTCATTGTGAAGCAGGTGGGAGAATGGCAACAGTTTCATCTAGCGGTGCCACTGCACAGATCATTTTGCTAGAAAACATTTTTGGGTCTCATGTTTTAGATGAAAATGAGTTTGAGAAATGGTCTGAAATGTTTTCAAATGTAACTGAACTCCTCCTCACTCGCCTTCGTTGTTTGCTTGTCATCACTGTCTCCACCGGTGTAAAGCTGAGTATTGAATCCAAAGAAGCAAAGTTTTTTCAGCAACTTAGCAGTGCTGCAGCTTAGGGGTTCAGAAGTGCACAGTAATTCAGACAGTAGCAGCCCACCTACAAAAAAGAGGCGACATTCCTCTAAACTCACAGAGGCAAACAAAACGCACGTGTTATTCTCAAGCAAAGGATGCTTATAACACACAGCTTCACAAATCTTGTTACTCTGGTGACCTTGAGTTTGTCAAACTTGCAAGAAGCAAATGGCACACCTCTTTCAGCACGTAACAGTGTAGGTGAAACACCCCTTTATGTTGCATGCAGCCAGGGAAATGGTGATGTTGTTTGTTATTTGTTGGACATCACTGGAGCTGAGCTGGCTGAAATTGCCCCAGATTATCTTGATTTTGATCACATTTTCAAACAGGCGGTCTACAAAGGGCACAGGGTTCTTGTAGAACGTCTGTTAGAGCAAGGTGCTGACCCTGATATGAGGGATGAGGCAGGATGTAGTCCACTTCACTGGGCTGCTTTGGAGAACAGTGTCAGTGTGGCAGAGCTTTTGATGGAACAGCCACACAATGTTGAAGCTGTAGACAAGGAGGGTTGTACTCCACTGCATGAGGCTTGTATTCAAGGCCACACCAGTATGGCTGAATTGCTGATTTCCATGTCGGCACGTTTGGAACTGTTTGATCAGAAGGGACGCACTCCTCTTCACATTGCTGCCAGTCAGAATCATGTGGAATTGATTCGTCTTCTTGTGATGAATAAAGGGAATGTGGATGTATCAACTATGACTTTGAAACAAACCTCTCTTCACCTTGCTAGCGCTGAGGGATTGACTGATGTTGTGAAAGTACTGATTGATTTGGGAGCTGTAGTGGATGCCACAGATAATGCTGGGTGTACACCTCTTCACCTTGCCTCTGAACATGGTCATGGTGCAGTTGCAGAAATTCTGCTGAAGGCTTCAGCCAACGTAAATGAAAGAGATCACATTAAAGGCTTCACGCCTCTCCACAGAGCTTGCAAACAAAACCATGCTGGTACCATGGAATTACTTTTGCAAAACAAAGCTGAAGTTGATGCAACTGATCATGTTGGCCAGTCAGCTTTGCACACAGCCTGTGAGCAAGGGCACATGGAGGCTGCAACAGTGCTTGTAAAACACAGTGCAAATATCACACTTTCTGATAAAGACCATTGCACACCTCTCCATCTTGCAAGTCTACACAGTCTTTCTGCTCTGATAGGTGTTCTTCTGTACAACTTGAGAGTCGATATTTCTGATAATGTGATTAGACAATCAATGTGGGAGAGGAGAGGCGTCAACACTTCTGTCAGAACTAAAGAGGGCAACACTCCTCTGCATCTTGCATGCAGAGCTGGTAGCATGATTGTTGTGTGGAGTCTTCTTGGCTATGGAGTTGATGACATACATGCAGAAAATGGTGATGGAGACACTCCCCTGCACCTTGCTAGCTCTTCAGGACATCTCCTCATCGTTGAAAGCCTCCTGGCATTTGGGGCAAAATGTAATGCAACAAACGTGAAAGGATGGACTCCACTTCATTGTGCTACTGAAGCTGGTCACTGTGCTGTTGTAAAGTCACTGTTAGAAGCTGGAGCTAATGTTGATGCAGCTGACTCCATAGGACAAACGCCACTTCACCTGGCTTCTGCTGCTGGTCAGAAAGATGTGGCAGAGGTACTTCTGGAGCATGGTGCTGAGACAGAGACAAAGGATACACAGGAGAGAACACCACTCCACATGGCCAGTGAAAATGGGTGTACACAGTTAGTCAGTGTTCTGCTTGAAAACTTTGCTCGTACAAATGTCAGAGATGCAGTTGGGCAGACGGCCCTTCATAAAGCCAGCTTCCATGGATATAGTGAAATAGCACAATATTTGCTAAATGCTGAGAACAAAACAGACCCTAATTCTGCAGACAATGACCTTTGGACCCCTCTTCATCTTGCATGCCAAAGTGGACATATAAAACTCACTGAGGTTTTACTTCAGCACAATGCTGACAGCAGCAGAATGACTGCTGAGGGCAGTTACACACCTCTTCATCTTGCATGTAGAAATGGCCACCCTGGTGTTGTTGAAGTACTGCGGAGGAATGGGGCCAAATGTGAATCTGAAGCAGACAATATGATACCCCTCCTGTTAGCAACCACAAATGGGCATGTCAGTGTTGTTCAGATTTTACTAGAGTCATGTACTCGCTCATCTGAAGCAACACTGCAAGACAGACTTTTATCTCTGTGTTCTGCCTGTCTTGCTGGCAATAATGACATTGTGGCGCATTACTCCTGAGCTACACCTCATTAGCAGGGGTGTTGATTCAGGGAAGGCAGCACTTAGTTGTGCAATTCAGGGTGGTCATGTGGAAGTTTTAAAAACCCTTTTGAATCATGGCTTTGACAAAGAAGCAAAATTGCGTGATTGTTCCACTCCACTTCATCTTGCTTGTGGACATGGCCATGTAGACATAGTGGAGACCTTATTGGAACATGGATGCAGTACACAAAGCAAGAACAACAGTGGCAAAACTCCACTGCACATTGCCAGTGCCAGGGGAGATAAACGTATTGTAGAAACATTGCTTAAATATGGGGCGTCAGAGGTAGAGCCAGATTGTGATGGATATTTGCCTCTGCACTATGCTTCTAATAATGGTCATGATAGTGTTCTTGAAATTTTGCTGCAGCACCAGTCACACATAGATGCAGTAGAGCCTGCAGGGCTAACATCACTACATCTTGCTTGTATAGCGGGATACAAGGCAGTAGCAGCTCTTCTTATCAGTCATGGTGCGGACAAAGAGAAGAGGGCAGAAGGAGGATTCACTCCTCTTCACTTTGCATGTTTGAGAAATCATGCAGAAGTTGCAGGACTTCTCCTACAGAAGGGTGCTGATTCAGAGGCAAGAGATGAGGATGGTAACACTCCTCTCCATCGAGCTTGTCATGGTGGTGACACTGTTGTCAAACTTCTACTCGAGTTCAAATCTGCTGTCAATGCAAAAAATAATGAGGGTCGGACACCTTTGCACATTGCGAGTGCACTTGGAAAGAAAGAGATTGTGGATACACTGATTCATCACGGTGCGGACATGGCAATAACTGACCAATATGATGAGACTCCACTGTGCGTTGCCTCTGCGAATGGCCATGTCCGGACGGTCCATACCTTACTGAAAAAAGGAGCAGGTGTAATAGAGGCCAAGAGACAAAAGGCTACAACAGCACTTTATCTTGCAAGCTCTTTTGGACATGTCAGCATTGTCTGTTTGTTAATTAAGTACAAACTGCCTGTGAATGGGAGAGATGAAAAAGGAAACACCCCATTGCGAGTGGCATGCTTGAGTGGGCAAACAGAGGTAGTCAAACAACTATTGAATGCTGGTGCTGATGTCAATGCTGCTAGTTTGACTAACAACACACCTCTTTCTGCTGCATGTGTCAGCGGCAATGCTCAGTTGGTGAAACTTCTCATTGACATGGGGGCTGATGTACACCACACTGATGCTGATGGAGACACACCCATTCATGAAGCTTGCTTCAGAGGGTTTGAAGTTGTGGCAAGTGTTCTTCTGGACAATGGCTCAGATCCCAGTGTGCAAAACAAAAATGGTAGTACAGCATTACATTTAGCATCCGCCAAAGGTTATCAGAATGTTGTGAATGTTCTGCTGAAGGCAAGTGCTTTAGTCAATGTCAAGAACGAGGCAGGGCTGAGTCCATTGCACTTTGCATGCAGCCATGGACATGAGGGTATAGCTGGTTCCCTGCTTGGACATGGTGCTGATAAAGACATGACGACAATTGAGGGACTCACACCGGTGCAGATTGCATGCATGAATGGCCATGGGGGCGTTTTGAAACTGCTGCTGGACAGTGGCATTAAGACACAGTTTGAAGGTGAAAGAGAGAAAACAGGGAATCTTCTCCATTTAGCTTGCCAAAGAAAATATTTTGCATGTCTTATTTTACGTGCCGCTCGTGCATGTGTTGGAGATCCACATGAGGTGGTCAGCCAGCTGCTGGATCATGGACTCAGTCTGGATGCTGTGGACAGTGAGGGGAACACACCTCTGCATGTTGCGTCTGCTGGAGGTCATTGTGATGTTGTCCAGTTGATGGTGGAACGTGGGGCTTCTCTACTTGTGAGAAATACAGCAGGACTAGTGCCAGCAGATCTTGCTGAGAAAAACGGCCATGACGATGTGGTAAGAATTCTGAGCCTGTCTGGCTCAGCTTGACAGTTAGTCCATAGATGATAGCTTGAGAGTGTAGAAAAACTGTGAGTACATATTTCCCACTTCTTGCAGCTGACGCTGAGGACTAAAGTATGCGAAGTTGTGAAGTAACTGTGAGGATGAATCAGGGTCAGCAGGCTTGCTTATACATAGCGTTTGAGAAATACACTGTACATGCAATTTCCAATATCCTGTGATAGGTTTGAAAAACACCACCACCACTATTTAACATTTCTGGGCCAGTTTGTTTGGAGCTGTGTCGGTGATGTTTAAACAGCAACAACAACAAAGTCCACAGGCATGCAGAGAGTGTAGGAAGTTATGTACAGACAACTAGAATATCAGAAAACTTACCTCCCCCCCCCCCCAACACACACACAACCCCTCACACTCTCCACCTACGTCCTTTGTTTATCATTGTTAGAGGACTTCAGGGTGTGTGTGTGTGTGTGGGGGGGGGGGGGGGTTGAGGGTATAATGCTTTTTTTTTTCTTTTCTTTTTCAAAACAGTACTGATACAGCATTCTTCATCAGTGTATCGTTTCCCTAACTGAAATTCTATGTTTGTGACGGATGCTGAGATGAAAAACTGCCGCTTATGAAGCCCTAAAGCTGTTTGCCAAACAGAGGGGTGACCGTGTTTACGGCTTCTAATAGTCGTAAAATATGACTTTCTTTGAGCCTACGTCCTTTTCTTATTGGACCGTTGAGCACATAATTCCTCTGAAAATGGCCACCAATCAGCGCCGTCTAGTTGGTCCTTAGTTGGCGTCCAAATCACATCATATGCTTACATCATATGCTTCTAGAACAACATATACTCCGACCAGAGTCACCACACATGCACTCTTGCACCCACCTGCACACACACACACACACACACACACACACACACACACACACACACACACACACACACAGACACGTATACATTTTGTTCTCAAGGGGGAATAAATAACTTAGTCCACACACACTTTCTCTCTAACACACAGTGTGTTGCACACTGTATCACACTCTTCGGAGAATTTTTCATGTTTTTGAGTGCATGTGGTGAGCAGCTGTGGTGTTAATTGCTGTTGTGCTAACCAAACAGTGAATGGCATCTACATGTATCATTTTTTTTTTTTTTTTTTCGTACTGGTTGTATGTTGTTTTTGTTTGTTTGTTTGTTTTTTTGTTGGTTTTTTTTTTTTTTGTTGTTGTTTTTTTTTGGGGGGGGGGGGTATTTTGGATTTTGTGTTATCGGAATGACCCATTTTCTTTCTTTTGACAATGTGTGTGTTATGCACTTGCAAAAAATGCAAACCAGTATCATATTTTTGAACCAGTTTGTGCTTATGTTTATATGGTTAAGCTCAAATGGTCAGACATATTTGTCATAAACTCTCTATGATACAACCTGAAATTGTTATTTTGACACTTTTAGATTGTGGTTTTGATTTATGTGGTGTCTTACTATTACCTTGATACATCATGAACTGTGGTGTCGTATGTTGCTGTCCATACACATGTACATGTACTGTGTGTAGCGTCGACAAACCTTCTCTATGTAATTTTGGATGGCAGGAATGTTGGTTATTTATTTGTGTTGATTGTACATGTATGTGATTTAAACTCTTTTTTTGTTTTATTGTTGACTCGTGTACAATATTGTAGTGTTCTCTGTGATGTCTTCTTCTTGAAAATGATTGTTGCAATGTATTGTTGATATTATTATGAGAGGTACATATCATTTTTCTCTCACTTTTGACTTGTCCATTCATTTAAAAATGAGATCTTTTTTCTTGCATCAAAAGTTTGTTTGTACATTTTGTCCAGCTACAAGTACTGGCAAGATTTTCTGAAAGTCAGAATACCCGGATTAAAATCAACATGTCTGTGTTATGATATACATGTATTTTAAAATGTTAAATGTTTTGAGAGCTTCTTCTTCTTCTGCGTTCCCTGTTCTGGACTCCGCCTCAGATGATTAGGTTTGTGGTCTTTAAGCAGTGGTCTTCAAGAGGTCTGTTTTGCTGCCCCAGAGTTTCTCTGCCAGTGTGGCTCCGTTCGGCCAGTGTTGTGTCCTTGCTTCTTTGAAAAGGGGGCAGGACTGCAGAATGTGTTCCGGGGTTTGAGGGGCTGTTCCGCACGGACAGTCTGGTGAGTGTGACAGCCCAAGGCGGCACAGGTGGGCGCGCAGTCTGCAGTGTCCAGTTCGTAGTCAGAAGATGGTGGTCTGTTCATAACGCTGGAGCTGTGGCATCTGGTCGTTAGATGGGGGATTGTGTTGCACCGTCCAGATTGTCTTGTACTGATGTTTTACCAGAGTCTTGGCTTCTGTGGTTTTGAGAGCAACATGTGTAAATTATGTGGTCTGTATGTTTGCTTATCAATTTTTTCTTTACACTTCAGTCACAAAGCTGAGGATGCACAGAATACAGAGGACAGCTTGTCCAGTAAACTGTGTTTCTGTTGACTTAGTTGAGAGATCTGTTGTGAATACGCATTATGTATATAGGAAAGTGTGCAGAACCTATTTCAACATTTAGCTGCAGTATTATTATTGCAAACTTGTAGATCATTCAGTATCATGTTTGAGCTGACTTACCTCTGTGAATTGTAGCAGTATCTACACTGCAAAGTGAAGTGTGTCACTCAGTGTATGCGACCCTGACATATCTGTGCTTGATTATGTGGGCCATCTTAACACTTCTTGTGTTTACTGTGTATTTTGTATGATACATTATTGTAGCACGTACTGCATTCCATGGATATGGATAAATGTGTGTGTGTGTGTGTGTGTGGGGGGGGGGGGTTACTTTTTTTTTTTCATTGAAGACACACACACACTTGACATGTACATAATGAAAAGTGGACTGCAGACAATTCAATAATATTATGTGACTCACTGGGCAATGCATGGCTGAACCTTTGATTGAAGTCTCCTGTCACAGGTGAGTTAAGTGCCCCCACTAGTGGCATGTGTTACATAGCTTATAATATATATCTTTCATATCTTTAGTTTGAAGGCTGTAGTGTGTGCATGCATGCGTGCGTACGTGTGTGCGTGTGTGTGTGTGTGTGTGTGTGTGTGTGTGTGAGAATGTACCAATGTTTGACAGGTTTGGGGTCCAATGATTTTATCCACAGGTTCTTGTGTAATTTTTTGCTGTAATTTTCATTCATTTGGCCAACATTTACCGGTGATTTATATGTGCCATCATAATGCTTGTTTTCTATCTGGATTTATCACAGTGTGTAGAGACAGTACTAGTGCTTATACATATACAATCTTTTACCTGTTTCATAGTTCATTGTACTGTGCATGTCTTTCAGTCTCATGCAGTCTCTTGTGTCTTCAAAATGGAAACATAATTATTCTGTTTATATTCAGATGTCCTTATCATTACTAAAGTACACTGTGACTGTTTGTGGAGGGGAGCTGGGGTGGCTGAATGGTAGAGCGTTGGTCTTCTAATGCTCAGGTCGTGAGTTCGTATCCCAGCTGGGGCCAAATATTTATGCTGGGTTTTTCATCGTTGCCCCGTCTTTGATATCACGTGTCTGTGGTCGAAGAGGACGTTAAGCCCCCAAACATCCTCCCACCCACTATTACTGTTTGTGGATGTAGATATTATTATTATTACTTTATGTACTTGCTTATTTACAAGGCCATCTGTTCAAGGTAAAACAAAACAGACATTTGCTGTTGCGACTTCATTTGCTGTTTTTAGGAACTGTCTTTGAATTGAACCTGGTGCAAATCAATCATGTTTTTCTTTGTGTATTTTTGTATCTTCTGTGTTGGACAAGATAATATATTTTTGCAGGTCAATGCCCAATCTGGTGTGTGTGTGTGTGTGTGTGTGTGTGTGTGTGTGTGTGTGTGTTATCTGTAAATCAAAAATGCGTTTACTTAGGCTGAGAGCTTGCTTTATGAAATGCAGCTCAAACATTCAGAGTGCTACTGCTAAGATGTGGTTTACTCTCATATTTCTGAATCACACACTTGCCTGGTAATGTGCTGAGATGATATGTCAGCCTCTGGCATAAGTACTCTGTTCAGTTTTAATATTAATTAGCCTTGTTCACAATCATGTTTTCAGAAAGGGGATTTTAATTCCTCACTGGAAAATGTGCATGAACAGTCATGGCATTTGGTGTGTATGACCATGCCATGCAGGTAAAAGGTCATTGGATAGAAGAGCTGCAAACAAAACAAAACAAAACAACACACACACACACACACACACACACACACACACACACACACACGCACACACACACACACACACACACACACACACACACACACACACACACACACATACATACACACACACAATGCACCCTCTGTCCAGACAAACGACACAAACATAATTATACCAACACCCCCTCCCCAACCCCCCCCCCCCAAAAAAAAAAAAAAAAAAAAAAACACCCCAAAAAACAGCAAAAAAACAAAAAAGAAACAAACACCGTAAAAAAAACTAAAACATAAAAAAGCATTACCAGACCAACACTGTCTTGACCGGTTATTTTTAAAGTTTGACATAAACGGGCACTTGTGTTGATGGCCGTCACCGATTTGGCCCGTGCGTGGGCAATACCATTAGCTACTATCAGAGACATAGTAGTGTAGAGTGTATAGCTCTTGAGTCTGATGACACAGCAGTTTTACAGATACGACCCAACCGAGACCAGTCGATTCGGTTAGCCAGTCGTGCCGACTGCTGTTGCACTGTGCTGCCTCTCGTCTCGCTGTCAAGCTGGTAACTGTCACAGTGACGAGTGTCAATATGAACGCTGATCGACCTGACTGACATGAAGCCACAACACCGATATTTACACGCGCAGATTGGGCGTCCCCTACTGTAGACAGCTGCATACTTGGGCGTCCTTACGCTGTGAAGCTTTGGCTGTCGTGAAAAGGTCGCGCTCTGCTGTCGTCTCATACAACTCTGGTAGGTACACTCGCATCGTAACTGTGACTGTTGTACTCGTACTTTGCCTTGTCACAGGCGCTCTAATACTGCCACCCGCTGGGGCGCTCTGTGTGTATAGACAAGTGTTATGCTTGAGTAGGCTAGTCAGTATAAGACAGTAAGGGCAACACAGCGACAGTGTGGGTAACACAGCGACAGTCAGTGTAGGTAACACAGCGACAGTGTGGGTAACACAGCGACAGTCAGTGTTGGTAACACAGCGACAGTATGGGTAACACAGCGACAGTCAGTGTTGGTAACACAGCGACAGTGTTGGTAACACAGCGACAGTGTGGGTAACACAGCGACAGTCAGTGTTGGTAACACAGCGACAGTGTGGGTAACAGCGACAGTGTGGGTAACACAGCGACAGTCAGTGTGGGTAACACAGCGACAGTGTGGGTAACACAGCACAGCGACAGTGTGGGTAACACAGCGACAGTGTGGGTAACACAGCGACAGTCAGTGTAGGTAACACAGCGACAGTCAGTGTTGGTACACAGCGACAGTGTGGGTAACAGCGACAGTGTGGGTAACACAGCGACAGTGTGGGTAACACAGCGACAGTGTTGGTAACACAGCGACAGTGTGGGTAACACAGCGACAGTGTGGGTAACACAGCGACAGTCAGTGTGGGTAACACAGCGACAGTCAGTGTTGGTAACACAGCGACAGTGTGGGTAACACAGCGACAGTCAGTGTTGGTAACACAGCGACAGTGTGGGTAACACAGCGACAGTGTGGGTAACACAGCGACAGTCAGTGTGGGTAACACAGCGACAGTCAGTGTGGGTAACACAGCGACAGTCAGTGTTGGTAACACAGCGACAGTCAGTGTTGGTAACACAGCGACAGTGTGGGTAACACAGCGACAGTCAGTGTTGGTAACACAGCGACAGTGTGGGTAACACAGCGACAGTCAGTGTTGGTAACACAGCGACAGTGTGGGTAACACAGCGACAGTCAGTGTTGGTAACACAGCGACAGTGTGGGTAACAGCGACAGTGTGGGTAACACAGCGACAGTGTGGGTAACACAGCACAGCGACAGTGTGGGTAACACAGCGACAATGTGGGTAACACAGCACAGCGACAGTGTGGGTAACACAGCGACAGTGTGGGTAACACAGCACAGCGACAGTGTGGGTAACACAGCGACAATGTGGGTAACACAGCGACAGTGTGGGTAACACAGCGACAGTGTGGGTAACACAGCACAGCGACAGTGTGGGTAACACAGCACAGCGACAGTGTGGGTAACACAGCGACAGTGTGGGTAACACAGCGACAGTGTGGGTAACACAGCACAGCGACAGTGTGGGTAACACAGCGACAATGTGGGTAACACAGCGACAGTGTGGGTAACACAGCGACAGTGTGGGTAACACAGCACAGCGACAGTGTGGGTAACACAGCGACAATGTGGGTAACACAGCGACAGTGTGGGTAATCCACAGCGACCAGTCAGGAGCTTAGATCTCTTAACGGCTGAATCAATGTGGTTGGGTCTCTGAGTCAAGTACACTTTTCCTCTTGACAAAGGAAAGTGTATCGCTCGATGGATATCTCTAAAGGACAGCAGCTAGATTTTTTTTTTCCCGGCAAACGGATTATACACGTATTGCCCATTGCTATAACTGACTTGACCGGTAGATGGAGTATAGTGATCTCACTGTCACACTTCTACAAGTGTGATGCTGCTCTGGCTAGTTGGAAAAGCAAGTAATGCCAGTAGACAATAGTAATGCCAGTAGACAATAGTAATGCCAGTAGACAATAGTAATGCCAGTAGACAATAGTAATGCCAGTAGACAATAGTAATGCCAGCAGACAATAGTAATGCCAGTAGACAATTGAAACCCGAGATCAGTTTGATTAATGAACTCTAACCAGATCAGCGGCGACTGTTGATGACGTCAGAACCGGACCACAAATCCCTCAGTGCATGAGTGGATATTTACTTAATTTGAGTGACAGAAACTTTATTCCAGTGACTGAGTGGGCAACCTCTCTCTCTCTCTCTCTCTCTCTCTCACACACACACACACACACACACACACACACACACACACACACACACACACACACACACAAACAACTGTGTTTCTGTCCCTCAGTATTAAAAAAAACAAACAAACATAATAAATGAATTATTGCCTGATGCGAGTAGCCGCATTTCAAGTAACCGAGTATTACCGTGATTTTGCGTGACTGGGAGTAATTGTCTGTTCTGGGTTTCCTTTGGTTTTCAGCAGTGACTGACGATGGCGACTGGTGGCGGTGGAGGTGGTGGTGGTGAAGGGAGGGAGTTGGAATGTCCCGTATGTCACGATGACTTCAGTCAGCCCAAAATCCTGCCGTGTGCACACCTTCTGTGTCGTGACTGTCTGGTCACGTGGCTCCGCGCCGACCCTCACGCGCACTGCCCCATGTGCCGGTGCGCTATCGTGGACCCAGACGGCGACTTCCGGTCAAGGAGTTGCGAGGAGGAGGTGGACGCGCTGCCGACAGACCTGGCCATGGCGGCGGTTGTGGAGAGTGCGGCCACTCTCAGGTCGAACCACACGTGCTGCTCGTGCGAAGATCAACCCGCATCGTCCATCTGCCTGAACTGTAGCGACATGCTGTGCCGGTCATGCGCCGTTGCACACGGGAGGCTGTCCGTGTCCCGTCATCACGAGGTGGAGGATCTGACGTTACTCACACCGCAACATCTGGCTGCCAGTCGCCCCGCTACCTGCCCCGTCCACTCCGTCAAACCGTCACAACTGTTCTGTCATACGCACGGTGTCACCATCTGCCATCTCTGTGCCACTGAGGAGCACAGCGCTTGTCCGGAAGTGACGGCGTTGGAGAAGAGGCTGGAGGAAGCGAGGTCAGCTCTTGCGGAGCTGTGGGCCACTCTGAGTGCTGGAGAGAACGAGCTGGAGCAAGCCATTAATCGTCTGGACCAGCAGCTAGAAGAGTCAGAGAGGAGAGTTCGCGTGGCAGTGAGGGACATAGACGAGGCATGCAATCGCCTCGTAAAGTCCGTTGAAGCGTGTCGGACACGCCTGAAAGAACTCGTCACCCACCGACAGTTGACCTTCAAGTCACGTGCCAGGCAGACGAAGACGTCATTGTTGGAGCGGCGAGGAAAGCTGACGTCACATCGACGTCTGGTGGAGCGCAGCCAGAGCACGACGCCTCGTGACGATTTTGATGACGTCACCTCCGCCCTACAGACCCGCGTAAAGGATCTGTACAACAAGGCCGGTTGTCTTGACAACATCAACATTGTCTCCATGGCAACTCTAACCATCGACCCCAAGTCAGTTGTGGAGATTGAGCGCCATCTGTCAAAGCTAGGGGAGGTAAGATGGTCATTTTCTCTTAATTTGTTTTTAGGTCATGGGGTCCGCTAATCTTTTTTGCCCACCTTTCTGTGTTCCTCGGCATTATTTACGATTAATTAATTGATTTTTTTTTCTGATTTCATTGTGATTTTATCAGGACTTTGTCCTGGGCCCAACAGTGGCTTCAGCTTAACCAGCCTTTTCTGCCTGCCGGACGTCCGTGTAAATGAATTCGACAGTCATTTTGTAGTTTTGGTTGATGGCAGCCTGCTGTTGTTCGCTTCCACCCGAACCACGGGACGAACCTGGCGCTGAGCGAGGACCTAGTGGTAGCGGAGAGAGTGAGGGGAGACAGTGACGCTATTCTGGTGGCCAGCTGTCCTCTGGGTGTCGACACTTTGTACGAGGTCTGTGACAATATCCTCGGTGTGTTGACACGTTGTTTTAGGCCTGTGACATATCGCGATCAGACTTGGTGGCTTTACTCAGAGGGACCCAGGAAACAATTTGGCGGGGAAAAAATATCGGAAGATCGTCAAGTTAATGTTATTATCCACCTCCTCCGGCCGTTTCCACTCATTTTCTCGTGTCCCTTTGTGGTCCACGGGATGTAACTCTTTCGTACAGTTCGGCAACCGCCAGATAATTATCTCCCATCGCACAGCCCGGACACAGCCGGGTAATCTGTTCTTATAATTCTACGCACTCTTAAGCGCAGCTGTGAAAAAGAGTTGGCTTCTGTAACGGCTGGTATGATGGAATTAAAACAAATCTATTCCCTTCACTTCGCTTTACTCCATGTTTTATTTCATTTCATTCAGGTCCGTGTGGAGGAGACGCAGAGGGACGCCCCGTGCCTCATGCGAGTGGGCGTGGTCAGCTCCCACCCCTCGGGCCTGACACTGCCCTGGACAGCCTGGGAGTGGGGCGTGGCCCTTGTTGTCAGTACATGGGGGGTGTGCGTGCTCGGAAAGCGGGTAAGATGTGCAGGAACGTTAGAAAAGCTCTACCGTTATCTAGGGAAAAAGGCACATACCCCCTTTAGCCAGATGAACAGTAGTACTATGATTTGCATGTGCAGTTTTGCTTATCTGCCTGTCTGTGGTAGTGTTTGTTTCTGCGGCTATTTCCAGAGGTGTAATTATCACAAGCAGGTCTGATTGGGGATGTGGTAGTTTTGTGGGACGTATGAGTTCAGTCGCTGGATGGTCGGTACGACAGAGCATGGAGAGTTTTCGTAAGCTTCTCTCTCTCTCTCTCTCTCTCTGGGCTGGATACAGGAGGAGGGAATGAGTGGGTGAGGCGGGCAAAGGGAGTGCGAGGGGGACAGAAAATACTGTCAGCTTGTACGTAATGGATGACTCCAATCGTGTCAATCAAAAGGGTCGAGCCCCCAGAATTCAGCCAATCGCGTCCCGCGGCATAATGAGCACAACACGTGGTATGGTCTGGCAAACGTTCTTTCCAGACACGACAACGAGGGAAGCACATGTAGTTTGATATGACTGAAAGCAGTAAGTGCATTGACGTCATTTAGGGAAAAGACCCATTACGTCAGTCTTTCATTTTTGAGTCACCCCTTTCCAATACAATGACGTCATGGACGCACTGTGTTTTGCCAATACAAGGCAGAGTAAAGGGGCGAGTCCCGATTGTAGTTGTCCATTACGCAAATGTAACATCGCATACAAAAGTATTAATAACTGGTTGGTTGGTTGGTTAACTGGTTGATGCACCTTGTTCACTGTTTGTAGACAGACAACGTGGTCAGGGAGATCATGGGGAGTCTACACACCGGAAGTCGTGTCGGGGTGCTGGTAGACGCTGCTAGGTGTCTCCACCTGTATGTTGACGGAATTGACCAGGGAGTTGCCGCCCCGGAAGTTCCGGAAGAGTGTTACGCCATGTTTGAACTTCGAGGAACGTGTAAAAAGGTACAGATAACCTTGACTATTGTCTTGTCCGCTAATGCCTCTGTATCTATTGTTTTGTTGGGGGGGGGGGGGGGGGGGGGTTGGGATATTAGTTTTATTATAACTATCTTGTTGGTTCTGAGTTATAATTGTGTGTGTGTGTGTGTGTGTGTGTGTGTGTGTGTGTGTGTGTGTGTGTGTGTGTGTGAGATCGGTTTTGTCTTCAGATTACCGGGTTGCCTGTGACTCACATAGACCCGATCACAATGTAAAATGCCGAAGTCTCCTGCCTACATCACCAGGGGGCGCTACTGGATGAACAAGGGGAGGGAACGTGGGTTCGAACCCGGGGCCGTCGGCGTGAGAGTAAAACACAGTCTTTTTTACATTCATCCAAAAATGCAACTTAACGCGAGTTTTTCTTTTCTTCATTTTAATGTGTGTTGGCTGTTTCTGTCCGTGATTTGAATAACCTCTCAGTCTGTCTTGTCCACTGGGGAGTCGGTGTGGTCGAATGGTAGAGCGTTGGACTTCCAATGCTCGGGTCGTGAGTTAGAATCCCCTCTGGGGCCAAATATTTGTGCTGGCCTTTTTCTCGTTGCCCCGTCTTTGATATCACCCATACGTGGTGGAAAAGGACGTTAAACTGCTAAACACCCACCCACCCTGTCTTGTCTGTGTGTGTGTGTGTGTGTGTGTGTGTCAGTGTGTTCGCGCGCGCGGTTATCACGATTTTCAGTTGTGGTCGTATGCTTATGTAGTTATGTATTATGACATTCACTTTTGGTTATGCAAATTGTAAATAAAACGTTTCCACATTGCTAAAATTTATTTCTGTTCTTATTTGAAAGTTTACCTGTTTAGACGAAATTACACTCGCAAAATATGTCACTGAGAAAAAAAGTGGTACAAGCAGTGGTTCGCTTGGGCGCATACACGTTTTAACATAAACATGACAAACTGATTTCAAACAAGCTGTAATGAACAGAGGAATTTGAAGAAATAATTTACTGGGGGGGGGGGGGGGGGGCTGGCAAATAATCACAAACAAACAAACAAAAACAAACAACCCACTAGCGTCACAAAAATTTCTGATTGACAATTTTAAGCTATACACATATAGAGTGGAATTTCACACGCACGCACGCACGCACACACACACACACACACATATGAGGTAGGAAATACGGACAAGCAGCGTGAACATCCAGATAAACACGATTCACCCTACCAAACACGACTTGCACTTGTTAAGCGCACGTCTGTAACCGTTTCGAAATCGTCCGTTCATCAGTCCGTATATAATCCAGTTAATGCTACTGTTCACAGACAGTAACCACGTGACCACTCCGTACACCTCGGGCGAGATGTCCACGGATTTTCGCATGGCACGTACAACCACAGCCGGGGCCAGAAACACCAACAGACACACGAAGACCACGATGAGAGAACGCAGCAGGATGATGTCGGATGCTGAAACTACTTTAAGACGTGGCGGGGTGTGTCTTTCTCCTTCGTGCTGTATGCTTGTTCCATTACTTTGACACTGACCAGGTTGCCATACCCCAACGCGGCGTCGGGAGTTTCTATGGATACGGTAGATTTGAAAGTTTGGAACGCTGGCGCTGAACAAGACAGTCAGTACCATGAAGGACAGAAGTCTCCCACTGTACGACTGACTATCACTGTCTCGTATGAAGCAGCAATGTGCTCTGGCGTCAAAGCCCAGGGAACCGTCAAAGACAGCCGGAAGTGGAATAAGAATTCCCATGATCCAAATCGCCAGGGACACGTACGTACTCCTTTTCCTTGAGCAGTAGACGCGGTAGTTGACATAGTGACAAATACACACGTACCTATCAACAGAGATGGCAACAAGCGTGGAGAGAAAGACGCAGTAAGCTGTCAGAGCGAGGTAAGCGGTCACCGCACAGTGAGACCCGTTCACGACCGGATGGTGTCCGAGGCTGTAGTCGAGAATCAAGAGAGGGAAGAAGTAGGTCTCGAAGTAAAGATCCGTGATAACCAGGTTAACCATGTAGACGGTGTAGGTGTTGGCCATCTGACGATACTGCTGGTCCGTCAACAGCGTGTACAGAATCAAGCCACTACCCACAATGCCGTTCGCCGCCGTCAGTCCGTGGACAAAGCCTAAAATCCACACAGCCGTTTGAGACATTTCGTCGCCAGTAAAAGGCCTTGCAGTGGTAACTGATGAGTTGTTTGAAAACGTCGCCATTTTCAAGCGTCGAATGCTTCGGTCCTGGAATTTAAAAGCACAGTAATGTTAGGAGGTATTTGAGTGTTCAGTACACTTTGCTACACTCTTGTTCTCAGTATGCACACCATGTTACTGTACTCCTGAAATGTTACTGTACTCCTGCACTGCTACTGTACTCTTGCACTGTTACTGTACTCCTGCACTGTTACTGTACTCCCGCACTGTTACTGTACTCCTGCACTGTTACTGTACTCCTGCACTGTTACTGTTACTGTACTCCCGCACTGTTACCGTACTCCCGCACTGTTGCTGTTACTGTACTCCCGCACTGTTACTGTTACTGTACTCCCGCACTGTTGCTGTTACTGTACTCCCGCACTGTTACTGTTACTTTACTCCCGCACTGTTACTGTTACTGTACTCCTAAAATGTTAGTGTACTCATGCACTGTTACTGTTACTGTACTTCTGCACTGTTACTGTACTCTTGCACTGTCACTGTACTCCCGCATTGTTACTGTTACTGTTACTGTACTCCTGCACTGTTACTGTACTCCCGCACTGTTACTGTTACTGTACTCCTGCAATGTTACTGTACTCCTGCACTGTTACTGTACTCTTGCACTGTTACTGTACTCCCGCACTGTTACTGTTACTGTACTCCTGCACTGCTACTGTTACTGTACTCCTGCACTGTTACTGTACTCCCGCACTGTTACTGTTACTGTACTCCTGCAATGTTACTGTACTCCTGCACTGCTACTGTACTCACGCACTGTTATTGTTACTGTACTCCTGCACTGTTACTGTACTCCGCACTGTTACTATACTCCTGCACTGTTACTGTACTCCTGCACTGTTACTGTACTCCGCACTGTTACTATACTCCTGCACTGTTACTGTACTCCCGCACTGTTACTGTTACTGTACTCCTGCAATGTTACTGTACTCGTGCACTGTTACTGTACTCTTGCACTGTTACTCTTTCTGTACTCCTGTACTGTTACTGTACTCCCGCACTGTTACTGTACTCCTGCAATGTTACTGTACTCCCGCACCGTTACTGTACTCTTGCACTGTTACTGTACTGTACTCTTGCACTGTTACTGTTTCTGTACTCCTGCACTGTTACTGTATTACTGTTACTGTACTCTTGCACTGTTACTGTTTCTGTACTCCTGCACTGTTACTGTGCTCCTGCACTATTACTATACTATTACTATTACTATACTCCTGCTCTGTTACTGTTTCTGTACTCCTGTACTGTTACTGTACTCTTGCACTGTTACTGTTTCTGTACTCCTGCACTGTTACTGTATTACTGTTACTGTACTCTTGCACTGTTACTGTTTCTGTACTCCTGCACTGTTACTGTGCTCCTGCACTATTACTATACTATTACTATTACTATACTCCTGCTCTGTTACTGTTTCTGTACTCCTGTACTGTTACTGTACTCTTGCACTGTTACTGTTTCTGTACTCCTGCACTGTTACTGTATTACTGTTTCTGTACTCCTGTACTGTTACTGTACTCCTGCACTATTACTATACTCCTGCTCTGTTACTGTTTCTGTACTCCTGTACTGTTACTGTACTCCTGCACTGTTACTGTACTCCTGCTCTGTTACTGTTTCTGTACTCCTGTACTGTTACTGTACTCCTGCACTGTTACTGTACTCCTGCACTGTTACTGTTTCTGTACTCCTGCACTGTTACTGTACTCCTGCACTACTACTATACTCCTGCTCTGTTACTGTACTCTTGCATTGTTACTGTTTCTGTACTCCTGTACTGTTACTGTATTCACGCACTGTTATTGTTACTGTACTCCTGTATGTTACTGTTACTGTACTCCGCACTGTTACTATACTCCTGCACTGTTACTGTACTCCTGTATGTTACTGTTACTGTACTCCTGCACTGTTACTGTACTCCTGTCCTGTTACTGTACTCCCGCACTGTTACTGTACTCCTGCAATGTTACTGTACTCCTGCTCTGTTACTGTACTCTTGCATTGTTACTGTTTCTGTACTCCTGTACTGTTACTGTACTCCTGAACTGTTGCTGTGGTGATAAACACGTTACTAGCAAAAATACATCTGCACAGAGGAATCCTGTCCCGCCGCATTATCGCATTGAGTCGATCGTCTTACCACTGAAAAAAAGGCAGAAGTCTTACATCATAATACTTATATAGATCCTACCTGACATGCATTCAATTGACTGTGGCTGCTTCCTGGTTGCTGGAAAATGCGAAAGGGCGAACGTTTTGACAGGTGAACCTCGCCACTCTCCGTACGACCCAGACAATGTCTCACAAGACAGTTCACGTTGATGACCGCGCCTACTCATTCTATAGTCGGGATGTCAATGTCTGTCTGTCGCGTATCCAGTTCCATATTAAGTCAGCTGCTTCTGTAGGGAACTCGAGAATGTGTCTGGAAATGACAAAAAAACGAATAGTGCCATGTATGTCTTCCTGCGTGCACATATCTACAGCACTTACCCTCAGCGGGCTCAACCACTCGAGAGCATCCCAGCTTGTGTATTTATTATCAACTACTTCATTTATATATATATACCTGCAGTTTCACCAGGCAAAACCTCGCGTGTTTTACAGACGCACCGCAAAGCATCGCTTGCGCGGGGGATAAACACGTGGTCCTGATTTACGCGAAATAGGACCCGCTCGAGATAACTCAAAGTGTGAGAGTGATAAACATTAGCAGGCAATATTGCATTACACTGATCAAGCGCTCAAAAGAGGAGAAAGGAAAAAATTATTCACACAAACTTGCACTGTGATTTACTTTGGTCGGATCCTATTTCTCTCTGAGTTGGGTCCTCTTCGTCGTCCGTCGTAGTGGTGCCGGTCACGTGTTTGTCCCGCGTAGCGAGCCACGTGTAGCTGTCAGGGGTATTGCTAAAATCACCCGGTTCACAGTGTCCCTTTGACAATCATCCGGATCACATTTTGCCTTGGACAATTATCCTTATCACATTAAATTTGCCTTTGACAATTATCCTTATCACATTAAATTTGCCTTTGACAATAATCCTGATCATATTTTGCCTTTGACAATTATTCGGATCACATTTTGCCTTTGACAATCATCAGGATCACATTCTGCCCTTGACAATCATCCGGATCACATTTTCCCTTTGGCAGTCATCCGGATCACATTTTCCCTTTGACAATCATCCTTATCACATTAAATTTGCCTTTGACAATAATCCTGATCATATTTTGCCTTTGACAATTATTCGGATCACATTTTGCCTTTGACAATCATCAGGATCACATTCTGCCCTTGACAATCATCAGGATCACATTCTGCCCTTGACAATCATCAGGATCACATTCTGCCCTTGACAATCATCCAGATCACATTTTGCCTTTGGCAATCATCCGGATCACATTTTCCCTTTGGCAATCATCCGGATCACATATTCCCTTTGACAATCATCAGGATCACATTTTCCCTTTGACAATCCGCTTCGGTGATGGCAGCTTTCATACACCGTAGTGTTTCCTTCTGTAATGCACAACACCAACTAAAAGCGACAGGAGATGTTATTCAAATCGTTTGGATCACATTTTCCCTTCTTATTCTATGCTTCACTTCTGCAATGATGGCTTACGTAGTATTTTCTTTGTGACGCACATCACACAAACCAAAAACTACAGGAGATATTACTGGAATCTTCCAGATCACATTTTCCCTTTCATACTGCCTCTTCGGTAATGACGGCTTCGGTATTATCGTGTTTCTTTCGCCTTACTGCAATAATGCGGCGTCCGCACAGCCGTGCAGCAGAGAATCACGGACGCATTAAGCAACCGTGCTGCTGGAAAGGCCAAAGCTTTCATCACCTCCACTGTCGGACCCTCCAATGTATGTACAACGTGGGGAAGAGACTTCCGGTCCGGACGGCACTAATCAGAGAGCAACCCTGTTCCGGGTCCGTCGATAACTCAACTCCCTGCGACGACGGCCAAGCTGGCTAACCGAGACCGAGCCGAGCTAACTGATACATAAGAAGGAAAAAACAAAAATACTCGGTGACAAGGAAAGTTGATAGTTGCGAACAACTTTGAGGTCCCCGTGTTATTTCACAGTGTGCACAGTAGCGGTGAAAACTGGCGCATTCACCAGCACAGTACATTTTCAGCCTGTTTCGAGATTATTGCCTGCATGAGTTGTCTCCCTTGCTGCAACAAGCACGCATTTTTCGTGGCACAGCACAAAGCTGCCACATGCTGCATGCTGCGGGTCTGTGTATGCACGGGGGACAACTCATGAAGGAAATAATCTGGCTGAAAATGTACTGTGCTGGTGAATGCGACAGTTTTCACCGCTTCTGCACACACTGTGAAATAACACGGGGACCTCAAAGTTGTTCGCAACTGTCCACTTTCCTTGTCACCGATTTTTTTTTTTCTTCTTTCTTAGGTATTACTTAGCTCGGCTCAGTCTCGGTTAGCCTGATTTGGGCGTCGTTGTAGGGGCCAAGAGAAGCGCGGTCCCGGTACAGGGATGTAGTCAGTCACTACCGGACACACCGCATCCGCCCGACAACCGCATGATGAAGTTATTGTCATCACCGCTTCCCGATGAACGAACAGCAGTAATGCACGAAGTGTTTTCTTTCGTGAGGTCCCACACCAGCCAAAGGTTACTGAACGTGTTACTAAACCTTTTCATCAATTTTTCCTTTTCAAAATTGGCTTCGGTAATGATGGTTGATTCATGTATACTCACGAGATCATCTAAAATGTCTCAGAATCGGTAATAGTTAGGAAAATGTTTTTGAAGCAAAAATGAAGTGCATTTCATTCGGAACATAATGCAAAATGTTGAATATTCTCGGTGTCTTGGTTTACTCACAGTTTGACTGCAAAGAAGCATGGCGTGTTTTAGAGTTTGCAAATTGAGTGGCGTGTGCGTAGCGGCGCTTGAACTGCACCGGCTTATCACAGTCACGTTGAATTGCACACTGAAACTGACAAAGACGGTGAAATACCAGCTTTGCTTCCAAAAGTATTCACTTAGCTATTACCGGTTTTGAGATATTTTGAATTAAACGATGGTAGATAACTCCGTAAGTATATATAGGTAGCGTTTCTTCTTTGTGAAGCCCAGTACCAACTAAAAGCAACAGGAGGTGTTACTAAAATCTTCCGGATCTCGTTTCTTCCTGTCACACTTCGCTTCGGTAATGAAGGCTTGTTATAGTGTTTCCTTTCCTGAAGCCGAGTGTCAGATAAAAGCAAACTACGTCCGCTGAAGAACAGCTCCTGTTAACGCGATCGATAATGATAATATGCCGTTTCTTATTACGCGATGTCGAGAAACAGGACTCTGCACCATCATGACACCACCAGTCAATATAGTTGCTTCACGCATTGTTAGATGTCATCAACCTCCATTATGACGTGACTGGTTCAATGAATGCCTGTCATTTGTGCCTCGAATCGAAATACCTCAGAAGAAGCAACTAACTGATACATCGAATGACTCAGACCAGAGTGCAGATGTCTCCCTGACTGAGATGTGATCTGATGCTGCTTGTTTCCATTGTCACTTCCTTACTTGTCTTGCGTCACGGGGAGCCGGGGTGGGGGAGCCGGGCTGGGGGAGCCGGGCTGGGGGAGCCGGGGTGGTCAAATGGTAGAGCGTTGGACTTCTAATACTCGGGTCGTGAGTTCGATCACGGCTGGGGCCAAATATTTGTGCTGGCTTTTTCATCGTTGCCCCGTCTTTGATATCACCCTATGTGGTGGAAAAGGACGTTAAACCCCCAAACACCCACCCACCCACCCTTGTCTTGCGTCACTTAAAGCGGCTTATGCTAGTTTGAGCAGTCTACATAGAGCCCAAGACAATAGTAGCTACTTTTGCCTGTGTGAGCTCCTTGCAGAACCACAAAGACGTATAAAAGCAAACTGTGTCAATGTCTTGCACTTGTAGCTTCATACCGCCTGCCTGCCAGATCCACTTTGCGACCCGCACCTTACAAATCTCTCTCTCCTCAAGTGGCAAAAATCGTAAATTTACTTGACATCTTCAGATCACTAGAAGCCACTTCAAGCCACTATTACGCAATCTGCAGCGGTCTAGCGGGGAAGGCCCGCGCCTTGCGTAACAGTGGCTCCTACTGGTGTGCGCAATGACTTGTTCTTTTTCGCCAGTCTTATCAGATCACACAGCGGACAGGGTGTGGTCAGACCCGGGCTGTTAAGAAGTAAATCGTAAACTGTAAGCCACGGAACACGTGTTGCAGTAGCTGACAACAGAAAACACCGAATGAATGAGATGTATATATTTTAAGGGACTAGGTAGGAAGTGACAGCGGGGGGAGGGGGGGGGGGGGTGGTTGCAGTTTGACTTACGCGGCTCTTACATCATTTTGGAATGAAGTAATTAATTAATACTGCATTTGGACATTGCCACCATTTTCATGATTTCATTGCTTCTGACACTGAAGAAAGCAGGCGGTAAGGGTAAACCATGCTGTCTCTCTTGACTGGTGTATCAAGCAGAATGTACCACCCAGCTCCATATACTCCGGGGCACTTGCCGCTTTCAAGCTGGATGTACTCCTTCTACGCAGACTAAAGATTTGTTTCATTAGTGGATCGCAAGTGTTTCCAGTCTGGGAGTAAATCTGGCGTTTGAGGTTGGAGAATGTCCGGCTTAGACTCGATTTAGCTTTAACATTAAAAAAAAAAAATTCTGAAGCGGGTAGTGCCCCGGGGTATAGAGACCTGGGCTCGTATTTAGAACTCGAGGTTAATTTAACGTATAGCTACGGGCCTAACCCAGACTAGGACAAAAGAAACCCCAAAGCAAAATTAAATAAAAAGGGAAGCGAAGAAAGAAAGACAAAAATCCTTCTATAACGTCATGGGCACCTTGTTGGAATGGACCCGCTTCTTGATTTAAAACAACAACAACAACAACAAAAACAACAGAAAATTTAACCCTAGGGCTAGTTTTGATCGAGGTTAGACTCTAACCCGGGGCTAAACTCCCTAACCCCGACTTTTGCATGCGGGCCCTGGGTAGTATATCCCGGGTTTATCCCAGCAGCAAGTCTACACTCAGCCTATAAACAAATGAAGCATCTCTTGTCTGCACACCATTAGCCCCCGCCCTGAACTTGTGAGTGAGTCTTGCTCCAAGTGAGCCCAGCAAACCAACAGAGAATGCCCCCCCCCCAAAAAAAAAAAATAAATAAATAAATAAAAAAATAAATAAAAATAAAAAAATAAATAATTTAAAAAAAATCGCGAACCATTTTACCTGGTGAAAAAGATTGACGTGTATCGCTGAAGTCTGGGTCTCGAGATTTTAGCAGGCATGGAACAAACCAAGGAGTGCCATTTCCTACAAAATCGATTGAAAATGGCGAATGGCGAATTAGTGAGCTCAGAGAAATCTTTCCCCTTTTAGTGCAAACCATTTCCCCCTACTTTAAGCGCGAATAAAGGTTAGCACTTTTACTGACGACAACGGCACTGGAAACCGACACTCGCGCAAATTTAACTACCGACGTCACGGATTACAGCGCATCAACTGTTGCCAGGCAACCGTTTTAAACATTGATGCCATGGTCCCGAGAACTCACCTTTCCCTTGTACAGAAATTTTACGCCCATGGCAAAAATCCCCAATCATTGTACCAAACACAGTTCGTGATAATTTCATGACTCTCTTAAAATTGCTCTCGGGAGAAGACTGAATATGTGTAGGGGTTTTTGAGGGAAGGATAAATGTGCACGGTTAGAGTGGTCATGAATTAATTACGGGATGTCTGTGGTGTTGAGGTAACGCCTCCTGTCGCTTATGCGAGAGGTCGTGGGTTCAAGTCCTGCTTAGGGAATCGGACTTTTCATCTTTAGTATAAGGCACCATTTATTCGAGCTGGTCGTTTGCGCGGCGTTAAATAACTAACTAACTAACTCGAGCAGGTCGTTGGGGGTTCTCTCCGGGTACTCCGGCTTCCTCTCCCTCTCCCATGGAAATGTTAAGCCCACGGTATTTAAAAAAAAAAATAAATATTCTAAACTCCGAAACTTTAATAGCTGAAATTGCGATGTGTTAATGCGCGTGATTCACGTTAGCGTGCGTGTTGGGTTTAGTTCGCGACGATTTGTACCAAAATGCGCCTGTATTGCAAAATGCATCCTCTTCTTCTCCCTTCTAATACAATAATTTTTTTTATAATTTTTTTTATTAAGGAGACCTTGAACCGGCTCACTAAGGACATTAGCTTCCTCTCGTGAACGACAGGTCATTAATTTTACCTTTGGCCTGGTACTCGAACAAAGAAACAGTTGAACAAACCTTTCCGTACAAAAACACTTTCTTTGATGAGAAGCTGATTAAAAAATTGACTTCTGTCTGGAGTAGACGACTCCACTCTGCAAGACTGTCCGAGGCCAAAGTCCCGCCCCTTTAGTCTGCCTTGTATTGGCAAAACACAGTACGTTCATGACGTCAGTAAAATGAAAAAGGGGTGATTTCAAGATTAACGCGATGGTCTTTTTCCTCAAATGACGTCCATGGACTTACTGCTATCTTTCCACGTTCTAGTCATATCATGCCAATCTACATGTGCTTCCCTCGTTATAGTGTCTGACAACATGTTTGCCAGACCATGCCATATCT